>CM028674.1:11800000-12274452 GCA_016760335.1 Gastrodia elata
AGATTTTTGCACCACCTCTACCACACCCGATCCCACCTCATACAAGGACAACTAACCACAAAGACTGGCAAATGGCCATGGTTGAAGAATATAAGGCTCCTCATTGATCAACAAACATGGACACTGGTACCGCCTAACCACAACCAAATTGTCATCGGATGCAAATGAACTTATAAAACAAAACTCCACAGACGGAACCGTAGCCCATTACGAAGCCCAAATACTGGCTCAAGGGTTCAACCAACATTGCAGTGCAGAATACCTTGAAATATTCAGCCTAGTTTTTAAACTACCAACCATAAGGCTCCTCTTCACAATAGCCACTTACTTTACATGGCCCATCCTACAACTTGACGTCTCCAATGCCATCCTCCACAGATACCTCAATGAAATTGTCCATATGAGGCAACTGCCCGTGTTTACGGATCCAAAACAATCCAACCATGTATGCAAACTCATCAAAATAATCTACGGCCTCAAACAACACCCCCATGTCATGGACTGCAAAGAAGTGTAACACCATCTCACGCTCGCCTATCGAAGCAAAATACAGAGCGATCGCCATGATAACCACGAATATCATATGGCTCAGATGTCTCCTCCAAGAACTCGGTATCTCGCAGGAAGCACCCCACTCAGTTATTTTGTGAAAATCTATTAGCTATAGTCCTGTAATAACCCTAGGTCATTTTGAGAAGGATATTAAAATCCTGCTAAATTCAAATTCTATTGTTTTCCTGCAAATTTCAGTTTTCGGTTGCATCTCCTGCTAAAATCTATTTTTGTCAAGATTTTTTAAAAGTTTCTCAAATCCAATTAATGCTAAATTGATATTAAATTAGAAGGAAAGATGGGAAAGACGGTTTAGAAACCGTTGGCAATTAAGATCGACGGTTCTATCAGGAAAGAAATGTGAACCGCTCAACTCCTTCAAACGCGCCATTTCTGTTTTTGTTCGCTAATTACTGTGATCTACGCAAAGCAGCCGAAGGAAACGGGTGTGCGTTACGCACGCACACCCTCTTTAATCGAGCGCATACCGCTCGATTCTTCACTGCCTTCTCTCGACTCTTTCCTCTTCTCTTCCGCTCAAGCCGTAGGAGCGCACCTGTATCGACGACCAGCAGCTAGAGCCGATTGTCTCCCCCCCTGCGCTCGATCCTCCTTCCTCTCATAGTTCCGTGCGCCGAGAGACGAAAGTCAGAGGCTCATAGCGCACGGCCTCTGCTTTTGTGAGACTGCCTCCTCCGCTCGACTCTGCGCTGACCTCTTCCGCTCGATTCCGCCCCAGATCGCCTGAGCTAGGGATTTGCTTTGGCATACTATTTCACATTGTTGCTTATTTATTTGCTATATCAAAATATTTTATAGTGGGTTAAACTTCTTAAGAATTAAAATGAAATTTATTTTTGAATATTGTGATAAATTTCAGTTATTAGTTTGAGTATTATGGAGAGCTATTCGTGAATTTAGCCAATCTTTCATATTAGTATTATTGTGATTTAAGATCTAATTGCAGTTAACTTAGTATGTTGATGTAATCTTGGAGTTTTGAATAGTTAGAAGATCGAAAGACTAACTGAATTGAGTTAAAACTTGTTCAATAATAAGATGCAAGTGTTTTAGCATAGAACCAAAATTTGTAAGCTAGAGATTTATAATTGACATATAATTTCATTAAATTTGTACTCAGTTATTAATGATGAAATCGAGGAATTCTCCATCTGAAATCAATTTGCAATATGTGTGCAATTTGGAAAATAAAGATTTCAATGCTATTAAACACTTTAGAATAACCTATGTTGCATTTCAAGCCTATAGAGAAAGCTCACTTAGGGTAAAGAATACACAAATTTTAATACTGATTTCCTCCATATTATTCTAAATTAACTCATATAATCTCTTAACCAAAGATAACTTATATGCATCATAAGTTAAGGAGAACAAAGAACCACAAGGTTCGTAATTAACCAAAAGTTTAGGAATAAAAATATTAAGCGTTCATAGATCAAGCAAGGACTTTCAAAATTTAATAGAGGTCCATTTATAACTTTTGCAGATACATCAAGTTTGTGAATGAATTGTCTTCTTAAGTCAAACACAAAAGGTACTTTGGATGTTAATTTTATGCTTTCTACCTTTTTGCTGCTTAAGCATCACTTTGAACCTATTTTATATTGCTATTTAAATGCTTTACTCTTATTGCCAATCATGTAAGAAAGGAAAAATGATATTTATGTATCTTGTGAATGTTGCAAAAGGTTCCGAAACGGAGGTTGAATTAAGTTAGGGATGGGGCAAGTCTATCAGAAGTTATAAGGGTGCCATCTGGAGCCTTTGAGGGGGCCCAGGTGAAGGTTATGCTTAAATGCATATATGATGTAATCTGGAGCTTTTAAAGGGGCCCAGGTGAAGGTTGCCATCTGGAGCCTTGAAAGAGGCCCAGATGAAGATGCCATCTGGAGCCTTTAAGGGGGCCCAGGTGAAGGTTGTGCTTAACTGCATTTTTATGAACTCAGCCTCATGGTTATGGCTTTGCCCATCAGAACCGCTAACATTGCTTCATAATATCATAAACATAAATATGAATTTTTACGCTATTATTGCTTTTCCATTTGAAACTTGGCTTGTGACAAAAGAATATTCATTTTGCAGGAGGCCTGGTCATCTTTTATTTGCAATAAACTATATTTCTCTGCAATCATTATTATTTTTACCTTCCGTTTTGCTTAAAGTGTATTTTTAATATTCTTTGTATTTAGAATGTGCACTAAGGCATTATTTTTATAATGCCAGATCAGATACAGCGAGAAGAGGCTGATATAGTTTAAAGTTATAGCGCGAAAAATTAACGAAATATAACTGCCTCCCCTTCAAGGGATAATTAATTGCTATATAATGAAAGTTATATAATAAATTCTGTATATTTACTTTAAATTGAATGAATGTTATTTCTTATGCTTGAATGGCTCTGTATGTGTTTAACTGCTACTTTACCAAACCGCTAATATGATCCTGCAGAAAGATGCATCCGATGTTAAGATTGGTTGTTACCAACCTAACATGGGTCATCAGAAGTCTTCACAAAGAATCTGATCTTTCTCACCTGAACAAAGCATGTTGAAGTTGATTCTCATATCATTCGCAACAATGTTCAAAAATAGGAAATCAAACTTCTGCATATCTCCGCCGATGATCAAATGGTGGATATTCTTATCAAACGACTATCCACCGCTCGATTCAATCAACATAGGTTCAAACTCACCATCTTATTCCATGATGGCTCGTTTGCTGGGGGGATAATAACTGTAATCAGTTATACAAACCAGGTACCCACTATATAAACTGGTTATACCCTTATGTAACAATCTCTATATACTTGTAATAGATGTATGCATGAATTCAATGATTTTTCCCACAACAATTCCTTCTCTCCACTATCTCGGCACCTTCTCCTTCTTTCAAATATGAATACAAATGATTTATCTAATCATCCAAAATTTCAGCATTAGCTGTATCATCAAAGATAAGAATATTAATCCTTACTTCCTCCTTTAAGGGAATATGACAACTTGGTGGTGTTTCTTCCACTTTTTCTTAAACTTAAATATTAATTTTTCATTTTCTTATTGTTATTGTAGTGGACTTTTTTTTAAAAGATTTATGTTTTGCATTCTTTTCTTCCGGTGTCTCAATGATCAATTCCTTCACAATTAACTTCATGGTATTTGATAAAGAACTTCATGGTATTTGATAAAGAATTTAATTGGTCATGCATAGTGGCCATTTGAAAGGCCATACTTTTGAACTTGCGCTCTTAAATCCAGGCACATACACATACACATACGTATACACACATATATATATACATTTATTTATAATTAATTAATGGGATTGCTTCTCAAGGTTATAATGCCAAACAAGTGAGCCATCAGTTTCCTATTGTAGATGGTACATTTAATACAAAAGATTAGAGGCAAAGACATTAACGGATCGTTGTAAGAGGCTTAAAACAGTTCAACTTTAAAATTTGATAATCACACTTGACAGTTGGGGATTATAATAATATTAGCAATGATGATATCCAATATAACTACGTAATGCAGAAAATTCAAAAAAATATCCTATAACTCTTCAAAGTTTCAAGGACTTTAGTTGTAAAAAATTGCTATTAAGGCCTTGAATAAATTAAGAGACAAATATTTAATATTTCTGTCTAAGAAATGTTAATACATTTGAGATATATATTATTTAATTTTCTTGACATGATTATAAAGTAGTATATCTGGTGGGATTACTTTTCATTTTATTGAATTTTTCATAGGCCTATTCATATGTTTGGTTCATATAACATTAGTGAAATCACATTTGCAAAGAGTGAAATGCTCAAGCGATTATCAAACACTGTAATGTAGGTCATTTATAAAGTAAACATTGAATTCCCGATTCGTTAAATCCTTCCGCAAATTTCAGTTTCTCATTAAATCTCCCGCTAAAATAACTTTTCAGTTACAAATAACTGGCTTAAGTAAGTTTTTCAAACTCAATCAATGTTGGAATAGAAATTAAGATTTTATCATTAACCCATACTCAATTTAGTTAAGCATTACTTACCTCATTAAGCCCGGGATCAATTAAGGCAGATGAACCTTTTAAGAAATAAAGCTGACCGAAGGTTTTAAATAGAAAGGTTAACGGAACATTACCTCCCTACCTGCGAGTAACGCATAAAGAAGCCGACGGTTTTGGAAGGATGCACGAGCCCAGTCTGTAGCTCACGCCGCAAGGAACGGACGTGCGTTACATACGCACGCCCTACTTAAGCGCCAGAAGACCCTCGGTTCTTCACTACTCCGCTCGCCTCTCCCTCTCTTTCGTAAGAAGCGTACCTGAGCCGACGTCCAGCAGTCAGAGCCGCTCGATCCTCCTTTCGCTCGTGCGCCGAGAGACGATGTCAGGAGCTCGTAGCGCACGACCTCTACCTCTGCGCCGACTTCTTCTTGCGCTCGATTCCTTCTGCTCGACCTCTTCCAGCGCCGATTTCCCCTCTGCGTGTCGCTCAACTCGTCCGCTCGGCTTAAGGTAAGAGCTCCTCTGTCGAGTCTCTTAAAAAGGGAAAAGTATATGTGTAGAAATATATATATATATATATAAATGTATATATATAAATATATATATATATATAAATATATGTATATATATTTATATATGTATATGTATATATATAATAACAATAATAAAAATAATAATGACGATTTAGGATTAAAATTTGGTATAATGAAATTGAGCATTTCTTTTCATTGGAATTAATACTGAATTTTCTAGAATTCACTAATAAACTAAATTTTTTAGAAAAACAAATTATGTTCCGATCAATTGAAATATTATCTTAGGGTTTTAAGCCGGATTTTAATTTGAAATGTATTCATGAAACTCATTACTTATAATACTCTATATTTTGAAAATGTTCATTTGCTACTGTCTTAAGAGTATCATAAGGGAATTTGGATGAGTTAAATGTGATTTGTATTGTTAGAAATAAAGAATATTTAATTATGATACTGTGACATAATATTAGTAATGTTTTAAACTCTCTAAGTCACAACTTTAAAACTCTTAAGCGAAATTATGGTAACGTATCTTCTAAATTATGAGATTTAAGTCAAGATTTGGGAAGGATATGAAAATGAAAAGATAGGTAGTATATCGAGCAAATAAGATTAGTTGACAACATCACTTTCAAAGTATAATAGAATTCCAAATTTATAACTTTTGCAGATACATCAAGATTGTGAGTGAATTGTCTTGTTAGTCAAAAATAAAAGGTACACTGGATATTATTTTTATACTTCTTACTATCATTTGCTGCTTATGCATTGCTTTGAGCCTATTTTGTATTGCTACTTAATACGTTATTCTTACTACTAATGAAGTAAGAGAAATTGAATGATATTTATGTATCTTGTGAATGTTGCAAGAAGGGTTCCGAAATAGAGCATGAATAGATTAGGGATGGGGGGCTAGTCCTCAGGAGCTATAAGAGTGCCATCTGGAGCCTTTGAGGGAGGCACAGGTGAAGGTTATGCTTAAGTGCATTTTTATTGCCATCTGAGGCCCTTAAGGGGGTCTAGGTGAAGGTTTATGCTTAAATGTATATGAACCCAGCCTCATGGTTCTGGCTTTGCCCATCAGAACTACTATTATTACTTCATAATATCATAGACATAAACATAAATATGAATTTTTCACTATTATTGCTTCATCTTTTATTTGAAACACACTGTATTTCCCTGCAATTGTTATCTTTTGCTTTTGCTTAAAATATATATTTAGTATTCTTTGTATTTAGAGTGTGTACTAAAACATTATTTTTATAATGCCAGATCAGATACAGCTGGAGGAGACTGATATAGTTTAAAGAACATGACGCGATAATTTAACGGATTCTAACTGCCCCTTCAAGGGATAATTATTTTTGTATAATAAAGCTATGTAATAAATTTTGGATATTGTTTTACTTAAATTGAATGAATGCTGTTTTTTCTACTTGAATGACTTTGGATGTGTTTAACTGCTATTTTACCTAACTGCTAATATGATCCTGCGGAAAGATGCATCCGATATTAGATTGATTGTTACCAACCTAATATGGGTCATCATAGACATGATGACACAATATAACATGAACACAAGATATAATTATCATTGAAAAAAGGACACGAATGCACATTTGATATTAATATATTAAATCACACATATTTGTTAATATTAGTACATAATCCAAAAAACCATGATATAATAGTTGATGATATAAAAGATATAGTCTTACCTAGATAAATATGAATATTTGACTATTAGCACATAATACAAAAAAATAATAAATTAAACAATGTTCAATATATTTCAATATAATCTAAATAGATCATTTTTAAAATGTTGTGATGTATTTTTATTTAACTTCATCGATTGTATTTTTATTTTATTGTTGAGAGAATTTTATATATGACACTTAAATCTTTCTTATTTACATAACTATAATCAAGCTCTTAAGTTTTTCAAAGTACCACCCAAGTCATTATTACACCAAATATATCACCCACTTTATCTCTTCCAATCATTGATGATGAATGAGATTCTATGTTTCAATATTAATGTTGTAATTATTAAAATTTTTGCATTAGATATGTAAACATCCAAAATTTGGGCATCATCCAAGTAATTATCTTGTCATCTTCTTAGACACGTGTCCATAAGTAGGACCAATGCTTGATTTTTTTCAAAAGAACTGTAACACTTTTTGGTTATGTTTGAAACATATTTGTGTCAAACCCTTGTCCATGTCTTGTTAGCATTCAACATCATAGAATAAATATTCTTAAAGTGACTATATAATAATAGATGTCTCTCCCATTAATTTTCTTTTTAATATTCTACATGATATTAATAAAGAAGTGTACAAATGTTGCTATATCAGCATCTAAGTATAGTGTCAAATAAGCAAGGGTTATTGTATCAGAGATGAATACTGGTAAAAAAGCTAGTATATAATTTTAAATTAAGATTGGGTAGTTGGACTGTTAGCACTCTTAATGAAAAGCTTTTTGAGTTTATTGATAATATGATAAATAGGATGGTTAATATATTATGCATTCACGAAACTAAGTTGATGGAAGAGAAAGATAAAGAAATTGATAGTTTAAGCCTTAAATTTTGGTATTCATGTAAGAATCGCCATAAGAATAGTAGTCTCATTCTAGATAAAAATATAAAGGATAATATAATGGAAGTTAAAAGGTTATGAGATAAAATTATATCTTTAAGATTTATAATTAAAAGAATAATTTTAATATTGCAAATGTTTATGTCTCTCAAATAAGATTAGATATGTGTATAAAATAAAGATTTTTGCATGATTAAGATGAGTTGGTCCAAGGCAAACCTCAAAAGGAGATGTTTTTTATAGGAGGAAATTTAATTCAACATGTTGGTAGAGTAATTAAAGAATTTAATAGTATTCATAGTAGTTTTAGTTTTGGAGAGATTAATGAAGAGTGAAAAATGATTTTGGAGTTAACTTTAGCTCATGATTATATGATTGCTAATACTTTAAGAAAGAGAATAATATATTATAACTTATAAAAATGGCATTTTTAAAACTTAGATTGATTATTTTCTTTTAAGGAAAATGGATTATTTGTTGTAAAGATTATAAGATTATTTCAAGTGACTATTTGACAATCCAACATTATTTATTGGTTTTAAATATGAAAATGAGGGGTAACAAAAATAATTTAAAATCTAAAATAAGTTTAAAAACTAAATTGTGAAATCTTAAGAAGTATAAAATATATTTTTTTAGGAATGAAGTTTTAAAACTTTAGTAGGATTTTTAGGGTAAAGCCAATATTATGTTAAATTCAGTTGATAGTTGTATTCGTAATATAAAAAGGATTTAATTGGTGAATTAAGAAAGAGAGTACCCAATAATAGAAATGCATGATGGTGAAAATAAGATGTTCAAATTGAAATTAAAGTTACAATGGTATACTATAAAGAATTGTTTAATTTTAAGATTGAGGATGATTAAATGAAATATAAATTAGTTTATCATGAATCCAAAATAGCATTTTGTGATTCTAAGCGTGCAATATTTGAGAATATATATAATAAATTAGAAATTGTTGAGGGAGAGAGACATTTATTAGCTAACCAAATTAAGAGCTAAAAGAATCAATGATTTAAATTGTGTAAAATTTATCAAAGACAATATTAAAAAATTCTTTTTAGGGGTGAAGTATTCAACATAGATGGATGAATTATCTTATTAGGTTTTTTACTGAAGGTTGTACTTATATAATTAATATAAGTGAGTTTAATAGTTACAATATAGTGTATACTCTCAGTTGCATTTTCATTTGAAGTGTTAATAAAGAAAATAAAGAGTGGTAAAGCGACAGGATTGAATGACTTCCTCATCGATGTATCGAAATGTTTGGCGAGGAAGAAATTGCTAGCTTACCAAGTTATTTAATACTATTTGAAAACTAAAAAATGTCATATGAGTGGAGAAAGATTATTGTTATACTTATTTATAAGAATCAAAGCAATGTTTAAAATTGTGAAATTATAGTTTAATCATGTTAAAATTTCATATGTTAAAATTTTAGGAGAGTAATTGAATACAGATTACGAAGGTATACATTATTTTTCAAAATCAATTTGGTTTTACGTCAGGTAGATCAACCATGGAAATCGTGCATATATTAATAAGTTTGATTAAAAATTTTGATAAAGAAAAGAATAATTTCTATAATTTTTATGGATATTGAAAAGGCTTAAGGTAAAGTATCAGAAAGTTTATTTGGAGAGCTTTGGAGAAAAAAAGGGATTGTGTTACATATATTGATGTTATTAATGATATGTATAATGAGGCTGTAGCGCATGTTTGATCGCAAGGTGGTCTTGTCTAATGATTTTTTCATTATTATTGGTTTACATTAAGGCTCAACTCTCAGCCCATATCTTTTTTTTAAATTATGAATGTTCTCATTGAACACATTTAAGAGGAGATTCCATTGGTGCATGTTATATGCAGATGACTTTCTATTAATTGATAAGACTATGGATGAAGTTATAGCAAAACTTGATGTAACGATCCGAGGTCGTTACTTTGCAAACAATGTCAAATCCCGCCTTAGAAATCAGAATCTCGGAGAATTTTGAATTAGGGCAAACAAAAATACCTCTAGATAGAAATAAATTTTTAGATCAAAGTGTCATAGTTTGAGAAAAATCCGGATAACGGAAACTCCCGCGTAATTTTTCTAAACTTTTTAAATTCAGTAAAAATCAAGAACTTTAAATCTTAAATTATCAAATCACTGATGGATTTACGATGACACTACTTTAATTTTTTTTATCTCTTTATTTTCTCTTTTGTTGAATAATGTTCGTGATGTACGATGAATATCTATTTTGTAATATAAAATTTTGAAATGAATGGAAAATATCTTTGGATTTTGTATGTATGTTTCCTCTTCTCTCAAATTGCTCAATATGATCCTGCGGTATGTGACCACCCGAATATCGGGATATCACAGTTGGTATCAGAGCAGTATTGAGCACAGTTGAGAGGGAAAATATATATATACAAAAATGAAGATGTGCTCATTCTAACGAGATTAAATTAGCTTAGAATGATATTATCATTAAAGTTGGGTAGTGATAACTCTCTTTTCATTGCAATTAGGGCGTAAAATAACATTTTTTTGTATTAATCACACCCAGATTTAAGTTTCGTTTGTATGATGTCGAGGACAACATCATTTTTAAGTAGGGGAGTTTGTAACGACCCGAGGTCGTTACTTTGCAAACTAGGTCAAATCCCGCCTTAGAAATCAAAATCTCGGAGAATTTTGAATTAGGGCAAACAAAAATACCTCTAGATAGAAATAGATTTTTAGATCAAAGTGTCATAGTTTGAGAGAATTCTGGATAACGGAAACTCTCGCGTAATTTTTCCGAACTTTTTAAATTCAGTAAAAATCAAGAACTTTAAATCTTAAATTATCAAACCACTGATGGATCTACGACGGTTCTACTTTAATTTTTTTATCTCTTTATTTTCTCTTTTGTTGAACAATATTCGTGATGTACGATGAAGATCTTTTTTGTAATATAAAATTTTGAAATGAATGAAAAATATCTTTGGATTTTGTATGTATGTTTCCTCTTCTCTCAAATTGTTCAATATGATCCTGCGGTATGTGATCACCCGAATGTCGGGACATCACACTTGAGTTGCGAAGGATTACTCAAATTAAAGACTTTTATCTTAGTAGGTCTAAAACAAAATATTTAGAGTGTAGTTCAATTGTAATAGAAGCTCTAATTTTGAGAGCATAACTATTGAGGACCATGTGATAAAAAAGTGAGAAATTTAAATACTTTGGTTCCATTTTCAAAATAATGACGAAATAGAAATGATGTTATTAATATGATTCTAGATGGTTAGATGAATTAGAGCACTTTTGGAGTGTTGTGAGATCAAAAAATTTCTAATAAAAATAATTGATAAGATTATGGATGGAAGCAAAACTTGAGTTGTGAAAGATAACATAAATTTAAATACTTTGTCTTAGTAGATCTAAAATAAAATAATTTAGAGTCTAAACTCAGTTGTAATAGGAGCTCTAATCTTTAAAACAACTATTGAGGATCATGTGATAAAAAAAAATAGAGAAATTTAAATACCTTGATTCAATTATTCAAAATAATGATGAAATAATTAGTGATGTGATTAATAGGATTCAAGATGATTCGATGAAATGGAGCACTTTTAGAGTGTTGTGTGATTAAAAAATTTCACTATAAAAGAAATTTTTAATAGAGCAGCTATATGGCCAATGAGTTTATTCATAGCAAGGTTAAAGTGGCTTCAATTGTGGATAAAATTAGAGAACGCCTTAGATGATTCGGGCATATTAAGCATAGGTGGTTCAATGTTTATGTTAAAAAGATTGAGCTTATGGATTTTGCCCATATTAAAAGAGGAAGAGGAAGACCAAAAAAGTATGGGAAGAAACTATTAGAAATAATATTCTCTATTTCGAATTTAGAAAGGGGCTTTTATTTGACCATGCAAAATGGAAATAAAGTATTAATATAGCTGACCCCACTTAGTAGGATTAAGGATTTGGTGTTGTTGTTGTTGTTGTGGTCTACATGATATCAGAGCATGATTTACTATATGCAAAATCATTGTCGTTGGTGTCTACATTGACTTTCTTCAATGAAACAATACCAGAATGGTGAATAAACGAAAGTTATATCCATATGTTGGTTTTAGCCACATTTGGGGACTAGCTGCAATTGCCTCAGTATTATGTATGTGCTGTTAATGTACATCCCAAAGAAGTTTCTCCATGGAAAGTTTTTGGCATATCTAGTCCATTCAACATTTCTAAATCTTAACATTGTTTCACACAAATTTGTCTACAAAAGCATAATAGTCATAATGATTTATACATAATGAATGCAAGAAAGCAGTTAACTATATCCTTCAGGTTTTTCTTGGTCGTCAAGGATTTGTGTTGAAAATTGGTCATACTGAGGGGGCGGACAAATTTTGCTTTATTAACACGTTCAATGTAGAAAGAAATATTAAAATGGGTGAACCTAGTTGGTTTTCATTAAAATTGATTGTTTTTATCATAAGTTTTCTGGTATTTACAATGGCATTATAAACAAGAAAAAAATTTAAAGTGCCAGTTCCCTAATTCTGACTAGTATGAAGGCATGCTTATTTGGAAAACTTTGAGTCACTAACTGAGGTACTGATGGTAGTGAGCCACTGATGATAGCTCGGGAGTTATGGATCATTATGCAGTGAAGAACACCTCAGGAGATCTTTTGATGGGAATTCAATATTAAATATTCAGCTTATTTTATAAGCAGTAAATCTAGTTTTTTTAATTGTTTCGTTGGTAACAATGAGACTTGATCGCCTCATTTATATGATTTAAATGTCAAATATAATGTTTTTTACATTTTCTTAATTTATCGCATTCTTCTTAAAACTACTTCACAGGTTGTCATGATCCTTTAAGCACTACATTTGCATCAAGTATTCTATACCATGCCAAGTTCACACCATATTCTTCTGGGCATTTGCAACTGCCCAAAGCTTACTATGCGACTGCTGCTAGCGTTTGTGATGAATTGATCAAAAACTGGAACGCATCAAATAGTTACTATGAAAAGTTAAACATGAAACAAGTGTACTACTTGTCCATGGAGTTTCTGCAGGTTTGATTTATAGCTAGGCACTTTAACTATTGTTATTGTTTCACCCGATTTATGTTCTCATATAGAGTATAAGATGCAGGGTAGAGCTCTCCTTAATGCAATTGGCAACTTGGAGCTTACTGACCATTATGCTGAGGCTCTGAGAAAGCTTGGGCACAGACTTGAGAATGTGGCTAAACAGGTCAAAATGCATTTGTATTAGTCAACTGAGAATTTATATGGTCATTAAAAACATGTTTAACACGTCATGGATGATGGCAGAAAAACTGAAATTTATAGTTTTCCCATTGAGGAATTCAGAAGTGCTTATTAAATTTTTGTATGGATCTCAACTTATTCGTTAGATTTATAAATTACATAAGTTTTGTAGGTCTGAACTAAGACACTTCAACTGCATGAGTTCCATTAAGTGAATTCTTGCAAAACTAGTAGTTACCATTTCATCTCATTTCCTTTACTTGACTTCTTAAATTCAACTCTTTCATTAAAGAAAACTAGCCTATAAGTTTGAAATTTACTTTAAACTTGTTGGAATTTCAGAAATGGAACCTAGTTATATATAGTTTCAGCAAAACAGATTGTTGAACTCACTTCCAGGCACAAATGAAGCAAATTGGCCCTTGTTACAAGTATATAAATTGAAAGGAGTTATTACACATATTTTTATTCTGTCATTATTTCTTAAGGGATTCATATAGACGTTTTCCTTAAAAGGCATGGGAAAATTGCTCGTCTGCTTTTATTGGTGGTAATTCAGGAACCAGATGCTGCCTTGGGGAATGGTGGACTTGGACGGCTTGCTTCATGCTTTTTGGATTCCCTTGCAACTTTGAATTACCCGGCTTGGGGTTATGGGCTTAGATACAAGTATGGTTTATTTCAACAAACTATTACAAAAGATGGACAAGAGGAGGTTGCAGAAAAATGGCTAGAGGTTTTTCAATTCACTGTTTTTTCTTACTAGTACATACCAATTTTTTTGTAGTTTTGTGCATTGTATGTTTCTAGTGTCATTTTTAGGTTTCATCATTTATTAAGTTTTTACTCTGCAGTATCTGTGCGTTATCCTTGCAGATGGGAAATCCCTGGGAAATTGCCAGGCACGATGTGTCATATCCTGTGAAATTCTATGGGAAGGTAGTTTTAGGTTCCGATGGAAGAAAACATTGGATTGGTGGGGAGAACATAAAAGCAATGGCATATGATGTTCCAATACCTGGTTATAAAACACAAACTACTCTTAATCTTCGTTTATGGTCTACCAAAGTTCCTGCAAAATATTTTAATCTGGAAGCTTTTAATGCTGGGAAACATAACAAAGCTAATGAAGCCCATGCAAATGCTGAGAAGGTTCTTATTTCTCTGCTCCTTTTTTTTATCATAATTACACAAACTTTAACTCTGTTAGCTACAGTGTCTGTTTTTTTGTTCGCCTGGATTCTGTATCTCTTGCAGTAACAATGTAGTACATGTGTTTGGATCAATATAGACTAGAACTACTTGTCCTTGTTAAATTTGAAAGCAAAATACAAACTGAAATCATTTCTATTTTGCATCAACATGCTGTAAGGTGCAATCGTTTAACTTTATTTTAATTGTATTACTGATTTTCAAGCAATTTAATGGTTGAGCATAAGAAAAAGGAAACATTGTAATTACCTTTCTACCGATTTAACCTCGTTGGGCTAGTTTTATCAGATGCATGATTCATATCTTATAAGAAAAAATTATTAAATGTGTATTGAGCATTTTTAGACTCTTTTCTTTTCAAACGCCAGATTTGCCACGTATTATATCCTGGAGATGAGTCGGTGGAAGGCAAAATTCTTCGTTTAAAACAGCAATACACCTTGTGCTCTGCTTCTTTGCAAGATATTATTGTATGTTTTGAGAGAAGATCGGGTAATTGGGTCAATTGGGAAGAATTTCCTAATAAAGTAGCCGTTCAGATGAATGATACTCATCCTACGCTATGCATTCCTGAATTGATGCGGATATTAATTGATCTGAAGGGCTTGGGCTGGAAGGAGGCTTGGAATATTACTCAGAGGTAAGATTTACTGTTTCTTTACCAAATCTTGTAAATATTATATTTTGGATTTAACATTTATCTCCTTGTTGTCTTAGTCCCCAGAGATTGCAATAAACTTAACATCTGATAATTTATTTGATTATGTTAAAATCTACATAGTCACTGAATCAACTTTATGATAATTTTGCATCTGTCGTAACACAAACTTAATTCAATTTTAGTCTCTATAGTTTACATTTCTTGTATAGTCAAGAAGTTGAAAGTAGAAATAGATGAAGTATTTTATGGGTATTTCTTATTTCTAGGTAAAGTTTAAATAAAACATTTCTCTTTAGGCATTTGAATTGTAATTTTAATATGTGAAGGTAATGAGTTATGTCCTGAAATAGTTCACCGAATTGAAAATTTCTCAATTCAGTTCTAAACATTTTTAAATGTTCAAAATGGTCCCCCAACACTTTTTTAAAGTCTTAATTATTTCCCATTTAATTTTTTCATTTTCTCTACGGTGAAATAATTTTCTTATCAATTTTTTGCTGGCATGTAACAAAATTAGGATTTCAAAATAACCCTAAATACTTTCGAGGCTTAGCGTTGTAATCAACTTTTTCGCCTCTTTGCGATCGATGACATTCAATCCTTCCCTCTCCTCTGTGATCTTTCTCATCTCTGTATCATTTGTGTAGATCATCTTCCTCGCATGTGCTATTTTTGAAATATCCCTCCTTATTTGGGAGGAAATATATATAGTATAATTTATACACTATTTTTTGAAATATTTCTTCTTAATTGGGAGATATATATATATATATATATATAGTATATGTATGCACTATTTTTCTTTTGTTTTCAAATTAATAAAAAAGAGATGTTTTTTTTATTTGATCGAGAAAATCTCCTTTTTTTTCTTAAATCACAAGAGGATTGAACGAAGAAAAGGCAGTCGATCTTCTCTTTTCTACTTTGAGTGAGCATGTGCTTCTCCACGATAATCTTCTCAACCTCTTTTTCAAAGCCACTGCCAAGTATCTGTGATTTTTGCTCACGCAATTTGCTCGAGCCCATGACAGAGCATCTTGCCATCGAGCTTCTCTTCATCAAGGTAGTGTTGTCGAGACACCAATAGAAAAACCAGCGGTTTGGATGTTAGTCGAGACACATCAACCACCACTATTTGGACAAAATTATTGCCTCTAAGAATCAAGCTATTCCCTTTTTTGCTATTGTTTTTTGTCTTATACGTTTAATTGAGGTTGTTTGGGGCTATGCCATTTTTTGAACTTCATATGCTCATGGAAATTAGTAAAATTTGTTGAAAAGCAAGATTTCCTTAAAATTTGGAAATCCTGGATTGGATGTAGCCTACGAATTTTTGCAGGTGAACCAGAATAAATCTCTGCTCCCCTTTTTCGTGCTTGCATGTGTTATTTTTTTGTGTGTTTTTTGTATTGGCTATCAAATATATAACAAGTAGTATTAGAGAGAGGTTTTATCAAATATATGGAAGCCAATACGACACACATGATAAGCCTAAACGGTACAAACTATGGAAAGGAAAACTGGAGAATCAGTCTATGTTAAAGGTTATTATCTGCTAGTCTTTTTAGCCAAGAAGCTCGTGAACAAAACACACGATGAATGGAGACTCCTACATTGTCAAGTCTATGGTGACATTTGCTAATGGGTGGACGAAAATGTTCTGAAGCATATCAGCAGTGGGATTGATGCAAAGAACGTGAGGGTAAAGTGTGATCAATTGTATACATGAAAGACCAACTATAATACGCTCTATCTAATCAAGTATGTGATGGCACTCCTGTTCAAGGATGGTGAGTCTATGGTAGACCCATCTAAGTACCTTTTAAGGGATCCTCAACCAGTTGGCGGCAATGGAGATCAAGTTCGATGATGTGGTGCAAGGGCTTTGCTTCCTAGGGATGCTACTGGATTCATGGGACACTTTTCATATGCCCCTTATGAATAGTACGCTTGACATCATCATGACAATAGAGGTTGCAAAGACTAAAGGAAGTCTCAAGCCTCCTCTACTTAGTTCGATGCCCTTTTTACTTAGTCGAGGGAAAGAACCAACCATTGGAGTACTACTTTCAGATCATCGATTAGGAGCAAATCGAGAAAAATGTTTAAAGAATTTCAGTGCCACTTTTGCTAAAAAATAACATCTAGAAGCACTACTACAAAATAAATCAAGATTAAAAGGAGGGGAAAGCCAAAGATGGTGGCGATGCCAGCAAGAAAAATAGCGGGGATTCTATCAATGGTGCCCCATAGGAAATTTTACTTGCATTAGAGATGGATACACCATATTTGTTTCGGGATCGTGGACATGTGACTTCCAAACTCAATGTCTTTTCCACTTACACACTATGGGGCTTTGGTGGTGTATGGATTGTAGATAGATCCATTACACAGTGTGCTGGAGTTGGTGATGTATCTCTTGTGAAGTTCATTGGAGTAAGACTACTGCTCAAAAGGGTAAATCATGAACCTGCTATCAGTTGGAAGATTGTGTGACGATGGACGAGAGAGCAGTTTCATCGGCGAGTGATGGAAGCCTAACAAAGATATTTTGATTGTGGCAAAAGTGATGGGGACCATCTTCGACACGGGTCTTGCCGCCGAGCCCGCCCGGACCCATGCCGGCCTTGACATTTCAGTTTTATTTTATGCATTTATTTTCGTCCGTTTCAGTTTTATTTTCGCATTTATTTTTATCCATTTCATGTATTGATCAGGGGGACGAATATTAGCCCTCCGATCGTTTATTAAAAATACTCTAAGGTCTAGATTGCTTTGAGGGTATTATAAATACCCAAAATCTGTATGTTAATTTTAGTTTTGATAAATAAAAATTCTGAGTTTTCTCCAAACAGCGAGAACGGCTCTTGTTTCCCCCGGAGAAACCCTAGTTTCCAAATCCTAGTTTCCAAATCCTCCCTCTTCGAACCCTAGCCGCCACCTTCCGGACCCCTCCCCTTGCTGCTGTCGGAACTCTCCCTACAGGACAGCCGCTACCACCACCCCAGCCGTCCCTGCCAGCCGCTGCCGCTGCCAGCTGCTGCCCCTGCCGCCGCTGCCTAGCAGCCGCCGCTGCTGCCCCAGCCACCGATGTCCAGCCGCCTACACTGCCCATTCGTCGCTTCCCTAGCCGCCGCAAGAAATCTACTCGTATCACCCTTCTCGCTCCTGGTTTAAACTAGCGTGTGTTTGTTCTTCCTATACCCTAAACCGAATTTATTTAATTATTTTCTCGTGCGATTTTCGGGTAAAAATTATTCGTATGAGCGCAAATCTAAATTCGGCCGCTGCGAATGGTTTCGAAACGGAAATGCCTCCAAACACACCCGCATGGCAAGTACAACTCGAAGTGCGAATTACCTTTCCGGACCGGAGCCTTTCTTTTGATCCGGGATTAGTGCCGACCGTTCTTCTTGTTCGTGACTCAGGACACCCCATTGCCAACGAAAGTTATTTTCAAATTACTGTGGATTCTTCTGCAGGCAAATGTTGAAGCTTAATTGATCTGAAGCGGCTTGCGCGAAATTCACGAACCCTAGGATTGCATTAGAGCCCGCAACACCAAACCCTAGTGTTGTCCTGCATCAAATTTGGTATTAGAGAGGGCCCCAAAATTTTCTCAAATTTTAGAATCCTATTCTCCTAAGGTTCACATCACTGCATACATAGGAGTCAGGAGTCTAGGTGCATACATATTTAAAATCGCATCCATCATTGCATGTATCTGAGGAGTGGTAGGACAATTAGCATGGGTAGCCACAGTCAACACTCAGAGTCTGAGATGCACCAATCGCAGGAGATGTCCCATGTTGCACCGCACTTGAGCCCTGACGAACTTATCTGGTTTAGGAACTTCCGCATGGAATGGAACGCGGAGAAACGCCTCTTGAGGGAAGAGATGAACACCTTGAGAGCAGATATGAGAAGAGTTATAGGACGGGTGAACCAACTAGAACACACGGGTAGAGGATCTAACTTGCCTGGTTCAGGAGGAGAACCATCCACGAACCATTTCCCGACTCGAGTGGATGCCTCTCATGAGGATCTGGACACATCTAGATCCACATGATTTACACCACGAGCGAGATGAGGATAGACTAACTCTAGAGATAGATCAGAGAGCGCGCACACCGAGGCCTAAACCTGATGGACCTCAGGATGTTAGATATGATGACGCCTTTAGGGCCTGACCTGATGCCCCTTTTGGTGATCAGCGCTGGGAGGAAGAGAGACCCATACTTGCTGGGCATAGAGATGTGAGACGTCTTGTTCGAGCCCCCCTCGAGATAATTATTACGGACCACCTCCCAGAGGTCGGGATGGCCACCGCAAATTCCCACCCAGGGAACACGATGACTACCCCCGATTTGAGGATGACTTTGATAGACTTGTGCGAGACAAACGCCCAGACTTGACACGTGTTCTCAAGTTAGACCCTCCTAGCTATGATGGCACGATGGACCCTAAGATTTTCGCAAACTGGGTTCTCGACATAGAGAGTTATTTTGACTGGTACTGTTTGTACGAGGATCAAAAGGTTCGCTTTTCCAAGATGAGACTCACCCTGAAAGCAAAGACGTTTTGGCTAGGAAAAAAGAGATAGATGGAGTACGATGGGCTTCTTCCAGTGATTACCTGGGCTGAGATGAAAGCCCTATTGGAGGCCCAATACATACCGGCATACCACATGAGCCGATTACGCGATGAGCTAACCGTATTGCGCCAGGGCACTAGGACCGTCCCAGAATATTACTCCGAGATGAAAGATCTCATGATACGCTGCTGCATCCGTGAGTCTGAGCTGGACACCCTGTCCAAATTCAAGTACGGATTGAGGCCAGAGATTCGTAGCGAACTCATTCGCTACGACGTTTGGAAGGCACTGTGTCTATTGCTACTGATATAGAGACGTATCAAAAGAGTTGCAATAAGACATCTTGGACGACTAAGATCGATAGATGGGATGACTCGAAGGCTCGAGGTGATGGAGCCAAGACTATGGGCATGGCCACGAGAGAGGAAAAGGGGAAGGCCCTCGTAGGAGCTGTGAGTCTGGCACACATTAAGTGCCTCAGATGTGTTACGCTTGGGCACTATGCCAGGAACTGCACCAAGCAGCTTGTGATTCAGGAGGTTAGTGACGATGAGTCTGCCCCAGCCGAAATTGATGATGTTGGTGTTTTGTTGAATGAGCTTGACTTAGGGGCCCCTAGTGATGAAGAGTTTGACCCGAGCCTCCTAGTGGTGAGATGTATGATGGTCACACCCCATGAGTTTACTGATTATTGGAGGACCAACATCTTCCAAGCCTTCTTCCAAGCCGGGGATAAGTCATGCATATTAGTGATTGATAGTGGCAGCTGCATGAATGTTGTGGCAGAGTCCGCACTTGCTCGTTTAGGGGTCACTGCTGAGTCCGACTCGTCACCTTTTTAGGTAGCTTGGGTTACCAAAACTACCATTCTTGTGACGCGCAGATGTCTCGAACCCATCATGCCCATGGATGTTTGCCACGTTCTTTTAGGGAGACCATGGTTGTATGACAGGGACGTGACTATCCATGGCAGGACTAACTCATGTTCATTCATGTTGAATGGGCAGAAGGTGGTCCTGAATCTCGTCAGACCCTTAGCCTCACACCCAAGACCGAAAGCCACCAAGGAGACCCTTCCGCCCAGAGAACGGAAGAAGGCCTTGAATATTATCCGGGGAGTTGAGTTAGAGAGAGAGTTTTGCGAATGGCATCCTTTATGCCCTGGTGGTACTCCAGTCATCTGGACTGGTGCCTGACACCACCCACCTTCTTGAATCTACCAGGAAGCTTCTTGAGGAGTTTCAGGATGTCCATCCTGAGGAGTTGCCTGCTGGATTACCTCCCATGAGGTCGATTCAGCACACCATTGATTTAGTCCCTGGCTCCTCCCTACCCCATTTGCCTTACTACCATTTAGACCCCGCAGTGCATGCTGAGCTGCAGAGGCAGATCAGTAAGCTAATAGATAGTGGATTCATTCGTCACAGTATGAGTTCATGTGTTGTTCCAACCCTTCTTGCCCCCAAGAAGGATGGAACATGACGCATGTGTGTTGACAGCCGAGCTGTCAACCGAATCACTGTGAAGTATATATTCCCCATTCCGCGATTAGACGACATGTTGGACATGCTGAGTGGTGCCGCTATCTTCTCAAAGATAGATCTGAGGAGCGGATACCACCAGATTAAGATTAGAGAGGGAGACGAGTGGAAGACTGCCTTCAAGTCGAAGGAGGGATTGTATGAGTGGCTAGTGATGCCCTTTGGATTATCCAATGCCCCAAGCACCTTTGCTCGGATGATGACTCATGTCTTCCAGCCCTACATGGGTAAGTTCGTCGTCGTTTATTTCGATGACATTTTGGTGTATAGCCGCTCTAGCGATGACCACCTGTGTGAGAACCCGATGCCGGGTCAGCGGGAGCTAATCCAGCACCGGTTTGCTTGTGGAATAGTAATAGCAACAACAACAAGCAATGACAAGTCCTCTAGCCGTAAGATCATATTGAGTGATTTAAGAGACAAATATATAAACATCAAACATAACTCATTTTTTTTATTAATTAATGAGTCTTGGATACATAGATTAAAATAAAAGAAAAATTATAAACTTTTAAAAATATAGAGTCAAAAAGGAAAGCGAAAGATCAGCAGGAAGTAGTATCAGCTCTGCTTGGTTCTTAGCACCTTTCTTCAAGGACAAACTCTTGATCTGGGCACGTTTCAAAAGTGCGAGCATTCGAAAATCAGTTAGTTGTGAAACTAAGTACTGATAGATGTCATCTTTACAAATGTTAAATAATAAGCAAAATAATCAATATTTGATAGGAAATAAAAGTTGTACAAACTTATCCCTGCAAACCTGTTTCAATTGCACTTGAAATTTAGCATAGAAATAATTGCAGTCACAAAAATAAATATAGAATTTTTAGCGCTTGATATCTGAGGCAAAATATGATTTTGTTGGGCAAGTACAAAATCGAGGAAAAGGGGGGTTCAGTTTTTGTTTTACATATCTCAACTTCCCTCTATACCTGCCCCCTCAAAGGCTTATCAGTATAGGCTCCTTATGACTCCCGATGTCGGACATCCCCGTCCTAGCGGTTGTCTGATCAGACAAAAAGTATAAAGTAACATGGAACCCTTGCTTCTCACTTATCCAAACTTATTCATATATCATTTTATGTAACTTTAAAAAGCACTTCTATCAAATTTATGCGATGCTGAGCAGAAAAAAACATATTTAAACAGAAGTAATAAAAGACATCTGGTACCTTGTTCTTAAAAGTTCAACAGTTCGACAGTTCAATAGTTCGGATGAGTGACAGTTCGCTCAATTTGTATTTTAGGTTTATGACATTTTTAAATTAGCTCTTAGCCAATGTTTTTAGGAGTAACATTTATTTCCTTTTCGATTATATCCTTCTTTCACTTTCTTAATATGATTGAAGACTGATCTTTAAGGTACTGCGATGGCAGTAATATTTATTATAGTATTTATTAATTTGCTGATGATAGCAATCATATTTGATACAATATTATTGTTATCATTATTTTAATGATAAAAATAATATAAGAATGAAAGAACATAACCAAAAATGACTGTTAAAATGAAAACACTTAAACTGAAATTATAGTCATTTTATAACATATATATAGTTGTCATTATTAATTAATGAGAACCATATTAATGTGAATGATGATATTATATCCTCATTATTATCATAATAATAAGTTTTAAGTAGGAATAAATTTAAAAGAACATAGAAAAATTCTCCTCTTTTCTCTCCTCTCTCTTTTAAACTTATCAACTTACTTTAAAATTAGGATTGCCGGAAAGCGGAGGGAGGCCGGAGCAGGGTGGCCGGACGGCTGGCCGGGGGCTGCAGCAGCTGGCAGCGGCCGGAGAGGGCTGCCGGGTGGCTGGCTGCCGCTGGAGGGCTGGCCGGGGGCTGCTGGGAGAGGGCTGGGCTGCTGAGGGGCGACTGCCGTGAAAGGAGGCTGCTGCTGGGCTGCTGTGAGGGGGAGGAGGGGCTGCAAGAGTGGAGGGGCTGTAGGCTTAGGGTTTGGAAGAGGAGAGGGCTGTGGGGGGAAATGGAAGGGAGGGGAGGACTTGTGTAGAGGAGAGGAGGGGGGTCGGCCAGGTGGGCCGACAGCCTGCACCAAAAATGGCGCAGGCGACCCCTTTCTGGCCCGGAAGCTTCCGCGCCGGGTGCTGTCGGGCGCGCGGGTCGCGGAACAGATGGGGGGAGGGGGTGGCGGTGAACAGGGGGAGAAGGAAAATAGGGAAAAAGGAAAATTAAAAATAAATAAATACTTAAAGTTAAATTATTCGCATTTTTCCGCCGTTCGGCGTCTGAATACAATGAAACTTGGCACCGAGGTGTGTTACGACATGACGAACATCCTTGCGTCGAAAATTTTCGATTTGGACAAATATTTTATTTTTAATTAATTTCTAAAGTTTGAAAACTTCAGAAATTAACCACAATAAATCTGGCATCCAGAATTTGATGAAACTTCTCGAGCAGCCTTTAAATAATATACTTAACACAACGACACTGAAATCGATGAATTCTGACACGTATTTCAATATTTTGATTTTTTAGGATTTAAATAATTCAGAAAATAAAGCGGGAGCTTCCGTTATTCGGATTTCTCCCAAACTAGTGCACTTTGATCTTAAAAATTATTTTTATCTAAGGGTATTTTTGTTTGCCCTAGTTTGAAATTCCCCGGAGTTTTGATGTCTGAAGCGGGCTCTGACCTAATTTTGAAAAATAACGACATTAGGTCGTTACAACCTGGGTCATCTTCGCACGATTTTCGAGCTCCTGCGAGCTGAAAAGTTGTACATCCACATGAATAAGTGCACATTCTTTGTAGAGTCTGTCATCTTTTTGGGTTACATAGTAGGCTCCTCGGGAATCTCCGTTGATCCCGAGAAGGTGAAGGCTATCATGGAGTGGCCCACGCCACAAAACATCCATGATATGCGTAGCTTTCACGGCCTGGCCACTTATTACATACGTTTCATAAAAGATTTTAGTGGTATCATGGCCCCTATCACAGAGTGTACCAAGAAGGGCGAGTTCAAGTGGCCATCTTCCGCTGAAAAAGCATTTCAACTTATCAAAGAGAAGATGTCATCTGCCCCACTGTTGAGATTGCCAGATTTTGGCAAGACCTTTGAGGTGTTTTGCGATGCTTCCGACGTTGGGATTGGTGGAGTCCTCACCCAGGAGGGCCACCCTGTGGGATATTTCAGCGAGAAACTCTCGGGCCCAAAGCTAAATTATTCTAATTATGAGCGTGAGTTTTACGCTTTAGTGCAGAGCTTTAGACACTGGAGGCACTACCTGTTGCCTAAGGAGTTTATCATACACTCGGATCACCAAGCTCTTAGATATATAAACTCGCAGCACAAGCTTAGCCCACGCCAAGCAAAGTGGGTGTCTTTCCTACAGGAGTACGACTTCGTACTCAAACATTGCAAAGGGAAGGATAACACACCCGCCGATGCTTTGAGCAAAGTTACTCTTGTCCTCACAGAGATAAGAGCACATGTGATAGGCTTTGAGCACATGATCGAGGATTATGCCACATGCCCTGATTTTAGTGGCATCATAGTGCTCTAGCCGCCGACCCATACCACGACACTACGGACTATGTCATTCAGGACCGGTACCTATTTAGGGGCACACGACTATGCATTCCCAATACGTATATCCTCAATTTTATAGTATGGGAGTTGCATGGTGGAGGACTAGGAGGACATTTTGGGAGGGACAAGACAGTAAATCTTGTTTAAGAGAGATTTTACTAGCCTGGGATGGTGAGGTTCATCGCCCAAATTGTGAGAAGCTGCAGAGTGTGTCAGGTTGCAAAGGGAAATAAGCAACCAAATGGACTGTACACCCCTCTACCCATTCCTTCCACCCCTTGGGAGGATGTCAGTATGGACTTTGTGCTAGGATTACCATGCACATAGCGTCAGCACGACTCCATCCTGGTGGTAGTAGATCACTTCTCCAAGATGACATATTTTATCCCGTGCCGCAAAACTGACGATGCCTCTGCAATGGTGAAACTTTGTTTTAGAGAGGTGGTAGATCATAGGGGTGTACCCAAGACGATAGTGACTGACAGGGATGTCAATTTCACGAGCTATTTCTGGAAAACCTTGTGGCGTCTTATGGGAACCAAGCTCATGTTCTCGACAGCCTGCCACCCGCAGACCGATGGCCAGATTGAGGTTGTCAACCGTAGCCTAGGCAATCTGCTGAGATGTCTGGTTGGGGACCACAAGCTTAATTGGGATCTGATCTTACCACATGCCCAATTAGCCTACAATAACTCATTAAATCGGTCAATTGGGATGTCTCGGAACGAGATAGTTCACGGCCATAGGACTAGGGTTCCTCTAGATTTAGTTCCCCTGTCGTACACTCATAGGACGAGTCAGTTTGCATTTCAATTGCATGAATTACATAAGGAGATTGAGCGCAGATTGCACAGCAACTACGATCATTATAAGCTGTAAGCTGATGCCAGACGAAGGGACACATCTTTTGAGGTAGGTGACTTGGTGATGGTGCGACTGAGTCCGGATACGCTTCCCTCGGGAAGCTTGACGAAGCTGGCCGATAGAAGAACCGGACCATACAGGGTGACGAAAAGGATTGGTACGAATGCATACCAGTTAGCCTTGCCATGTGATTGGGGAGTACATCCAGTGTTCAATGTGGCTAATCTGACCCGATTCTACGGACACCCACTGGGACCTGAGGAGCCTTCTGCAGATAGTTCCGAATAAGAACGTATGAGAGAGCAGTGTGTTGGTGAGGATATAGCTCCACAGACATCCATGCCTACTTTTTCCCCTACTACTACCACCCCTGATGGTAGCACCCCAGCACCAGAGGACAGAGCTTCAGTTGAGGACCTATTGCCGATACCGAGGTACACAAACAGATTACCCCGAGGAGATTCACTGCCTGAGCTGATTCTAGATGAGGAGACAGTTGCCACTACTGAGGGTGGCATTCAGAGATACTTGGTTCGTTGGAGAGGACGACCCGACATGGAGGACAGTTGGGTACTTGCATAGGAGGTTGAGAGATTGGATGCTGACCTCTTAGCCCGCTACCGCATGGACCACTCACCGGTGATGAGTGATTTTGAGCGGGGGAGAGTTGATGGGGACCATCTTCGACGCAGGTCCCGCCGCCGAGCCCGCCCGGACCCATACCGGCCTTGATATTTCAGTTTTATTTTATGCATTTATTTTCGTCCGTTTCAGTTTTATTTTCGCATTTATTTTTATCTGTTTCATGTATTGATCGGAGGGACGAATATTAGCCCTCCGGTTGTTTATTAAAAATACTCTAAGGTCTATATTATTTTGAGGGTATTATAAATACTCAAAATCTGTATGTTAATTTCAGTTTTGATAAATAAAAATTCTGAGTTTTCTCCAAACAGCGAGAACGGCTCTTGTTTCCCCCGGGGAAACCCTAGTTTCCAAATCCTCCCTCTCCAACCTCTAACCACCACCTTTCGGACCCCTCCCCTTGCAGCCTTCGAACCTCTCCCTACAGGACAGCCGCTGCCACCACCCCAGCCGCCGCTGCCCCTACTGCCGCTGCCAGCCGCCACTCACCGCTGTTGCCCCTGCTGCCGCTGCCAGTCGCAGTTGCTGCCCCTGCTGTCGCTGCCCCTGCCGCCGTTGCCCCAGCCACCGCTGTCCAGCCGCCTCCATTGCCCATCCGTCGCTGCCCTAGCCGCCGCAAGAAATCTATTCTGATCACCCTTCTCGCTCCCGGTTTAAACCGACGTGTGTTTGTTCTTCCCATACCCTAAACTGAATTTATTTAATTATTTTCTCGTGCGATTTTCGAGTAGAAATTATTTGTAGGAGCGCAAATCTAAATCCGGTCTGCCCATCCGTCGCTGGAGTGGTTTCAGAACAAAAACGCGTCCGAACACACCCGCATGGCAAGTACAACTCGAAGTGCGAGTTACCTTTCTTGACCGGAGCCTTTCCTTTGATCTGGAACCAGTGCCGACCGCTCTTCCTGTTCGTGACTCAGGATGCCCATTGCCAACGAAAGTTATTTTCAAATTACTGTGGAATCTTCTGCAGGCAAATACTGAAGCTTAATTGATCTGAAGCGGCTGCGCGAAAAGTGCTTAAAATTTCAAATACATCTTAAAAAAATCTGCATTCACAAGCATTCACAAACCCTAGGATTGCATTAGAGCCCCACAATACCAAACCCTAGTATTGCCCTGCATCAAAAAGGCATGAGGAAGTCCTCCCAGTACCTGACACATGCTACTGTTGCCAAAGATTCATTGAATGCGGTACATTTGCAGAAATCTTCAGAAGTGTTATAGAAAACTTCCCGCGTGAGTGAGAAAGGCATTTCAGTACTTGCCAAGAGAAATCTGGTAGGAGATCTTAAGACGGCACAATTAAAGCAGTGCACTCATTGTCTAGCAGGGAAGCAGAAAGTGGCTTTTATACAGCATTAAACTACTAGAAGATCTGAGTTATTGAATCCTGTTCATTCGGATTTGTGCGATCTTATGCTTACTATGTCTCTTGGTGGTGCATTTTGTTTCATTTTCTTTATTGATGATTATTTGTGGAAAGTATAGGTTTACACTTTGAAATATAAGAATTAAGCTATTTTAGCTTTCAAGCAGTTTCATTATTAGTTGAGCATGAGAAAAGTAAGAAGTTGAAATGCATCAGAATGGACAATAGTTGTGAGTACCTTGGTGCTTTCAATGCCTACTTCAAGGAGCATGGTATAAAGCACCAAAAGACCCCTCTAAAGGCATTGCAGTTGATTAGCTTAGCAAAATGGATGAATTGTTGATGGTGTGAGTTAGATGCATGCTTTCTCATGTGGGTTTGAGCAAATATTTTGGGTGCAGGCTTTATCAATAGCGGCATACATTGTGAATCTGTCTCCCAAAACCACGTTGTAGCTAGAGGTTCCCAATAAGATTTGGTATGGAAGAAAGTTTCTTAAGATCACTTGAGAGTATTTGGTTGCAGAAGAATGTCCCAAAGTTTTTCTTCTAATGCAGGCTATGGATAGGATGAGTTCGGATACGGACTGTGGCACTCTGTGGCAAAGAAATTATTCAGAAGTCACGATATTTTTATGGAGGATCAAACCCAACCAAATGTTTATAAGGCTAAGGCATTTTTGTTTTATAATTCCAGCAGCATGCCAAGTCTTGATAAAGCACCATAAGCTGAAAAATGTGAAGAAAGTGCTGCTAGGTACTTTAGGGGAAAGACAGTCGAATCAGATAGAGCCGGAGCAATCATAAGAGATCGTGGAAGAAGCACCTGCTTTGAGGAGATCCACCAAATCACATGTTCCTTCCACAGGATATGCTTATCGTGATTACTTCCTGTTGAGTGATGTTGGAGAGCTATAATGCTTTGATAAGGCTATGAAGGATAAGCACAAAGACAAGTGGCTTAAAGCCATGAAGAATGAGTTGAAATCCCTTCATAAGAATCACATTTTGATTTGGCAAAATTCCCTATCATAAGAAAAACTTTGAAGAACGAATGCGTGTTCAAGATAAAGTACGAGAGCACAATTTGGTACCCAGGCACAATGCCAAGTTGGTCGTCAAGGGCTTAGGTCAGAAGAAAGGTGTTGACTTTGAGGAGATATTTGCACAAGTTGTGAAGATGATACCTATACGGGCTGTAATGAGATTGACAGCTAGCTTAGATTGGGAAATAGAACATATGGATGTGTAGACAGCCTTTCTGCGTGACAATCTTTAAGAAAAAATCTACATGGAGCAGCCTGAAGGTTTCTCTAAGAAAGGTAAGGAAAATCCTGTGTGTATGTTGAAGAAAAGTTTGTATAGGATGAAGCAGGCTCCGAGGCATTAGTACAAAAAATATGAAAACACATTGAAGGAGTACGATTACTAGAAGACATCTTTAGACAATTGTGTATATGTGCATCAATTTTCAGAAGGTGTTTTTATAATTTTATTACTTAATGTGTATGATATTCTTCATGTTGGCAGAATATGGACACGATCAAGGAGTTGAAAGGAAAATTGAGTAATGTATTTAGCATGATAGATCTTGGTGCAGCAAAGCAGATTTTGGGCAATCACATCATGAAGGAAAAGAGTGCTAGGAAAATATGTCACAGGAGTACATTCATAAGGTACTCTTGTTTCACATGGATAAAGCCAAGCCGGTCAGTAAACCCTTAGTTTCACACTTCAACTTGAGTATAAAGCAAAGTTCGTCATCAAATCAGGAGGACCAGATGAGCATAATTCTAAATGTATATGCGGTTAGCAGTTTAATGTATGCCATGATCTACACACATTCGTATATTGAACATGCAGTTGGGGTTATGAATATATTTTTCTCAAATCCAAGGATGGAGCATTGGAATGCGGCTAAGCGAATTTTGAGATACCTGGTGGGTACAACCGGCATGAGATTGTGTCTTCTTGGGGACAGAATCCTTAGTTAATTGGATATTCAGATTCAGATCTAGCTTGGGATATTGATACTAGAAGATCTATTACAAGTTAGCTGATAAAAAATTCGCATGGATGCAGTGTCTTGGAAATCGAAGTTACGGAAATGTGTGGCTTTGTTTATGTAATGACCAAGGGTCATTATTGTAGAAAAAGGGGGGAACATTTAACCACGTAAATTTCTCCGCTAAATTTTGTTTTATGTTAAATACCCGTCAAATTTCGTTTTACGTTAATTTTGCCCCATCTGTTTTACGTTAACCTTTCCCCCTAATTTCCGTTCTATGTCAATTTTCTGTAGATTTTCATCTAGCACTGTAACAACCCATTTTAGGTTAAACATCATTATAATAAAATGTTTTACTTTAATAATTAATATATATATATATATGTATATGTATATAACTGTTTAAATAGGAATTGTTTCACTTTAAAACGTACTCAACAGCCTTGAAATAGATTTAAATCAATTATTGAAACCATTGGCTACCCAATTAAGAAGCGCAATTTTGTTTCTTTTCCCTCTCCCTCTGCTGAAAACACACGAAAATGACGCTCCTCCCGCAATAAATTTTTGTTCTTTTCCTTCTTAAGACGTCGATTTCTGAAACAGGCGCTTCCGCAATGGCTCGACAAGTCCAGAGCTAGCGCCAACAGTGTTACCACTGGATGATCACCGCTCCTTTTCTGAAACCGCCGAAATTAAAGTTAGTGTTTCCATGAAGCCTTATTTAGGCTGCTGAGCACCCACGATACCTTCACGGCATCTCAAACCCCTCTCCCTCAATTCCCCCGCTCTTTCTCTCCTCAAGCCGTGGCGACTCCAGAAAGGGGAGCCTTCGACATCTCAACGCTTATCGATCCTTCTCCGATCCATTCCTGTAGCTGCGGCAAGAGGCGATTTGACCTCCTTCGATCGATCAATTCCTATTCTTGGCAGAAGGAATTGCCTCGATTCTTCTGTTTGATCCCTATGGCGAGAAGGATTGTTCTGATTCCCTTCATTCGAAATCCTAATCGTTGTATCCAAGGCACCTACCTGTTCCTTGTTCTTCCGCTCTCTGGAGATCACCCAGATCTCAAGGTACGAGACTGTCTCCTTAAATCTCTGATTTGGTTAAAAAAAATTCCGAAGTGAAATTGCTTGAATTTAGTTTGCCAAAATTCAGTTTATACTATTGAAACTAGTCTTAATCTACAGCTTGTGAATCTTTGGGTGGAACTGAATCATTGATTTTGGTGTAATTACATCATTATTTCAACAATAGAAGTGTCATTGCATATCAATAAGGACAAATTCTTGAAAACCTTTTTGTAGTTTATCATGGCATTAGCTTTAGGTTTTGTTGGATTAAATTGAAGTTTTGTTTTAATAATTTGTAAGAAAGCTGCTGTATATGATAAATTAAGTATGGGTGATGGAAGAAGATGAAATGAGTTAAGTTGTATAATAGGATTCATTAGAACAATAAACACAGAAATCAATTTCAGTCAAATCTAACTTGTTATCAATTAAACATAGCCAAAATTGTGAATTTCTTTTTAAGCCAAAACTATTTTAGATCAGCACTTACCTTGAGAAGGGTATTAGAGGCAATTGGCCTGCCTTTTTATTGTTTATGTGCTACATTATAGGATAAGTTAGGAAGCATGCAAAGATTGTTCGGTGGCTGCTATTTAAACCTTTGGTAATTTGCATGAGAATTGCAATGGTTGTTATCTAAGTCATTGGTTGGGGGCTGCACCAAGCAACCATTTGGAGTAGACATAAAATGAGGTTATTCATTAGCTGTAATTAGAACTGAATCTGAGATTGTCTTTGGAATTATTTTTATATCCTTAATATGTATATTATACATTAATAAGGATATACTTTTAATATCTCTATGGGTCTAATTGAGGGTTTGATTAAGAGCATGTTGTTACTAAAGCTAGGATTGCTTGAAGTGGTAATAGATAAGGTAGTATTTCGATGAGAAATTGGGAAGATAACTAAACTAAGATCTAGGAGAGATGAATTGGAGATAATAGTAATTTATCTAGAATAGAAATTTTGAATAATAAGGAATAGTAACATAGGATTTCGTGTAATAGGAATGTTGTGGAAATATTAAAGATTAGTTGATGTTTCTCATAATCTTAGAGAACAGTAGAAATTAAAATTTTCACTAAAAGAGACCAAAAGTTTATAGATAGCAAGCATTTTAATAATGCAAATCATCATTTTTAAAAGCTAATAAGATTATAAATATAATTTTTGCTTACCTTTCAGACTTGTGAGTGCTTCATCATATTAAGCCAACACAAAGGTACCCAGAATATTACTTCTTACATTTATTTATTTTTAATATGCGCTTATGCTTTGCTTCGAAATTGCTTCCATGTAGATGATAAAATTATTTTACTGTCAAAAAAATGCCATGAATATTTTTATTGGCTGGTGAATGAATGCAAGGGTTCAAAGAACGGTGAATTGTAAGATGGATTAAGTTAGGGTGGGGCTAGTCCACTTTGGGAGATATAAGGTTGTCGTGCTGCAGCCTACGAGGGGGCTAGTATGATATCTATTTTATTATTATGAACTCGTGACCTCAAGGTTTTGAACTTGCCCAATAGAACAAGATAATGTTTCTACATAATATCAAGACATATACTAATATACAAAAGTAGAAATTTATCTTAAAAGGCATAAACTTGTATATGCATTTTACTTATTGGCTATAGGAATTTGACAATACTTTTCTTGTGATAAATCATATTTTCTTGCAATATATTTTATTATTGTTTTTGCTTTTTGTTTTTGTTTAAGTGTAACATTTAATATCATTTGTACTTAGAATGTGCACTAAGGTATTATTATTATAATGTCAGACTAGGTACAGCTGGAAGATGCTAAGATAACTTAATGAAATTTTAAGGAATTATGGCGCAAATTGGAAGTTTAAATTTCTCATTTTTATTTTATGCTTATAAGAAACAATTGATGATTTTTATATGTTGAAACATTTATCTATTATTGTGATATTCTGAATAATTTTATTTTAAGTTGAATGAGTGATATTTTTATATGGCTCTGGATGTTTTAATTACTGTATTAAATGTTATTTTGCTTAACCGTCCATTTGCTTAACCGCCCAATATGATTCTGCGGGGATGTACCCAATGCTAATTTGGTTGTTACTAACCCAACACGGGTCCTCACAGTTTACTACTGAGGTTGGGTTTTGTAACGACCCAAAGTCGTTACTTTGCGAATTATGTCAAATTCCCGACTTTGACATTAGGACCTTGGGGAATTTCAAATTAGGGCAAACAAAAATATCATAGGTAAGAATAATTTTAAAGATCAAAGTGCCCTAGTTTGAGAGAAATCCGAATAACGGAAGCTCCCGTTTTATTTTCTGAATTATTTAAATTCTAAAAATCATGAACATTGATATACGTGTTCGAATTCATTGTTTTCAGTGTCGTTGTGTTAAGTGTATTATTTAAAAGCTGATCGAGATGTTTCATCAAATTCTAAGCGCCGATTTGATCGTGGTAAATTTTCGAAGTTTTAAATCTCAAAAATTAAAATAAAATAAAATATTGCTCCGAATCGAAAATTTTCGGCATGAGGGCGTTCATAATGTCTCAACACACATCAATGCCAAGTTTCGTTGTATTTGGACGCCAAACGGCGGAAAAATGCAAAAAATTTAAATTTAAGTTTTTTTTCCCTATACTTCCCCTGTTTTCCCATTCGCCCGATCCACCTCCACTTTTCGGCCAATCTCGATCGCAGCCCAAGATAGAGCCTGCTCTGCAGGCGGAAGGTTCCACCTGCTACCTCCGCCGTTTTTGGCTCAGGTTGGTCGGCCCTCTTGGCCGACCACCCCCTCCCTTCCGCTCCCAGGCGTATGCGTGCGCTGTAGCTCCCTCCATGCGCCATTAAGGCGCTAAATTAACGCACGCTTGGTGCAGGACCTGCGCCTATTTAAGCGCAGCCCTCCCTCCCTTTTTTTCAGCCATTCTCTCCCACCTTATCCTCTTCAACACAGCAGCTTCCAGCCCCTTCTCCTCAGTCCCTACCAGCTGCCACCCCTCCAGCGGCCAACTAGCAAGCTTCCAGCTCCTCCTCAGCCCCTACCAGCTGCCACCCCTCCAGCAGCCAACTAGCAAGCTTCCAGCTCCTCCTCCTCAGTCCCTACCAGCTCCTCCAACTCCCGCAGCCAGCCTTCTCCCATTCCAGCCCCTACCAAGAAGTCAGCAGCCCCTTTGCAGTAGCAGCAAGGAGCCAGCAGAAGCCAGCAGCAGCAGCCCCTAGCAATCCCACAGCCAATTGCAGCCCTTGCCAGCCAGCAAGCTGCCGGCCACCCCGCTCCGGCGTCCCTTGGTTTTCCGGCAATCCTATTCTAAGGTAAGAGGGTGATGGAAGGGAGGAAATTGAAGAAAACATTTTTGCTAATCTTATTACTCTATACATTTAAAATATTGTTATAAAAGAATTATATTTAGTCATTCATATTTTGATCATTCTCATTAATTAATAATGGAAATAATTCAAATGCTATAAAATGATTACTATTTTCATTTAAGTATTCTTTTAATTTCTATCTTTACTCTTTCATACAGTAATATTATCATAATGATAATATCAAGTGACTTAAAAATACAGACTTTAATCATTATATGAATGAGAAAGAAAAGGACAAAATAGAAAAGAAGAATGTAAAAATCCTGAAATATCATATCACCTTTTAAAAGACTAATTTAAAGAAATATCGGAAACTTAAATGCAGATTGAGCGAACTGTCACTCATCCGAACTGTTGAACTTCTGAACTTAAGGAACGAAGGTACCCAGTACATGACGAATATTACATTTTGCACTTTTATTGCTTCGCTTATTTGCTTTGGGCCAAATTTCAATTTGAAGCTTGGTTGGTTGTTCAGAACTAACGTGATAATATTCGGGGTCGTTACTTAAAAATGACATCAGTAACATTTAGGGTTGTTATTAGAAAATGACATCAATAATATTCGGGGTTGTTATTGGAAAATGCCATCAGTAACATTCAGGGTTGTTATTGAAAAATGACATCAATAACATTCGGAGTTGTTATTGGAAAATGACATCAATAATATTCGGGATTATTATTGGAAAATGACATCAATAACGTTCGACGTTGTTACTGGAAAATGACATCAATAATATTCTGGGTTAATTACTGTAAAATGACATCAGTAATATTTGGGGTTAATTACTGGAAAATGACATCTGTAATCTTTATTTGATAAATAATATTTGTTGTAGGAAATTGTTTATTTTGAGCTATTGCCTCTCTTTTTTTCCTGCATTTCATTACCGCCTTACTTCTGCTAATCGCATCTTTTAAAATGTAAATATTATTGTTGTGAGGACCCGGTGCCGGGTCAGCGGGAGCTAATCCAGCACCGGTTTGCTTGTGAAAAAGTAACAGCAACAACAACAAGCAACAACAAGTCCTCTAGTCACAGGATCATATTGAGTGATTTAAGAGACAAATATATAAACATCAAATATTATTATTTTTTTCATTAATTCATGAGTCTTGAGTACATATATTAAAATAAAAGAAAAATTACAGACTTTTTAAAAGTAGATAGAGTCAATAAGAAAACGGTGGAACAGCAGGTAGCAGTATCAGCACTGCTCAGTTCTTTAGCACCTTTCCTCGAGGATGAACTCCTGATCTGGGCACGTTTCAAAAGTGCGAGCATTCGAAAACCAGTTAGTTGTGAAACTAAGTACTGATAGATGTCATCTTTACAAATGTTAAATAATAAGCAAAATAATCAATATTTGACAGGAAATAAAAGTTGTACAAACTTATCCCTGCAAACGTGTTTCAATTGCACTTGAAACTTAGCATAGAAATAATTGCAGTGGCAAAAATAAATACAGAATTTTTAGCGCTTGATATCTGATGCAAAATATGATTTTGTTGGGCAAGTACAAAATCGAGGAAAAGGGGGGTTCATTTTTGTGTTACATATCTCAACTTCCCTCTATACCTGCCCCCTCAAAGGCTTATCAGTATAGGCTCCTTATGACTCCCGATGTCGGACAGCCCCGTCCTAGCGGTTGTCTGATCAGACAAAAAGTATAAAGCAACATGGAACCCTTGCTTCTCACTTATCCAAACTTATTCATATATCATTTTATGTGACTTTAAAAAGCACTTTTATCAAATTTGTGCGATGCTGAGCAGAAAAAATATATTTAAACAGAAGTAATAAAAGACATCTGGTACCTTGTTCTTAAAAGTTCATTAGTTCAACAGTTCGACAGTTCAACAGTTCGGATGAGTGACAGTTCTCTTAATCTGCATTTTAGGTTTATGATATTTTTAAATTAGCTCTTAGCCAATATTTTTAGGAGTAACATTTATTTTCATTTCGATTATGTCCTTCTTTTGCTTTCTTAATATGATTGAAGTCTGTTCTTTAAAGTACTGCGATGGCAGCTATATTTATTATAGCATTTATTAATTTGCTGAGGATAGAAATCATATTTGATACAATATTATTGCTATCATTATTTTAATGATAACAATAATATAGGAATGAAAGAATGTAACAAAAATGACTGTAAAAATGAAAACGCTTAAACTGAAATTATAGTCAATATATAACATATGTATAGTTTTCATTATTAATTAATGAGAATCATATTAATGTGAATGACGATATTATATCCTCATTATTATCATAATAATAAGTATTAAGTAGGTATAAATTAAAAGATTATAGAAAAATTCTCCTCTTTTCTCTCCTCCTTTCTCTATCTTTTAACTTATCATCTTACCTTTAAGATTAGGATTGTCGGAAAGCGGAGGGAGGTCGAAGTGGGGTTGCCGGACGACTGTTGGCCGGAATGGGGTGGTTGGGCGGCTGGCCGAGGGCTGTTGGTGGCCGTTGAAGGTTGCCGGGAGCTGTTGATGGCCGCTGGAGCTGCTAGAGGGGACTGCCGAGGGAAGGGAGGCTGGCTGGGCTGCTGTGAGGGGGAGGAGGGGCTGAGGGGTGGCTGGTTGGAGGGCTGCTGGCAGCTAGCCGTGCTGTTGGGAGAGTGAGGAGGGGCTGAGGGGTGTGAGGGAGGGAAGGAGGGGGGGTTTATAGAGAAGAGAGGTGGGGGGCAAGGGATAGGGCTGGTCGGCCATTTGGCCAACCATTCCTGCGCCATTTTGGCGCAAGAAAGGCTCTGGCGCTGAAGGTTCCGCGCCTTAGGGCGTAAGGAAGCAGCTTCAGTCGCTGAAATTCGCAGGTTTGGGGGAAGTAAGGAAAAAAAATAGAAATTTTATAATAAAAATACTTAAAGTTAAATCTTTCGCATTTTTCCGCCGTTTGAAGTCCAAAAGTAACGAAACTTGACACAGAGGTGTGTTATGACATAATGAACACCCTCGCGCCGAAAATTTTTGCTTCGGACAAATATTTTATTTTTAATTAATTTCGGAAATTTAAAATCTTCAGAAATTAACCACGATAAATCTGGCGCTCAGAATTTGATGAAACTTTTCGAGCAGCCTTTAAATAATATACTTAACACAACGACACTGAAATCGATGAATTCTGACACATATTTCAATGTTCTTGATTTATTGGATTTAATTAATTCCGAAAATAAAGCGGGAGCTTCCGTTATTTGGATTTCTCCCAAACTAGGGCACTTTGATTTTAAAAATTATTCTTATCTAAGGGTATTTTTGTTTGCCCTAATTTAAAATTCCCCGGGGTCCTGATGCCTGAGGCGGGTTTTGACCTAATTTGAAAAGTAACGATATTGGGTCGTTACAATTGTGTACTGCAGTACTTAGAGTATTCTCTAATTATTGAGAATTCAAATTTCGGTATTATTTTCGGTACAATATCAGGTCAGGTGCTCTTGGGGGAATACACGCAAGAACCCTAATGCTTAAAATGTTCAAACTGTTGATAGATCCACGGTGCTATTTTGTTTGTTTATCTTTTATCTTTTTCTTTATTTTGACTTTTGTACAAGAAATGTTGAAAAGATCTTGTAATATGAATATTGAGATAAATGAATAATATCTTTTGGCTTTTATATGTGTGTTCCCTTTTATTTTCTCAAGTTACTTAATATGATCCTGCGGTAAGTGAATACCCGATGTCGGAACGGTTTCCGCTGAACCGGCGTCGGGCCATCACAGGTTTATTGCAATTGCATAAGCTACGAAGGAGCATTGTGGATGAAAAAAATTTTTAGGACTTGGGTTTTCATTGGGAAAAATGTGTGCTACTTTGTGAGAATCAAAATGTTATACACTTCACCAAGAATGCGTCATTTCATTCGAGATCCATGAACATTGATACTCTATTCTATTGGATTCGAAATGTACTAGAGGCAAACTTGATGAGCCTGGAGAAGGTACACACTAACGATAATGGTGCAGATATGCTGACGAATCCATTGACAAGAGACAAATTGGAGATTTATAGAATTGTTGTTGTCATATATCGATAGTGAACCCAATTAAGTCGGAGGGGGAGAATTGAAATATTCCTCTTTAATTAGGAGGGAAATTATATAGTATATTTATGAACTGTTTTTTAAAATATTCCTCCTTAATTGAGAGGAAAAATATATAGTATATTTATATAATAATTTTCTTTAGTTTCCAAAATAAAAAAGGAAAGAAATTATCTGCTTTCCTTCTTTGATCAGAGGAATCTCCTTATTTAAGAATTGTAGGGGGATTGAACAAAGAAAAGGCAGTCGTGCGCTTCTCTACCGCAATCCTCTCAGCCTCTCTTTTGAAGCCACTGTCAGACATCTACAATTTTGGCTCACACAATTCGCTCAAGCCCTCACCGAAGCAGCTTCAAGCTTCTCTTTGCCAGGGTAACAACGTCGAAACGTCAATTGGAAACCAGCGGCTCAGATGCTAGTCGAGACACATCAATCACAGTAGTTTGGACCAAATCACTACCTCTAAGGATCAAGCTATCATCTTTTGTGCTATTATTTTTTGTTTTGTATGTTCAATTGAGGCAGTTTGGAGCAATGTCATTATTTGAACTTTGTCCACCTAAAAATTAATGGAATTTGTTAGAAAGCAGGGTTTCCTGAAATTTTGGAATCTCTGAATTGGATGTAGTATATGGATTTTTGTAGGTGAACCAGGGTAAATCCTTGTGACCATTTTTTGTGCTTATTTGTGCGCACGTATTTTATTTTTGTGTGTTTTTTTTCGCTTTGGCAACAAATCCATACCACACCTGCGTTATCTGCTTCATCTCAGATCATCCCCTCCATCTGCAATCGTCCCTTCCATTTGCAATCTCCCCCATCATCCGCGATGTCAAAAAATTGTTAATTACAAAAGAATAATCTTTCTATGCATTTGTTAGTTTCAAAGTAATAAGATTCAATAAATCATAGTGTCAAACTCTTAGCAAAATATAATTATTATATTTCTTTAATGAAATCAGATACAAAATAATAAATTGCATAAAATTTATGATTTATAATATAACATTTTGCAATATCCAAAATTGATCTGATACTCGCAAAAAATGTAATACAAATATTATATACTCATAAATAGAAACATAAAAAATAAATATAATCATATTTAAGTTTGCATAAAAAATTTTAACAAAATTTTTTAAAATTTATACATTATTATTTTTATACTTTTTTTAAATTAATAAATTGCCCTTCACTTATTTAACCTTTCCATCCAAAATGGATACAAAAATTTCAAATGATAACTAATTAGGGCTTTTAAAAAAGTGTTGGGGGACCATTTTGGGCATTTAAATAAGCTTGAGATTAAATTAAACATTTTTCAATTATTGATAGACTACTTCTGAAAATAACTCGCTAATTCTATAATTAGTTGCTAGTTACAAATTTAATATATTTCTTGTATCCTTTTGAATTAATTTTTATCAAATTAATAATAAATCTTAGATATTTTTAAAGTTCCATGCCTTAGAAAATTTTAATTATTGTATAAACCTTTAAATTTCAATCCTTATAAATTTGCCACCATCTGTCAGCTCTAATAGTTTACCATGGTTGGTAAAGTTACTTCGGTTTGAGTTATTACCAAGATTTTCATTAGCTTTTGCAGATGCATTACACTGCTCATCTCAACAATTTTTCTAGGGTTATACCAAACACTCATAATTTTGTCAAACTTTAATGTTATACTGATTTAAATAATGCATGATAAAGGCATCGAACCTTAATTCATCAAGTGCTATAATGTATCCAAACTAAAGTTAAAAAATCACTGTTGGAATTCATAAAGTCTAGATTTGACCCCTCAAGATCTCAAGAATGAAATTCAAGCAATTCAACTAACCGGTATGCACAACACTTGATAGATCTCTTATCAACCTCATTTAATTATTGACAACCTTTAAATATACAAAATGAAGGAATAATGAATACACCATATACATTTCTGTATCAATATTTCTTACATTTCCAAACATTTAAGGACTATTTTAAACTGTTTAGCAATGGTTCTGGTTCCCTTCACAATAAGTCCCAATCTTCAGAGACTTGATTGATTTCCCATAAACTTTATAATGATAATCAGTAAAATACTAATTGATTGGTTGCTTTAGTGTTATGTGATTAATTAGGAGAGCTAACATTACTCTATCGAGGATATCATTGATAGAATACGGATTAACACAATTTTGTATTAAAAGAGTTCTTCATAAAAAAATTAGTGCTAATGTTGTTTGAATACTGAAAATTTAAAACTTAGTTTTGCAAATGTTTCACAATGGTTCTTTTAACATGAGGTCTAATTTATAAAACTATCAAATATTTTCTCTTAAATTTGTATTGCTATTTAGTGAACTACATGTTAATTAGGGACTTTGTTATTTGTAGGTTTGATTTGTTGAGCTAATGATTCACTACTAAATTTTCTACATCATTAATAACATCACTTTTATAGGCCTTACCATTACTATTTGAAACAGATTTTCTGAATCATCATTTTCTATTCATTTTAGCACAGCATACTGTGTTTAAACAATTTATTGTGTAGTTTTTTTTTAACTATTTCTTTTCATGTCATCTTAGGTCTCCCTTTTCTCATTTTGAACTACTAGTGAGAGCCTTGTACATTGCATGAAAATTTAAACAAAATTCATCTAACCAAACAACGATACAAATTTTTTTTGCCGACTTTAACATCTTATTGTTTTCAAATTATAATAATAGGAAATATAAATACAACAGTAAACCTCTTTAGTTTACAGATGTCCATTTTTAAAAATCTAGTTAGTAGATGATTTAGCTAATCAATCAAATTGTATTTATAAATTTGTTATCAATGAAATTAATTTTTTGATTTATTAAAAAATTGTACTTAAAACTTATAATATATTACTTTGAGAAACTTGTTATTATTTATCAAAATCAATCTGCTTAGGTGACATTATATTTAAACAATGCAAATAATATATAAGTATTTTAGTTTGCTCACTTATTTGATCTATATGTTTATTTAAGTTATTTCAATTGTTATCATAAATGAAAATTTGATGTTATGTAATTTTATAAAAATAAAAAATTAAATTTTAAAAAAATGTAAATACATGAGATTTTAAACAAAAGTTTGCTATTTCTTTGCCTTAAGCTCGCTTAGCTTTCAGTGCTTTTCTTGGGAATCATTCAGCAGGTCGGTTTTGTAGTTTCTTGTAGGTTGTGTTTATAGTAAACTCTAGCTTAGAACTGTTCGTCATGAAAAAAAATTTGCATTTATGGCAGATACTCGTCTAATTTATCTCTTCAACTTTAATACCAGAACAATGGCATATACAAACCACACGGTTCTTCCTGAAGCGTTAGAAAAGTGGAGTTTGGAACTCTTACAAAAGCTTCTTCCTAGGCATGTTGAGATTATAGAAGAAATAGACCGTGAGGTATAAGAGGATATACTTAAACATTAAGTTTTTTTCATGGTCATGGCAAGATAATATACTGATTTTTTTTTCCGTATTTGTAACAGTTAATAAACCATATTATTTCAGAAATTGGCACTGAAGATCTTTCAGTACTGGAACAAAATCTGAAAGATATGAGGATTTTGGACAATGTCGATTTTCCTGATTCTGTTATAGAATTGTTTAGTAAAGCTAAAATTATTTCCAAAGCTATATCAGAAAAAGGCATCATAGAAAACTCTGGCAAGCTTGCTATAGATTTATCGAGTGAAAATGCAGAAAAGATAGATGTAACTAAAGAAGTGAGCAATGTGGCTGAGTCTGAAGATCATTTAGAAGAAGAGGATGAGGATTCTGCCACTGCAGAATTGTCATGGTTGAAATCTAATCCGAAGTTGCAAAAGGTGGTACGAATGGCCAATCTGTGTGTTGTTGGTGGGCATGCAGTTAATGGTGTAGCTGAAATTCATAGCGACATTGTGAAAAGAGATGTATTTAATAGTTTTTACAGGGTGAGACATTTTTTTCATCTTTTTCTAACTGCTGACATTGTTTACTAGTTTTTTTCTTAAATCGCTTGAACTGGTTAAAGACGCATCTTTATTGTCTTTTTGGTGTTTTTATCACAGCTGTGGCCGAATAAGTTTCAAAATAAAACAAATGGGGTCACTCCAAGGCGCTGGATTCGATTCTGCAACCCTGAATTAAGTAAGACAATAACCAAATGGATTGGTGCAGAAGATTGGGTTCTGAACACTGAGAAACTGGAAGAACTTAAGAAGGTATGCTAATCAAAAGAGAGAAAACCATTGAACAAGATGGATTATGATAGCTGATTCCAACCTTTTTAACTTTCAATTCTGATAAAAGAATAGATCAAATTATGTCCTTAATGTATTTGTTGGCGAGGCCTCTCAGCAATAACACTGAGAATTTAGTTGCGTATGCTTGAAGAAATTTCTTTGCATAATTCTTTGGTCAATTAATCTATATAAATGCTTCTTCCTTCCTTCCGTTTGAACTGATATGTGTTAAATGAGAAATTATTACAGCCCTTATCATATTGTTTATATAAATGAATTTGCTATCTTTGCAATTATTTAAGGAAAAAAATATAATTACTGTATGGTGCTTTAAAAGTGTGCATATTGACAGCACGCCGATAATGAGGATTTACAGTCGGAATGGAGGGCTGCAAAATTAATCAACAAGATGAAGGTTATTTCATTGGTCAGGGAAAAGACTGGATATATTGTCAGTTCAGATGCTATGTTTGATATACAGGTTACCAACGCTCTGTGTTTTCAGATATGCATTGGCTTTTTGTATATTTGCTTAAAATATGAAACTGATTTAATTTTAGGTGAAGAGGATCCATGAGTATAAACGTCAACTCTTGAACATTCTAGGAATAATTTATCGGTACAAAGAGATGAAAGAAATGAGTGCCCAAGAAAGAATTTCATCTTTCATTCCTAGGGTATGCATATTTGGAGGTAAAGCATTTGCAACATATTCCCAGGCAAAAAGGATTGTAAAGTTCATCACAGATGTTGGGGCTACCATAAATCATGATCCTGACATAGGAGATCTACTTAAGGTGCTGTTGGGATTAAATTTTTATCTTAACTTATTGTCTTTGTTGCTGATTTTTAAGGGTTTATTTTTAAGAAACGTTCAATCGATGTTGTTGTGGAACATGTACTCCTTAAAGTGGGTTGTTGACAATATTAACCATCCAAATGCAATTACAGTATTACATGCACCAAATAATGTTGATGTAATTCAATTATTGATCTTTTTGCTCCCTCCAGGTTGTATTTGTTCCTGATTATAACGTTAGCATAGCAGAGACCCTCATTCCGGCTAGTGAATTGTCTCAGCATATCAGGTATATCTGTATCAGAACTTAATCTGCATTGTGACGTTTTGTATTAAATTAGTTGTTAATGATTGAATCTCTTATAATCTTAAATCATAAAGTCAGCGTTTCTGGTTAAATGTTGTTCGGATGGGACACTGTTCCTTTTTAGGTTCATTCTGACTACACAAAACTGTTCTAAGAATAATTTTTACGTCATGCCTAATATTTACAGTGTAAGATTTCTTTCTTTCAAGTTATTTGAGTTTTATTGTCAGGATAGTTCTCCAACTCTTAATAGTTATTCAATCCAGTTTATTTAGTTTAAAAATCTTAAAAACAGTATTTACTTCTCTAATTTGTTCTAAAATAGGTTAATCGGTATTTTTGGCTAAAATTATTCAGACTACATTTGATTATTTTGTCTATGTACTAAAGTTTTATGCAATTTTAGAAAAGTTGTGTTTTCTTAGTAATGTTGGAAGTGTTTCAGAACAAATCAGAAGTTATGGGTGTGATTTGAGTGCCTGTGAAAAGTTCAGGAATAAATTGACAATACTAACGAGTTATGAACTTTTTTAAGTTTAAAGTTGCCCTGATAAAGAACTTTTTTCTTTTCTTTTGCAATTTTATTGACTGCTAGCAGTGATATCATACAAATGTATTTATGCTTGAATCATGTTAATGTTTATTGTTGAACTAGTACGGCTGGAATGGAGGCCAGTGGAACCAGCAACATGAAATTTGCAATGAATGGTTGCGTTCTGATTGGAACTTTGGATGGAGCCAATGTTGAAATAAGGCGAGAGGTTGGAGAAGAAAACTTTTTCCTATTCGGTGCTCAGGCTCATGAAATTGCAGATTTAAGAAAAGAAAGAGCTGAAGGAAAGGTAGGCTTTCCTAGCCATTGAAATAAATGACTGAAAAGATGAATTTTCTTACCGCATTTGAGTTGATATGAATAGAGATGATGTTGATGAACATATTCCTCATTTTTAAAATTATTCTAACTATTTGTAGTCATAATTATGATGTTTCTTTCTCTATTTATTTTCTGGGTTGCTGTAGAGAATGTTTCTAGCTACTTGAATTTGTTTTCTGTAATTTCTAGCAATGTTATTATTGGGTAGATTACTATTTTTTTTCTTTCTAGTATACTGACTCATCTCATTATCACATTTTTCACCTTATGTTAGACTTGTTTAGTATGTAAATTATTTATTTTTCTTGACTAGGCATTTTGTTTATTTTCTTTATCTAGTTGTCTCAGTCTATTTAAATTTGTTTCTTCTGCGCCATTTTAATATTTCCTTTTGGCCACAGTTTTATCGTGATTTCTTTGTTGTATGACATGGTTTTATGTAGCCTATCCAGTTTAGTTGCATATTTAAAAATTTGGCCTTTTGTTCTGTGTGCCTAATTTGTCATGAGCTTCTATTAGATGTACTCTTAGAAATTTTCATTTTTATTTTATTTCCTTTTTTATAATAGACCTGAATATTTAAATCCAACTCACATATGACTATATCTTTCAATACTGCTAACTGATAATTTTCAAGTTATTACCTACTCGGATATAATGTAGTTATTGATTTAAAGTCTACAGCTTGAGTTCCTTTATTTGTCCACTGTACCAACCTGCCTAAATCCCTTTATATTCTCAAATGGCTGCAGTTTGTGCCAGATTCACGATTTGAAGACGTAAAGAAATATGTTCGTAGTGGTATTTTTGGCTCTTACAACTATGATCAGTTGATGGGGTCTTTGGAAGGTAATGAAGGGTACGGTCGTGCAGACTATTTTCTTGTAGGGAAGGACTTCCCCGATTACATTGAATGCCAGAAAACGGTTGATGAAGCATATCAAGATCAAAAGGCAGGTTTCATCCCCTCATACTCTAGCAAAATCACATGTATTTGCATGCACAGTATAGAATTAAATTTGTTCTTTATGTGCTATAATAACTTAATATTGACTATGTGCATGTACCCAATGTCAGAGAGTTTGAATTGATAAATCCTGGATTTGATTTTTAGCTGTATTTGCTGGAAGTATTCAACTTTGGATTTCCCCGTAAAAGTTTGGTGCATAATAATCTTTATTTACAACATAGTTCATCTTTTGTTTAGCTGGTCATAGGGGTGATTGTAAAGAGCTCTTTTTTCTGCAAATAGTAATAGTTCATCTTTTGTTTAGCTGGTCATAGGGTTGATTGTAAAGAGCTCTTTTTTCTGCAAATAGTAATTGCTAATTATGCTATCACAAACTAATATTGCATAGTGTTGCATCTTTAGGTTACCTGCAACAAATCATCATTTTTTGGTCCAAATATGCAATTGGATCTGATAAGAGAGATTGAGTTATTATTAGATCAACAACTGACCTGCAAAGCTAATGTAGTAAATTAAAAATAAAGCAAACAGCCAACTTAACTTTTTCCCAAACTAGTGAAGCTAATCTAATTATAGTAAGACGAAAATGGCAGTTCTTTAGCACTACCCATTGGTTGAATGATGATTACAGCGAATGTGATAAGAGAATATTATGAAGTCTTGCAGATAAATTTTATAAAGTTCTAATCGATTTTTTCCTGTGTTGTCCAAGCATTTGATAATAAAAACACTTACTGCTACATTAAAGCTAAGAATATTATGTAAACTTCAATTTTATAGAGTTTGAACTTTTGCATCACTTGATGAGCTCTAATTTGTCAATTATATTAGGTTTAGCTAATTCTGTGTCACAGACTATTCAATCAGTTCAATTTTATCTCAACTATTCAATATGCCTTTTTCAACTACACTTTTTGTGCTCATTTTAATTCCCAACTGGTATTTCTTGAATAAATGGTAAATTTAGAAAGATAAAATGCGGTTAAAGTCGGTAAATGCTATATTTTTTATGGCAAACCTTATGACTGCTGTGTTGAAATTGTTTTATTTTCCGCAAGTATAGGCTTTTTTATTTTCATTTTGCAATTGTGAAGCAGAGATGGACGAGAATGTCAATCTTAAATACAGCAGGCTCTCACAAATTCAGCAGCGATCGAACAATTCATGAATACGCCAAAGACATCTGGAACATACAGCCTGTTTCACTACTTCCATAAAACTGTCCCTCTCTCTCTATATATATATATATGTTATTTCTTGATAATAAATACTTTCTATAATAGCACTGCGAATATTTTAAATGTTATTCAATCTTTTAATGTACAAAAAACTTCTGAAGTGCTGCAGGAAGCAGCTTTTGTGATTATGTGTATATATATGAATTTTCATATCCTATTTCTGCTCATATGTTAAAGTTTCTCGCTTGTTTTGTTAATTTTCTTATGTGAATATGAGAGCGTAAAAGGATATTATGGTGCTCCGAGTTATAAATAAAGACAGTTCAATTTTTGTTTTTTTTAATAAGTTTCGATGGGAGTAGTTTTGTTGGAAATTTGTATTACTATTTAGTAGTTGAAATCAATTTTAGAATGTGCTCGAAATTTGCCTTAATTTTTTGGTGAACTCGGGAATTTTTATTTCAATTTTACTTTTTAAGTTTACCAGACTTAATTTTAAAAAGCTGATTTGAGTTCGAGTGTTTGATTTGCTCAAACTCAGCTAGCTCTGCACAGGGAATAAAGATCCGAACCGGGTCGACTGATTCAGCCGCGAACCGGTCTGCGGTTCAGTTAAAAAAGAAAGGCTAAACCAGATTTAATTGAACCGTTCAAAAATCGACCGGTTTTACGGTTCCACCAGCAAACTGAATCGTCATTTTGCTATAAAAACAAGATCCAATTGATAGCTAAATTGCATTCTAATATTCAAAATATGAAAAGTGAGAACTCTATGTAGCTTTAGGGCTTCGATTTTCTCCTTTCATTTGCGTGATTTGTCAATTCGATCATCCAAAGCTTCCATGTTCTGAGTTTTGAATCCTTCATTCCCTCGTCTCTTCTAAGTTTCTCTCGCTCGGCGAGATTGCTTCTCCTTTCGTCTCTTCCTAGTCAGTCGATTACATCTCACGAGTTTATCGCTTGCACAGTTACCTTTACACTTATGCCACATTATTGGCTTGCTGCATTTGTCGTTTTGAATATTCTTGTAATTACCCTAAGTCATTATAAGGGAGATGTTATTTTTCCACAATATCTGAAATCTGTTGATCTTTCAATTTTCAGTTAAAATCTCCGATTAAAATTTTTTTGTTACAAATCTTGATTAAGGAAGTTTTTTAAACTCAATGCTGAGATAGGAATTAAGATTTGTCATTAAACCAAAATTAAATTAATTTATTTAAGGCAAGAACTGGCTGTCCATGATGAAACTGTTGGCAATTAAGCTATTTTCGATTTTAATTCCCGTAACATATGGACATTAGCCGCAAAAACGGGCGTACGTTACATACAAACATCCTCGACTCTCACCACTCGAACGAAGCTCTCTCCCTCTCAGTTAGTCGAACCCTCCCGCTCGACTCTCTCCCGCAAGAAGGACGCCTCTCTGGATTCTGCGACAGGTAGCCAACTGGGGCGCTCCTTGTAGCAGGCGAACAGGCGACGGCGAGACAATCCTTGCAGCCATTGACGAAAGCCAACAAAAGTGCTGTCAACGTCTCAGCGCACGCACGATTCTCCTCGCTCAATCCTTCCTCCTCTGCGCCGATCTCTCTTCAGCCCAACCTCTTCTTGTGCCCGATCTTTCTGCATGTATTAACTTACCTCTGCGTCGATTCTTTTATAAGATAAGAATCGTATAGGTTAATTATTTATACTTGAAAATAAATTAGCAAACCATATCATATAGTATGTGAGAAACTTAGAATTTTATTAAGAAAGCTTGTTAAGGTTAACATATATACTTGCATTAAAAATGCAAATCAATTGAATGACATACTAGATGTCCAACTGGATGTCTATATGAATATGTTAGACTTACGTAAATTGATTGCATGAAATTATATAATATACTGATATCCTTAGTACATTATTTGATCTAACTATAGTTCTACAATTCATGTAAATTTTATTGACCCAATTATAGTCTAATTATTTTTCTTGCTATTAGCATGTATATGCTAATATTTTAACTCATGGTTCTCCAATAAAAATCTATTGAGTCATGATTAATTTGACCACTCTAATGATTTAATAAGATGATTCTTTTTCTTCCTAATGCAAATCATATATAGATCTGAACCTTATGAAAAATTGTATTCAAAAATCTAAAATATAAATTTGTTAAGTGATTAGACCATTTTCATAAAAATTATCTTATTACAAATCATAACTAAAATAAGATTTTAATTATAACTTTTCCACACATATCAAATTTATGAGTGATTCATCTTGTTAAGTTAAACACAAAAGATACACTGGATATTACTTTTTATATTTTTTTACTTTCATTTGCTGCTTAAACATTGATTTAGGCCTTTTTATATTGCTACTTAATGTATTACTCTTATTATTAATGATGCAAAAGAAATAAAATGATGTTTATGTATCTTGTAAATATTACAAAGAGTTCCAAAATAGTTGTTGAATAGATTAGGGACTGATTAGTCCCTGCGAGAGCCATAAAAATTAGTTTTTGCTACTTATCCTTTTATTGTACTTATTGTATGAGGAATACATTTGAAGATCCCCAGTCACTCAGGAGAATATGATAGAGATCCCATCAATTGTCTATTAGTAGCAAGCAATATCATATTAAAATATAAATTCTCTTATTAACAATTTTATTTGCTTTTTTTTTTTATTGGCTGTCCAATCTTCCTTCAAATTTTTTATATGTAATTATGTATGTTAATTTTAAATTTTAAATATTATTATATAATTTAAAATTGATTGCGTGTCATTACTGTTCGACCTTCAAACTATGAACCTTAAATGGAGTGTTAATTGATATGAGAGAATGAATAAAATGATGCACGTTCAGCTATTCTGATTTAATTAATATTCTCACTTTAGTGTTGTTTTTAATATAAACATCATTTGGTATTAATAGCAGCAGCATATGTATTACATGCGTATAAACTCACATGGGAATTGCTGCAGTTAGGTTTTCAAGTGCTATATTGCATGTAAGAACACAGATTTTCCTTCTTCAGGTGTCAAGGCTTGATGTTATGTATAGTGCAAGAACAAAAAATCATCTTCTCCTTCATTCAGCCTGATGAACTGGCAGCGATAAAGAGAAGGTGTAAGTCACTAATAACATTTTTCTTATCTAAAAAATAAATTATAAGAAAATCAAAATATTTAAGGAAATCTTTAAGCGCATACTGGCATAAATCCGCTGTCACTGCCTACCACAGAAACGTGTTCCTTCTGCTCAGCCAATATTGGAGCAGCTTTCAGTTCCAATCGAATCACTCAACTTGAACACCGTCTACGCTCTAAGACTACGAGGTTGTCTCTATCAGAATCGGACACCCATCTTTTTAATTAAGCATTTTTTTTATAGAGAGAGAGAGAGGGGGGGCTGTATCATTATAATACATGGAACTTGCATGTGTTTTTAATATAGCATACAAATTTTACAATCCTATCAAAGACTATTATTTTATGTAAACCATGAAATTTTACCACCTCTTAAAAGTACTTTTATACTATGGATTTAAGTTAATGTTACCAAAGCAAAACTAAAAAGTTCACACGAGCACAGGGTTTCACATGCACAAGCCTTAAACTTCCAAACACAATAATTTATATGAAAAACTTAAGAACGAGAACACCACCATAAAAAATCTATTATATGAAAAATACAATATTACATAATACAAATCAAGGCTTGAATCTTTGGAGGAACAAAAAAATAACAAACTCCACCTAGGAACACACCCAAGACTTGTCTTTCTTCTACACCCTCTCAAATGCTCTCACAAATCTTCTCCCAAGAACTTTTTGTTAATCTCAAGAGGCACTCACACTCTTTTTTATAAATTAGGGCTTCCAACATGCATTAAAATAAGCCCAAAACCGCCCATAATTGCCCACGATACGCCTATTTTCGCGTCTAACCCACCACTGGCTTCTGAGCGCCCACTTCTCTATTAGACGAGCGCTTGGGCGCCCACTTCCTTGTTCCACGGGCGTCTGGGCTCCCCTTCCTCGGACTACAGGCCCTCTATAGGGCGCGCCTGGGCACCCCGACTTGCTGTTGGCTAGTGTAACCTTGCCCTGAACCCCCCAGGACCCACAAGAACTTCGTCGGCACCTCCGTTAGTGATCCAATTAGCCTCCACACCTTAACAAGTACAACATGGTGATATGAAATGCATCAGTAGTTTTGTAGCATTAAAAAAATAGCTACTACTAATATTGAATCATATTTTCTGAGGGTGCGGGTCAGTTTTAATACAAAACCAATACTAAATCTTCCCAAGACTTGAATCGGGGTAAATGTGTGTATAATCCTGCAAGACTGAAATTGAATGATTATTGTTTAAATTAACCAACTAACCCTTTGAAATTAGAGAATCATACAGTGGTAAGTTTTTGATCAATGGGCTTTGCAAACTCAATCCTTCGAATGCCTAGGATCAAACCTTGAAATACGCCTTACAACTCTGATATTGACCCAAGGATCAAAACATGAGACTTTTGCTTTATAAGCAGGATGGTCAGTAAGGTTTTCTTGTTTGTAAATTTTTTCCATAACAAGCTTTATGATAAATTTTTTCCTTGAGCAAACATCTTACCAGGATTTATGATCAAACCCAATATTGAACTATCAGTCCGTAAACTGCTACAGAATAAATATTTATTTGAAAAAGTTAAAATTATTATGATGCCGTTTGGTTCTTTTTAACATTCCTGCTAGCTCAACCCCTCAAATAAAAATAATTAGGTCATGGCAGGCTGTTTTAAAATACCTTATCTTTACCTGTTACAGGATCAAGAAATGTACATAATTTGCACAGGAAGAAAAAAAAGAGTGCATGTTTCAAAAAAAATCCTATGATGATCCAGGACACTAAACATGGTTGTGGATATTATTCTGAAAATTCTTAAATCTTATAATCATGTACTATATTTGATTGTCCCTTCTATCCCTTTTCCTGCAATATTATTAATACTTTAACTTTTTGAGCGGGTATTTTGCACCATTGTTATTTTCCCAAGAAAGTTTTTATAATTTGTTGTGGAATATCAAGCATTTTTTTATATTTCCATATTTTGAAGCTTTAGAAAAAAAAGTCATTTGAAACCTATGCAGACGGTTATTTAGATTAGAGATCAGACCACAAATCTTTAGAAGCAACTAAATATAATTTGCATTTACACCGAAAAGCATATGATACAATGTTGCATGTTGAATAAAGTTTGGTTGTAATATGCTTATGAATTGTCAAATTATGTAAATGTAAATATTAAGGAAACTGTATTTTGTAATCCAATTCAGGTTAGTCTAAGAACTGATCTATATAAATGAAGTGTATAAGTAAATGATGAGTCAATTATGTGAACTGCACATCTAGTGCAGGCAAACAAACCTCATTTTCTTTTATCAGCTTGCATAAACACATTATATGCTTTACACTTAAAGCCAACATAAAAAGAACCGAACCTCTAGTACTTTTCCTAAATTTTGAAATTGATGTTGCGTCTCAGATAGCAGAACTTCATTTAATTTTTGCTTCTGATAGCTTATGCACTTGTTGTAAAAGTATCAAAGCTGAAAGAAATTTTCTTTGTTGCTTTTGTACCTGCGTTCAAGTATAAATACTCTCAAAAACACCGTGAATTGAAATTACAGTCATCTGTTTGCGTTCATCATATATACAGGTTAATAAAGCATACAAAGAAAAATAAAACTTAGAAAAATGTGTACCTGCTCCTCTAAATCTTCAATTCGTCTAAGAGAGGCCTGTTCAATAGAAACCCGGCGTTTACACTCATCCTCAAGCTTTCCTTGGATTTCATACCTCAATTCAGCCATTGCTTGAGTAAGGTCTTCTGCTTCTTCCTTGGCCTTCAATTTTTCTTCCTTCAGTTGTTCCTAGCCCCCCACAAAACTATTTTAAGAACCAAGAGCAGTGCTCAAGTAACTGAAGCAGCATGGTTGGGTTCAAACCTTTAGCTTCTCGATAAGAATCTCAGATTCATGCATATTGTTTCCCATTGTCTGCATCTCCTCTTTAATATTCTCGAGCCAAACTGTAATGAGACTAAGCTTTGAAACCAGTGGGCACAAAACTTCCTCACAACTGCAGAAATGGCAACAACAATAATCACATTTAAACTTCTCTGAAGTAATAGAATACCAAACCGAGCATAGCAAATCTGGAAAAGAAAGCATAGCATAATAAACAATTAAGCAGAAGCCTCCAAGCAACAACAGGTAATCAATCTTTAGTATAAGTTGGGTATAAAACTAGTTATCCAAATTAGAGTTGGTTATATTAAAGCACAGATTCTTATTGTTCAAGCATCCTCATTAATCTTTTTCAATTCTTAAGATAAAAACGGCTTCTTATCTATTTTATTTAAGCATTCATTTCAGTTGAATTTAGCTAACGATTTTTTGCATAGCCCTCACAAAATCATTGCTACAGCTACAATGCAATTCGCTGAAATATCTAATGATTCACATATTATGCCTAAATTATCCAGGATCAAAATGAGGGTATAAGAATTATGGAGCTGATGTCAACAAATTTACATCATTACCATCATTAGCATATTCCCAACCTATTTGAAGGTAGGCTTTATGAGCATGCACTTCAATGATTTGGGGAAACTATCAGTGAATTAAATAAAAATATGCTATCCTTCTTAACTTTTTTTTAAAAAACCTGCAAATTTTATTGATAAGAAAATTAAGTACAGCATGTGGGCTTGATGTAGACAACTTAAAAAAAAAGGAAAATAAAATTCAAAAGCAAAAGAAAACAACCAAACCCAAGAAAAATAAACCCCAGTTAAAATTAAAAAAATACAAAAATAAAATACAAACAAACAACAAAGCAAATAGCATTCAAGGAAAGTGAGCAAATGTAAAACAATCTACCCAGTCTTCAAATACTTATCATCTTTGAAGCCCTTCAGTCAATCTTCAACTTGCAAACCCCATAAATTTGTCGTCCTGCAATCTATAAAAACCAATCTAAAGAATAAGTCCATTGTACACGTAAATGAGATAGGGTGTGGGGGTTTATGAATAGTAATTGGGAGATGTGAGTAGCCTTCCTAGGTTGCCATTGAACTACGGCAAAAATCGAGGTTCAGCAACACAGGGAAGTCATATCCCACCCTCACTAGAGACAAAACCCTCCCTCACACCTGGCCCAAATAGAGAGACGCAAACGGAGCCACCATTCAGGACATTATAATCTTATAAGTTGAAGACAGTCTAGCATACATATAGCCTTTAGGGGTCGAGGGAGGTTACCCTCACAGTAAGTGAATAAATCATCACAACAGATGCCTAAATTAGCTAACTAGTCGGCAACAAAATAATCTTCCCTCAAAATATGACTAATAAAGTAATTGATGTTAATAAGTTTCATACGCAGGGTTTGAAGCAGGTAACAAATATTCCAATCCCCACAATTTCTAAATTTGATTAATTGAATAAGACTACGTGCATCACATTCAATCCAAATATTAAGAATTCTTTTATTCATGCACTGCATGAGCCCCATAAGAAGGGCTTTAATCTCAGCCATGGCAGAAGAAACTTCAGAAATTTTAACAGCAAAGGCAAGCACAATTCTGTCAGTATGGTCTCATATGATGAGACCCCAGTAGCCGGAAAACCATCCTTGTTAAAAGAACCATCCACATTGAATTTATAAAAGTCCACATATGGCTTCAACCAATGCACAAATTTACTTGTGAGATTTCTAAAACCTTGCTTAACTATAAATAATCATTTGCTGCACACATCTCCAATAAAGTTCTTTACAGTAATAAGACCAATAGAAATAGCATTATTAATGTAATTAACAGTTTTCCAAATAATGTTATTAGAACTAAAGTAGAAATTTCTATGCTTATAATTATTGTGCTCATCCCAAATATGCCAATTAATAATAAGAAGATGCATCCTGATACGTTCCGCAGTCACAAAGTTGCAAGAAAGTTGCCAATCCAAAGCAAAGGCTTTAAAATTTATTGGAGACCAAGTAATTTGGTAAAAAACTGCCAAACCTACTTGACCCTATCCCAACAAATAAAAATATGATCAAAAGGTACACAAGCCAAACCACAACAACAACATTTTGAAGCAACATTAACAATTTTTAAGACAGGCTTTAGATTTAATATTAATTTTAAAGCTGAAACTATCATTTTTTTTACTTTTTTTCTCATCCTCTTAATTTATTGAAGACACAATATATTAATCATCATATTAACTAATTAAAAATGATTTCCGGCAAAAGTGCTAATATTCCAACTACTTAATCTTAATTTAAAATAACAACATTAATTATACTTAATTAATTAATTATGTTAATTAGTTATATTAGCTAATTAAGTTAATTAAAATAATAGTTTACAAAAAAAATATCTTAAGCCACACTAACAATTTTCATCATAGCCAGCTTAGAAAACAAATTGTGTTAAGCTTGAAGCTTAACTTGACTTATCAAGCTTATGCCAAGCTAATCATAACCAAATAGACCTTTAACTACAGCATGCACTTTGGAGCTGCTCAATAGCTTTAAAATGTTCCAAAGCAGCTCAAGGAATAATAAATTAAATTTGAGAAACAAACAGTGGATTGGCCTCTAATTTGAAATGTTGAGAGTGTTGGTTTAATGTTGTCTTAATAGTTTTCAAAGTTCATCGAGGGAATGAAATAAACCTATGAGTGAAACTACCTTGATGACAAATCCAATGGCAAATTTAGGTATTACAGAAGAATTCAACAATTAAATTCTAACAAAGTTTGTCACACAATCAAAAAGAACATTGGGAGAACTCCAATATTTAGATTTTAATATAGGGTGAAAGTGTTAAGTTATATGGCATAATTCATCGGGAAAGCCATTATGATTCGTCAGATAATGCCCTATGTGCTCCAAACTAATAGAACACCGTCGAGCAAATTTTAGGGTGGGTGAACTTCTATTTTTGCAACACCAATAACATTATCTATAAATTTGTTGGGCTATCCGTCTAACCATGGAGGTTGCCGAGCAAATTCTTCAAATTCATCAGACAATGACCTTTCGTTTGCAAAAAGAGGAACTAGGTTTGAATATTTAGCCTGTACTTGAATAAAATCTTTAGCCAAAACAAATTAATAATATTACAAAGAATAGGAAAATAATAAACCTAATAATTCAAGTTTCAATCTTCAATCTTCTGTTTCATTAACCTACTATCCAATTTTGCCAATTAGTTCTTCCATTTGTTAAGCATCCTTTGTCAACCTTCACTTCTCAGCCTACTTAGTTGGCTTTCTTTTACCGACCTGTTTTGCTAATCAAGTATTTGTGAACCTGCTTCTAATACTCAGCTGATTAGATGTACAGATCTGCTTCTAGTGCTTAGTTGATTTATTTTGTCAATCTATTCCTTTGCATTGTCGATCTACCACATTTTCCTAGACCGTTTTTATATGCAACATCCAAAATACTTACACGAGTCATTAATAAATCATCATCATATCAAAATCAAAAAATTTGTATAGATTAATTAACAATATCGCATGCTATCTCGTCAAGTTAACATATTAAACTCTTTGCAAATAGAATTTACAGAATATTAATAAGTAGGCGATGCCAACGAATTTTTTGGGTGTGCAGTACTATTAGTAATCTACATTTATCCAGCATATTTCATGCTAAAATAATTTTCTTATACTTTTTTTTCTTTTTTTCTTGATTTTTAAAATCATTTCAGTAATTTTATAAACATCAGAATTTAAGAAACATAACTTTGGATTACTGATAATCAAAACAAAAAACTATCCTGAGTTTTGATCAATTGATTAACGAGTCTAAAAGCATGTGATCTATGGCTTCATAAGAGCATTGGTGCAGCTCAAATAAAATTTTATGAGTGTTACATGGCAGCCTAAATTTTACAATTTGCATAATCAATGCCCAAACTCTTAAACTTATTAAACTAACGCTTAATAATAACAAATACTAGAATCTTATACCCTTTTAATGACTGAAAAAAAACTAAGAAAGGTGATTCATGATAGACATGAAAAAATTGGAATATTAAGTTAGTATAAATGGCAATTTAAGTGTTATATATGCAAATAAGGTTAATTTCAAAGGCATGCATAAAATTCCCCTTAAAATTTAGGAGGATTCCCTGTGCTGCGCTTTTAATTTCTCGTAAGTGATTTGACAGAACAGCTTCTCATTAATCCATAGTCACTCACCCATAAACTTTTTAATAGAAGAATTGACAAGAGCAATGACCACATATGAATCCAGCTAACAAATAGTAGAGACCAAAGGAAAAGGGTATATGCTAATCATTTAAACACGACAGTTAATGAATGCTAAAACAGCATATAAAATAGATGCTGACATTATTGAGCACTGGAAAATTTTCAAATACAGTTAACTTACCAGATTCCTTTTAATGAAAAATGCTTCTCGTTGAGCCCAGGAAAAAGGTTTTTATGAGGCTCTCTACGCATGCTATTACTTGTGCTGCTAACATCCTTGAGTAAGTTAGATAGATGTTCTCCAACTTTATAATGCAATCCTCTGTATTTATTCTCAATTCCCTGTAATTTTACTTTTAGATCATCATTTTCCAACTCGAAAAATATAATTCTATCCTGTGCATCTTGTAACTGCATTTTATATTCCTCTAGGATCACATTCATCTTAGCTTTGTCCTGAACCATTTGCTGGCTTGAACTTTCAGCTTCAAAGCATCTCTCCTCCAAAGCAATCATATCAAGTCTTAAGTACTCTACCTCACACTGAGATTCCAATGCAGTAGATGATATGATAGCTTCAAGATCCTCTATCTGCATTTCGTAGTTTCTTAAATTTTCATTTTTGGTTTTAATTTCATGTGACAGTTGAATGCACTTGTCATCAGATTGCACTAATTCCTCAGTTAACAGCCTTAGTTTCTCCTGCAACATTCCCACTCCTGCAAGTTTTTCTAGGCTGTGAACATAGTCACCCACACAATTTGCTTCAATACTGCATAAGCATAACTGTTCTTGAAGGCATCCTACAATTTAAAATAAAACCAGTTTACGGACATAAAATATAGCAGAGTTGAAAGGAAATGCTGACAGACATATTTTTTGAGAAAAGTTATATTTTAGATTTGAAATTAATATTTGGTTTGACTTTAGTTACTAAACTTTCAGATTTAATAATTTCGTACTCATATTGCCATTTGGTGCTGAGATTTCAGCTTTAAAAGAAGTAAAAGTTCACCAAAAGGATAAAATTGAGAGATTGACATAAATTATGACTCAAATATTTCTAATTAATGCGTAACACCAAAATATTACAAACCTAGCACCCATAATTTCATTAAGATTCCAAATTGTAGCCGAACATTACCTATAACATTCTCTCCCCTCTGGCTATAATTACAATCACAGAAGCAGCTGGCTTGCTAGCAAGGGTAGCCCGCTTTCCTCCTTCCATGCTCCAGCCTTTGTGACCATATCTGTCTGCCCATAAAAGATTGGGCACGGCAGCGGGTAAATCTCGTCATTGATTGGATGAGCTCATTGAAGGACACGGAAAAAGGGAAAGAAAAGGTGTGTGCTGCTGCCAAAAAAGCTTGCTGAAAATCAGTGTCTTGCCAATTACAACAAACAACAACTAAGAATGGAAAAAATAGGAGTGGCACTTGCAGACAAGCTCTGCAAAGGTCAACTAGTCATGCCAGTGATGATAGTCAACAATTTATAATAAAGAAAAACAAAATGAAACCTACAGGTATTGACAAGTATTCCCAAGGGCAGCGACGGAGATGACTGGTCATTGCAGCAAAAAAACATTAAGGGTGCCTGGTGTATGCCACCAACAAGCTCATCACCGGCAGTGACAACTAAACCAGAGGGGGGTGGAGCATTAGGGTTGTGGTAATTTTGAGTTTTTTTTTTTTTTGAGTGTTATGTATGAAAATATAAGTGTTATAAATGTAACGATAGGAGCGGTATGTATCTAAATTCTCATTTTTTTCATTTCCAACAATACCTACCGCCCATAAAATTGAAATAAAGACATACTTGTGTTAACGAGGGAATATTAAGAACCAGAATCTTAAGACTGAAAGTTCAAAAACTAAAATGAAACCAAGTTAACACTTTAGAGATTAAAAAAAACTTTCCCCATTATTTTTTCCAAGGAAAGATTCAAAAAAAGTAACCTAGGAATACCGTTATTACTTGAAAAGAAATATTGCGATAATAATCAAATTATATGCATATATATTGATAAAAATAACTGTGACTTTACCTATTTCAAGAAAGCAGTTCCTTGGCTCCTTTTCTAGTTGTTTAATACATTTCTTGTCACACAGGCGAGAATCTGATGGTGTTGAACAATTTGAATCCATTTCTATATTAGCAAAGCATAAACAAAATCAATAAGATTTTTACATGTCATAACATCCACGACAAATGCAGCACATTCACGACAAATGCACCACTACATCGCTTAAAAGTTTCCTTGCAATGATATAAGTAGCAACTTTACTGATAAGGGAAAGGCAAATTCTAAGCAGACAACCAAACGGTGATAAGCAATGTATTTCCATTTTCAACCACCACTTAAACTTGGTGACCGCTACAGCTAAGATATGATTATTAAATCTACTTTGATGTCTCATTACTATTACAAGCTTATCAAGGGATCATAAATAAATTACCCATAAGTAATTAAGAAAATGTGTTGCAGAAAAAGATTTATCGTGCATTAAAAAAATTTATCATGAGAATTTTAAAGTTGTCGTTTAAAATTTATCTAAAGTCTAAAAGATGATGTGGCACATGAAAAAAAAAGTTTGAAATATCAAACAAAAATATAAAACAGGTATACAACCAGCCAAGTTATATGGGGCTAAATGTTGGCCAGTAAAAAAAAAATATCAATAAAATAAGTGTTACAGAAACGAGGATGCTTTGGAGAATAAGTATGTATACTCAAAAGGATATAATGAGAAATGAGTTTCTCCGTAGTAAGGTTGGAGTAGCTCCAATAGTGGATAAGATTGGTAAATGTCGACCTTATATGATTTGTGCATATTAAGAGTAGATTGTACAATGCTCCTATTAAAAATATTGAATTTATGAATTTCTCCCACATTAAAAGAAGAAGAGAAAAACCCAAAAGACATGAGAAGAAACTATTCGGAAGGAGCCTCTTGAATTGAAACTTAGAAAGGAGTTTCTATTTGATCGTGCACGATGGAAACAAATGATTCATATAACTAACCCCACTCAGTGGGAATAAGGCTTGGTGTTGTTGTTCATTTTCAAACGTTGAAAATCAAATATTCTTTTTCCAAACAATTTTCACATTATTTAAAAAATTTTCAAGTTAGCTTAGGAGGCAGAATGCCTCCCATCTCATTCTGAACTTCTTAAAAAAAGATCAAGTTTGTACTTGAGAGATAAGAAAGCTAAAATGAGAAATTAATGAAGAAATTTTCTTACTCTTGTAAATTGCTTCACTTTTTCTAATAGTAGGATCATTGTTGTTTATTACTCCAATATTATTCTCTTTTTTATTTTATTTTATTTTATTTATCTTTTACAATTTCCAACAAAATTCAAACAATTGTTTCTTGCATGTAATGATCTTACCAAATTTTAATACAGTTTTGCTAAATCACTATAGATCAATTTTTGGTATTAGAATGTCAAGCTCTCATAGTCAAATGTATGGTGGTGATAACAAGTTCTGTCTATAAGACATACTTTTTAATAAAGAGGCAAACATCAATGTACATATTTATATGGCTCTATAGATGAGACAATACTCGATATTTGAGTGGATCAATTAAAAATGTACTTTGATCTTTATGGCCACAACACTTATGAGAAGGTTCATGCTTTAAGCTTACTAAGCATGCATTAGCATGGTTGAATGCCCACCATCATCATAAACACCATGACATAGCTTGAGAAAACAAGTACTGCAAGGAGTTTTACCTAATGAGATATGAATAAGGCCGATGGAAAAATAACATGGGCTAGAGTCTAGATTAGTCCATTAAAGAGTAAACAATTGAGTTTCGTAACCAAGCACTTATGAAAGGTGTCTCGCTAGATAACAAAACTACTCTCACCAAATTTATCTCCAAACTTTTATAAAAAAGATCTAATGAGTTGTATCTTAGCCAAGCAAGCCACTTGCCAAGACAATTTAAGAAAAAAAATTAGTGAGGCAAACCCGCATTCGAAGGAGGTGAATAGAAAAAATCACATACAAAGAAGAAAAATCATTCAAATACTTTAAAAGATTAGGTCTTTACAGCAACTACTTCATCATCTTCCAAGTATGCTAAAAGCAATCACTTCAATGAACATACAAGATCACATACTACAATATTAATTAGTGTTGAAAAGTAGATCCAAAATTATTCCCAAAGAAATTCAAGAAATATCATAAGAAAAAAAGTTACTACTATCATTGATCACAAAAGGTTATTAAAAGCAATGCCAAAAGGAAAAGAGTCAAGTACAAATACACCAACTAGCTCAAATGAATATGAGGAACTCCTCACACTATGCATCCAAGCAAGAAGTAATCGCAATCTTTGATATTGGGAGCCATAAGAACTTGATCTCAACTAAAATACTATCTCTTAGGAACTAAAAGGATGTTGAGATGAAAATTGATCAACAATGTCTTATAACACACACATATATATGTAATAGCCCAAACTCTGCGATGCATTGCTTGAATATAATGAAAAGTGTGCAAAAGCTACTTCATCGGCGCCTGTGTTGTGTCAAATAAGTAATGGTTCTCGCATTATGAATGAATGAGGGTAAAGAGTGTTGTGTCAAAAAAGCAATGGTTCTCGCATTATGAATGAATGAGGGTAAAGAAGCTAGTCCATTAAGTAGTTAAATTAAAATAAGGTAGTTAAAGTATTATCACTCTCACTAGCAACCTTTTTGAGTAAGTAGACAATAAATTAATAAGAAGATAAACATTTTATATCTTCTTCGAGAAATATAGTGGGTCTAGCGAGAAAACAAATAAATTTGACATTTTAAGCTTTAAATTTAGTTCTCAAAACAGAATTATTATAAGAATGACATGTATATCCTATACAAAAGTTTAAGTGATGATATATTGGAAGTTAAGAGACTTTTAGAAAGAATTATATATTAATGATTATAATTAAAGAAAACTTTAATAATATTACAAGTGTTTGTGCTCTTAAAATAAGATTGTATATGAATATAAAAATAAAATTCAACATAATTTGGGGAATTTGTTCAAAAAATATCCCAAAAAAATATAACATTTATAGGAAAATTAAAATAAACATTAAAAGAGTAATTAAAATTTTTAATAACATTCATAATAATTTTGATTTTAGAGAGATGAACGAAAAATGAAAATAATTTTCTCATAAAAAAATAATATTACAAAGATTGGAAGATTATTCCATGTAATTATTCGGCAACTCAATATTGATTATTGGTTTTAGATTTGAAAATAAGGAGTAAAAAAAGCAATATTATATATAAATTATTCTAAAATTGATTTGTAAAATCTCAAGAAGAGTAATATATGTAATTTTATTGAAGTTTTAAAAACAAGACAAAGGGATTTTAAAGGTGAGACTAACAATATGTGATATATGGTTTTTAATTATATTCATTATGTAGTTAAAAGCAACTTAGTGAATCAAAAGAAAGAGCATCTAATGGCAAAAAAATTTTGTGGTGGAAACAAGATATTCAAGTAAAGATTAAAGATAAAATTAGGGTACAAAGAGTAGTTTAAATGTAAGAATAAAAATATATATAAATTAGTTTGTCTTGAATATAAAATGACAGATCGTGATGTTAAGATTGTAGCATTCAAATAATTATATGATAAATTAAAAAGTGCTACAAGAGTGAAATATATAAGCTAGCCAAATAATAAGATAAAATAATAAAACTTTGACAAGTAAAATCAAGGATATTGATTAAAAAATATTAAAGAAGAAAAAAATTCAAGATAATGGATGGATTACTTTACTATATTTTTAAGAAAAATATTCAATGAGTTTAATAGTAATAAAAATAATATCAATTATACTTTAATTTGACTAATTAATTAAAATAAAGCTGAGATTTAAATGCTTTGAAAAGGATGAATATCAAAAAAGTGATAGAATTTCATGGCATTCCTATCGATATGAGGAATTGTTTGGGTGAAAAAAGAATTTATTGGCTTATCTATTATGTTATTTTGAAGACAAATAATATTTGATAAGTGGATAAAGAGTATTGTTATACATATTTATAAAAATAAAGATATGCTCAAAATCGTGCAAATTATAAAAAATTTAAGTCAGCGATCCATATATTAAAATTTTGGGAGAGAGTAATTGAATACACATTACAAAGAGGTACTTGTGTTTCACAATATTAATTTAATTTTATGCTTTGTAAATCTATTATGAAAATTATATATTTACGATGAAGAAATTTAGACAAAGAAAAAATGTATAATGGGGCTGTAACATGTTCAATCACAAGGTGGCTTATCTAATGATGTTTCTAATATTGTTGAATTATATCAAGACTCTACTTTTGAGTTATAACTATTTATTTTAATAATGGAAGTTTGTATTGGACACATTCGAAAGAAGTTTACTTGGTGCATATTATTTGCAGATGGCATTCTATTACTTAATAAGACTAGAGATGGAGTTAAATATAACTCAGGTTATTGATGACTATTTTAGAATTTAAAGGCTTTCTCCATAGTAGAGCTAAAACAAAATATATGGAATGTAAGTTTATTTGTAATAGAAGTCATAGTCTCAATGGCATAACTATTGAGGACCATGTGATCAAAAAAAACAAAGGGTTCAAATACCTTGTCTCAATTACTCAAAATAATAGTAAAATAAATAGTGGTGTGATTAATAAGATCTAAGCCAAATGAATGAAATGAAGGAGCACTTCAGAAGTGTTATGTGATCAAAAAATTCCACCCAAAATTAAAGAAAAATTTTATAAAGTAGCTACATAACCAGCTATACTATATGAGACTAAATGTTGGCCAACAAAGAACCTTATTGATAAAATAAATGTTATATGAGAAATTATTTTATTCACAGCAAGGTTGAAATGACTCCAATAGTGAATTAGATTAAAAAATATCATCTTAGTTATTAAGCATAGACCATTCAATGCCCCTATTATAAAAATTTAAGTATGTGAACCTTGCCCATACTAAAAGAGGAAGCTGAAGACTAAAAAAGACATGAGAAGAAATCATTAGAAAGGAACTTCTCTAAATAAAGCTTGAGGGGTTATTTGATCATGTACAATAGAAACAAAAGATTCATATAGCCGGCCCCACTTAATGGGACTAAGGCTTGGTGGTGGTGATGATAATGTTAGTATAGATGGATGGTCTTTCAATTTCTATTATTTGGGTGATTCATATATCTAAGGTAGAAACCTAACTAATGAATACCCAAATAACTCAAAATTTGAACAAAAAAAGAGATATCAATTTAGAAATTGAAAAAACTACTACCATATAACCATTTGGTTCCTATAATCTTGTTGTGGATAGAACACATGAGGGAGAGACTATTAGCAATGAATGAAGTTGGAAGAAGCCAAAATGTATCATGTGTGAACATAAGCAAAAGAGATCAAGGACTCCTTTAATAGAATGTCTACGAATGTGTGGGAACAACTCAAAAAATGAAGCAGATATTAGGAGAATGTGTTGAAAGTTTAAACATGAAGGAGTTTGGAATGAACTATTTTTGAGGGAAAGGTAGTTACGGACATCATATGAATAAAGCTAACAACTAGAGATGTGAATTTAATCAATGCAATTGCAAAACAAACCAAATAACGAGAGACGTCAATTTTTTGTTAAGAAAATAAAATTTTGAACCAGCTAAGAAAATTAAAAAAAAAATTAAATCAACCAAATAATTTGATTTGGTTTTGGTTAAACCCAACTTCTTAAAGCAAAAGAAAATTGTAGTAATGTAAGGTTGTGAAATGTAAATTCTATTCGATTAATTTAGTTTTCGATGTCGTGAGATTAAATTTGACTTTTTGATAGCAATTTATATGAATATCTATTTAAATACATTTACTTGATGGTTAAGTTATCAAACGATAAAAACAAAAAAAAACAAAAAACTAAAATAAAATAGGTCAAGTTTAAAAAAATACATCAACCCGTCACTTTACAAAATAGATCTAATTGACTAATGCGATTGATTTGGTTCATTTTTTGTTTTAAGAAATAATGCACACCCCTACAAATAGCAAGTTGTGGACAAACGACTCAATAGAGAAATAAAATAAAGAGGATTCAATAGAAACCCAAAAATGCAAATATAGAATTTTTCTATTTAAATTATTCATGGCTAAAGTGGAACAAAAAGTAACGGAGACTGTAATGTACTTTATCAAATCTTATATAGAATTATGCTCAACAAACACCAACTAGCTATAAGAAGGTTAAAATCCTACGGTCAAACCATCAATAGTTAGCCAATAATGTTATGGCTTTGTTTTAATTGAAAGGCTGCTTGTGATGGCTATCCCTATGCCTGCCAAAGACGTAAACACAAACAGAGCACTTACAAAAGAGGCTTTCAGCTAACAATCAAGTTAAAACCAAAAGTAAGTGAAGATCGAAGCTACTGACACGAGTATGATCAGGTCGATTTTAAAGTACTTGTGTGGTGGGTTGCTTAGTGGGAGGTCAAAGCAACAGATGCTACAATTGATTAAAAGAATCATCCAACGATGAATAAGTTGGTGGAGATCAAAAAAGATATAGTTAAAGATCTAAAGGTGATGAAGGAGGCATAGATTGAGCAAGCATGTTGAAAGTATGTAGTAGTAAGTGTCCGATTAAAAAATTTTTGTCAGCGATTGAGGATATGCAGCTAAATGAGAAAATGGGGAGGGGGAGGATTTAATTGAAACCGTAGGGACTAAATAGTTAGATTTAAAATTGAAAAGATAAATAGAAAACTAAAAAAGAAAATCAGTTGATAAAATGCAAATTAACTAAGTAGTTTACCCAATATTACATAAACCAGAACTTGAAGCTAAGCGAACACCAGCTGGCTACAATATTTCTATAATCTTTGGGTAATGATATCAATGAACTCCACAAAAGATGCTCGAAAGAAAGTGATAAAAATAAAACAAATTGTAATCATTTTTTGTTGATTATGAATCTACATTCATTGATTTAGCTTTTAGTCAAATTTGAGTTTTCCATTAACTTAGATTGCCATAATCAGTATTACAAAAATTTAATATAAGCATGAGCTGAAACAACGACATTAGTAATACCAGTCAACTCTTCTATTAAAATTTCCAAGCTTTCTTCTACCTACACTAGCACCAAAATTCCTTCTCTTACCAACGAATGAGACTCATAAATGTGGCTCAATGCATGCTCAGAATTAGATGCTCATAAAACTGCAAACCTGTGGATACTCTATATTATATATCTATGAAGCTCAGTAAATGACCCCCAATGTCACCACTTATATTAGTGGCAATTTTTAAATTTAATAAAAATAAGCCTTATCATATAAAAATTATAAGTTTATAAACATGAAATCGTTCCATGTAAACAAAATGGGTATTTCCACATCTATAAACCCTAATTCTGGCCGTTTTCCGCTTCAAGCCAACAACGTCTGCATTCTTCACATACTCTTAAGTGTACTGAGAACAACTATACATGCTTTGCTAAACCTAGCCGTTTGCAAGCAAACCACTTCAGCCTAAGCAAAATAGACGCACGAATTCATGATTCATAAAATGAAAGATGGGATATGAAAGACTGTTCCACCTGATTAACATAGAAAATGATCAGATAAAGAAAACAAATACGGGACAGAAAACAAATAATGACCAAAACAAGCTCGCTGAGTAATCGATGATCAGAGAAGCTCTTACAAATTTTAGTTCAACTAGCGAACGGAGAAAAATATGATGAGAAAAGCAAAGCAGTAGAAACAGTGTGCGTCTTCAAGGAACGAGAGAGGGAGCGAGAGGCTGTTCGGAGGAAGAATCGGGGTTAACAATTGACGGGCCGGCTTTTCTTATGAATAAATTTGCGGCCCAGTTGAAGATCGACTTTAAGCTGCCCACTCTATTATTTTATGACGTAGAAATTCAATGAAATCGACTGAGTTTTTAATTACCGTATTTGACTATAATACAAAGTCTATTTGCAACTTTGACGCATTGCTGGTATTTGGTCTGCAGGGCAAATTTATGGATTTCCAATCATGGCGGATTGTTTCATGAGGCGCATTCTTAACAATGAATCTCTGATCAAGTCGACGGTTATGGTTTTTCGGCGCATCCACTTTTGTGATTATCGGGTTTTATTTTTGGAAAGCCAATAAAAATTATTGCATCGATCCGATGATCGGATGAACTGGATATCACAAAGGAGTTTTACTTACATGTATGAAATTGGTATCATTACTTTATGGTAAGAAGTCTATTAAAATTTTGCTTCCTTTATCATATTGTTGGTTATTGAGCAAATTCTTATTTCACTCATAGACAATAGTCTAGCCAATACCACTCACTATTGAGCTCTTAGGGATGAGGTTGTTGCCTCGAGAAGTGCAAGTATTGGATGGGTAAGGATGTGATTACTCCGCCTCCAAAGAGTGTACCGAATATATTTTATTTAAAAATTAATTTGAGCAAGTGAAAAGCAGTAAAATTTCATATTAGAATATGAATGAATGTGATTATTAGATGATTTATCATCTCACAATCTTAGTCATATTTTATGATTAACTTTATTAACTAAATTTATATATTGTAAAGAAGATTATATTATATGTATGTATATCTTAGGCTCGTATACTTAATCAAAGCCTTTTTAAAACATAGTATTCTAAGCGAGAGCGTATGGGCTATGAATGCGAGGTCCAATCAAGAGCAACAAGTGGCCTTACATTTAGCATAAATTCCTTCTTATCATATGAGTGTATGAGCTCACTGTGAAGCTGGAGCTGATGCCTATTAAGAAGCAGATTACTTTGTTCATTTCAAGCTTCTTATGCCATTCAAATCAACTTATTTGCAAGAATATAGCTTATTTAAAGTTATCTTAACAGAGATACGCTCTCCTCAATTCCTAATAGATCGCACCGGCCATTAAAATTGTATAATAAAAGAGAAAAGTTTGATGGTTATCAAATGAATTCTTAAACGCATGATTTATATTAAAAATATGATTTTTTAGTGAGTAATATTTATTTTTTGTGAAATAAAAATTTGGAATTTTTTAAAATATTTGGGGAAGTAATAGTATTTTCCATAAAAGAGGAGATTAAGAAACTTTAAGAAATAGTAAGGATTCTATTATCCTAAAGAAAAGATATTTCTGCTGAGATTATACAAGCAGCTTAAGAAGATATAATACGTAATTTTGATTCTTTAAAGTTTTATTGATGGTCCTGAAGAAGCACGGCAAGAAAGTGTGGAAGACAAGCATTTCTCTTCTTTAAAAGGCAAAGGTTGATGAGCCGTCCCCATCAATCAAGCTTTACCCACTAACAGTTCTCACACGCATCCCACCTATGAATTTCATTTTCTAAAAATAAAAATTTCTTCTTTTCTTACTGAGCCCAATGAATTTTCGCTGTTGTCGAAAATAAACCCTAAATTGAGCTCGTCGCAGTTAATTAATTTTAGCCATCACAAATGTGAAGCCATGCTAGAAACTCTAATGGTCCGTGAAGAGACATCTTCACGGCGAAAATTATGGCAACCAACTCTCTAAGTTTCATTAATTTATTCACGTTGCATTTTTAATGATTTTATTTATTTTAATTCTTATTCTGATTAAGCAAACAAGAGAAGAAATTCCAGCCGTTGCATTATAAAAATCAAGGAATAAATGAAAACCGTAGGATTTAAATACTTAATCTAATTAAATGACAGAAATTTAATCCACTGTTTGCCATTAAGACCCCTGAACTAACCCGATCACGATGAAATAGTGTCATCTTCTTCCCTGAGCCAGCCCGACGAAACCTTAGAAACCAAAGAAAAGGTTCGCGCATCAAATTGACCCGCAGACTGTAAGATATATTTTAGAGAAATTAAGACTATTGATTTTCATAAGAGCTTATGAATTTGAACTCGTAATTTAATTTTTATAATTCTGCTTAATGAGCAAATGGCTTAATTTCTAAATCTACGCATTTGCAATCAACCTACAAACCTAATTGAACCAAGGCTTAGCCATGGCCAACATTTTCTTCACAACGGTATAAATTGAATTTTTGTCAAAGCCTAATTGTTCACTTGAGTCATCGTCAAACTGGGCTTAAAACTCATCTGCACTATCCTCGAGGTTATTAGAACTTGCCGCAATGCATTATGGAGAGAGCTAAGTTGTGTAATCATCGATCGATCACAGTCCTTGTAGCTTAAATGGCCAAATCCTTCCATTAATTAATCGATCACTTTTGCCACCCCTGCGACTTACAAGTTAATATTATATATTGATTGTGTCCGTAATCAATTTAAAGTCATGGAAATCCTAAAACCAAAATACTATTCTCGAACTCGAATCTTTGGGATGAGGTTGCTGATCGACTTTCTCATAATCCAAAATTGGCTCATAAGGTTGAGTCGTAGTCAATGTCGGGTTCAGTCAGTTACTTGCCGAGAGAAGATATATGAAGACATCGTGAACAACGCTTGTGAAGCTTGAGCGAGGTACAGCGGAATCATCGCAAGCATGAGGCGCGAGACCACATGTGACTACGATAGTGTTGTCGGTCTTATATTCATTAGACTATTATTACACTACCAAATTATTCTAAGAATATTTTAAAATTAAATGAATATATGAAGTATATATTTTTCCTTCTCTTTTTTTATTTCTCGTTATAATATTTTAATTTTTTGAATATTTTAGGATCAGCTTAGTATTTTTTTTAATCCTTATGTGCAAATAAAAATCTTAAACATCGATGAAAAATGAAGTGCGTAAAAGGAGAGATAAAGTAAAGAAAAAATAATGGAGAAAAGCTTCGATCTTCCGGAAAAAAACTTTGAGAAAATAAAAAATAAAATAAAAAAAAAAAAGTACGAAAACTCGACGCGTCCGCTCCAAACACCGAGAAAAGAAAAGTAGAGGCCGTATAAAATGAGATGAAGAAAATCCAAGGAAAAAAAAAAAAAAAGGTAAAGCAGGATAATAAAAAAGGCAGTCGGCAGAGCAGTGCTCGCTCTTATTAATAGTAGCAGCAGAGCAGCATTCGCAGCAGCACCCCCGCTCCCTCCGATCGGACCCGTCCGTACACGTGGCGATGGAAAACGAAATCAACACCGCCGCCGGCTATCCCATCTGGGATTTATCCGGCGACGGCGAAGCACCTTATCCCCACGCTGGCAGAGGAAGCAAGGGAGAAGGCGAGGACCTCTGCTGGATCGCGCCGAGAATCGACGGTGCGGATTTCGACACGTGGGGCTGCCTCCCGCCGCCGGATCTCACCGAAGCATCCGGATCAGTAGCAGCTAAGTCCGGAAGCGACGCCGTGTCGTCGAGCTCAAGCGAAGGCCCGGCGGCGGATCCCGGTGACAAGCCGCCGGCCAATTCAGCGTAAGTCTTTCTGGCTGCAGTGGTACAATCGTAATAAGCTTCCAACCTATGGCCGAATTCGAAGCCCTATGCAAAATAATCAATTATTACTTGTATCTTTCCCCGTAGAGCGGAGCAGGGTCGTTTATGATGATGATAATATGCAAAAGAAAAATGCTTTAATCATTATTTCTTAAAATATATTTACAAGTCTACACAAAATGTTATGTGCTCAACAGAGCTTTGGTTGCGGCGGGAATTCCGTGACCTGATATCACGCGGTTTTCTGTCTTCTTGCATTTTATTAAAGAGTTGTTAACATAAATATTTGGATTTTTTATTAATGCCTTAATAAACATGCAATGAATGGTGTATTGCTCCTTTCTTATTCGACGGATTTTCTTAGGTGGCACGTAAGCGTACACTTTCTTAGTTCGGTTATTTATATTATATATATCACTGATAAACCCTGAATGGATCACAGCCTTTCGCTATGCGTTTGAAGGCTGAGAATTTATGATCCATTAATATATATGTATATAGATATACAGAAGAAGAGATAGAGAGAATGGAATACATACATATCGAGTTATTATTATTGATGCGGACTTCATTTATTTTAGCTGCTTGGGTCAGATTTCTTCCTTAGGGAATGAAGGCTTTGTTTTCTTCTTAAGAGTTATGGGTATGAAAATAGTTGGGACATACAAATTTTATGGTTTTTAATGACTTGAAGACTTTCTAACGTGCAAACGATGCAATAGTTCTTTTCACTTTCTCTAAATGGTAGATGATTCAAAACTGTAGCTCTCATTTGCTGTCAATGATTGCTGGCATATTAGCATGCTATTGATGAACAGTGGTTCCCTCATACTGATTTCGATTGATTGAAAAATATAATATTCTATATACATAGATCAATATATAATTGTGATCAACTTATTATAATACAAATATATATTTCTCTTTTTGGCCTCTGCATGCTCTCTATCTATTGATAATAAAAAGTATCTGTTGATGTGTTCTTACTTAAATTATATTATGTAAGCATCGATCATTTATCTATAAGTTGGAATATTTATTCCTTTTACATTTACCTGAAGAATGAGATGCTTTATGCTCCTTTGCGGTTATGCAAATTAGCCATTATGAATATAGAAATGAGTTCCAAAATGGCAAAGCTGTTCTTTTTTTTTAATATTTTTTTCTTTCTGGAGATGCATGCATTTAATTAAAGGATGCAATCGTACTATATATATGGAAAATACTAATTTGAATAGATATATATATGCAGGAATGATAAAAGTGGTAAGAAGGGTCAAAAGAGAGTTCGTCAACAAAGATTTGCTTTCATGACCAAGAGTGAAATAGACCATCTTGAAGACGGCTATAGATGGAGAAAATATGGACAGAAAGCAGTCAAAAACAGCCCATTTCCAAGGTCATAAACCTTAACTTAAAATAGAATAACATCTACTTAAATCATTTCCAGCCCATTCTCCTGTTTTTCAGATATAGATATATTACTAATAATAACTTATCTACTGAACTAAAAGTTCTATGTCAAAATATGATTATTGGGGGGGTTCAGCTCTGCAGCACATCTATATTCCCTTTACTTTGTCTGCCTTAGGTGGCGAACTAATGATCTATGTTAGTAAATTTACATTTTACACTCCTATACAGTATTTATTTTGCATATTTTACAATAGAAATTTACAAATTTTAAATATAAAAAACAATAACTATCTTTTATCTAATATTCTTTATAATATTGAAAAAGAATTTATTCTAATGTCTAAATTTGTCATAACTATTATATTAATCAAATTAAATGTGCTACTTATTCAACATGCATATATTTTTCTCCAAATTTAAGTTAAAAATGTATTGTACGCTTACATATCAATACTCATTTGATGCATATATAGCACTTTTCTATCGAAATATGGATATAACAAGATGGAGGAGAGTTAATCAATTTGAAGTTTTAGTGAGTTGGAAAAATAATCAAATAAGAAAGAATACAAAAATTCTTTAAAAGGAAAGTAGAACTAATTAAAAAACAAATATAAATTGTTTATATCAAAAACACAATGTTAGTAATTTTATTGGAGAACTAGCTAAAAATATATGAAAACATATAATTGAAAAACACAGTATTTAGCAATTTAATATTTTTGAAGCCTTTTTAATAACGTGTTTATGAGAGCTCTGTAGGCTATTGATTGTTGACTAATGGAAGTTGTTCATGCACGCGCGCTACAGAGCGCTTGCAAGGCGCCATGGCGCGCCGTCGTGCCTGGCGCCTATTGGTCACCGGAGATATTGGCTCCACAGCTCGTTGTGGCGTCTAGGCGCGGAACGCCCCACGGCGCGCCACAGCGCCTGGGCTTTTGACGAGAATTTTGAGGTTGTGTATATTTTGTTTATTTTATAGATGATTACTCTATATTTGTATAAGTGTACAAATTGAAGAGCAAAGCAAATGTGCTAGAGGTTTTCATAAATTGGAAAAAGTTAGTGAAAAATCAATATAGCAAAAGAATCAAGATGATCTGATCGGACAATGACGGAGAATATACTTCTGATTCTTTCGTAGAGGAATGTCATAATTCAGGGATAGAACACCACTTCACATTTAGAGAAACACCACAGCAGAGCGGGATAGCAGAACGAATGAATCATACCCTGGTGAAAAAAGTGTGATGTATGCTATCTGATGCTGGTTTGGAAATAGTCTATTGGGCAGAGGCTATAGACTATGCATGCTACTTAGTGAACTGTTTGCCATCTACAGCACCTAACAAGAAAACTCCTTTAGAGTTGTGGTATGGATATTCTGCTATAGATTATGATCAACTAAAGTTTTTCAAAGCCCAGCTTACTATCATGTTAGTAAAGATAAACTTGAACCGCGAGCTAGGAAGGCAATTTTTGTGAGCTTTAAACGCGGAGTGAATGGCTACTAGTTGTTTGATCCAATTGACAGGAAGATCATGGTGAGCAGAGATGTCACATTTGATGAAGAGTTTTTCTTGAGACTCATGAATTCGCATCAGGTGGAGAATAATGCAGAGACTCATGTAAGTAGGCAGAGAGTGAGGTTTGATGCTACTCTTACATATGAAGACCACAATAGTGATGTAGAAGAACAAATTGATATTGATTGTGAGACTCCAGTTCATGAGTCGATTGTGAGAGACAGACTCAGAAGGAATGCAACACAACAGCCAGACCGGCCCAGAGACTGTATCACATATACATTGTCCATATTGGAGGATGAGATTCCATCCCATTACAAAGAAGCGGTGACGGGCTCAGAAGAAAATTTATGAAAGCAAGCAATGAACGAAGAGATTGAGTCTTTTCATAAAAATGAGGCATGAAAGTTGGAGAAACTCCCTCAAGGTATAAAAGGTATTGGTTGCAAGTGGGTGTATGTGAAGAAAGAGGTATCTTCAGAAGCTGATATGCGCTACAATACTAGATTAGTGGCCAAAAGTCTTACTCAGAAGGAAGGGATCGACTATGATAAAGTGTTCTTCCCAATTATTAAATACTTATTATTCTGCATGCTTTTAGCTTTAGTGGCACAATTTAATTTGCTGCTTGAGCAGTTTGATGTAAAAACAATGTTCTTGCACGGAGAACTAGATGATGAGATCTTTATAGAACAGCCCTATGGTACATTGAGCTAGGAAATAAAATTTGGTATGCAAACTAGACAAGTCTCTTTATGGCCTAAAATAATCACCAAGACAATAGTATAACAAGTTTGATCAATTTATGCAGAAAGAAGAGTATCAAAAGAGCCAATTTGATCATTGTGTGTATTTTAAAAGTTTGCCCCAATGTAACTTCATTTACCTACTCTTGTATGTCGACGATATGTTGGTGGCAACTTCAGATTAGTTTGAGAAGGATCACCTGAAAGAGCAATTGTTGAAGAACTTTGAAATAAAGAACTTGGGAGAGGCGAAGAAGATACTGGAAATGAAGATATATGGGGACAGAAAGGCAAGAAATACTTGGCTTACTCGAAAGGGGTATTTGGAAAATGTGTTAAAGGTTAAGAATTGATGACTTTACAAAGTCTGTGAGTATACCTCTAGCATCTCACTTTAGCTTATCTGCAGAGCTATGTCCGAAAATAAATTTTGAAAAGGAAGAAATGAACTCAGTGCTTTATGCTAGTGCAGTTGGAAAATTCATGCACACCATGATTTGCACTAGACCAGATTTGGCTCAAACAATTGAAATCGTGAGTACCTGCACAATCAGAGAAAGGATCACTAGCAAGCAATGATGGGAATATTTCGGCACTTGAAACGTATAGTTGGTGTTGACTTATTATTTCAGAAGCAGTTTTCAATAGCTGACTTGTGTTTAGCATATGTGGATTCCGACTGTGGGAGCTTTGGATCGAAGACGATCAACGACTGGATATGTGTTCACATTAGCAGGAGGTCTGATAGGGTGACGATCGACTTTACAGCCTACAGTTGTCCTATCTACAATAGAATCTAAATACATGGCAATTATTGAAGTATTCAAGAAAGCTATCTGAATAAAAGCTTGATGGGGGATTTGGATGTGAAACAACAAGAGATAGTAGTTCAGTGTGATAGCTAAAGCGTTATATTCTTAGCTACTAACCCGGTTTCTCATGCTCGCACAGAGCATATATATGTGCGACACCATTTTGTTCGGAATATCATTGAAAATTGTGAGATCTTACTGAAGAAGATTGACACTAAAGACAATTTAGCGAACATGTTGATAAAAGTACTCACAGTTTAGAAATTCACCAATTGTAAAGCTTTGGTGAATTTGGAGAAGTATTTATAGGCTTCTCATTAGTTAGAATTGCGGGTGACTTGATTCTTTTAGGAGGGCGATACATAAGCAACCAAATTGGTGCATCTGCAATGCTGGAAAGCATTTGATTCAACTCACATGAGGTGCACATGAGATCTGATGTGAACATTGTTGACTAAAGGAAGTTGTTCATGGACGCGCGCCACAGCGCACTTGCTGGGCATAAGGGCGCACCATAGCGCTTGACGCTTGTTGGTCACCAGAGAGATTGGCGCCAAACAGTGGCGCCTTCGGTTCAGCTGGCTTATTTTGGAGCTCCTATGAATATTTTATAAGGTATTTTTAGGGTTAGAACCGAAAATTAGAAGTTTTCATTTTTGTTTGGGTGTGTGGTAGCTCTTCTAAGAAGCAAAAAAAAAAGCTCCTAGAATTTAGGTAAGGATTTCTAAGGACGTTAGGATATGATATCAATTGTGGGGCTTTATGCTTTAAATTAATTTAACTATTATCTTCTTTAGCCACATCAATCGGGTCTTATGAATCTTTCGTCAGTTGATAAATTATCGATGGTTAGCCATCCTTGAGTAGTTAATTTTGAAGGTCTTTTTGGAAATTTATAGTTTTCTTAAATGCAGCTTTCTTAGTAGTCCCCAACTCTTACTTGCAGTTTTTTAGATGTGGATTTAACTTTGTACGTTTTACCTTTCTCTATTAGAAATTTATCATGAGAGCGAAGGGTCGAGCCAAGTTATATTGGCCATGCAAATCCCCGACATCAATGAAATCCACAACATTGTTGTAATTCATTGAAGTATACTAAGCAAGGTGTTGACTCGGTTGCTATCTTAAGAGATGTACTCTCTAATCTTTTCACTTTCATGTCCTTAGAATTGTTCCAATTCCATGCATTTTCTCGTAGAAGCCTGCAATTAGTTGTGCTTTGTCTGAGCTCTTCATGCCTCATATAATTACTCCAAAGAATGAGGATGAGGCATTAAACTCGTATCATATCTTCTATATTACATGCCAACTTCTCACTTAGTTAAGAGTGGGTCCACGTCTATCAAACTGAATCCCATTGAATTTAAGAATGGTACTTTGTGTGTGCGCTTTCTATTTACTTTATACTCCGGCGTAAACTTTTATTAATTAATTAGCAGTCAGTCAACTAAGAAACCTTACAAACAGAGATTATCATGCTGCAATATATAAAATGCTAATATTGGATGCGTGCAGGAGCTACTATCGATGCACGAACAGCAAATGCAGCGTGAAGAAGAGAGTTGAGCGGTGCTCTGAAGATGCTTCCATTGTCATCACAACCTATGAAGGGCAGCACTGCCATCACTCCGTCACCTTTCCCCGCTCCGTTGCCGTTAACTTTCACGAAAACATCCGAGCCTTTCCGTTATCAGCATTTCAGATAGCCGATTCGCCGCTCCCGTTAGTGCCAGAGCTGCCGACGGAACTTCCCATCGAAGATGGCCTCTTAGGAGATATCGTCTCCCCAGGAAGGAAGCCACCTATATTTAGGCAATGATTAGACCATATACATATATATCTATATCCATATATATATATATATATATATATATCAGTGTATATTAATTAATTTGATGATATTTGTGGGAGGGATTAGAGCGTGCGCCCGAGGTAGCTGTATCGATCTTTAGAGGATACGGCTACTTAAATTATTTTTAAATTACAATAGGCAGCATTGATAATCTATCTATAGGATGAGATATGCGCGCATTAGATCACTGTGGGAGGCCAGCAGCTAAGATAGCCCAGTTTTAGGTGCATGTGTGAATGTATGCTCCCGCTGCTTATCATTGACGTGTGCGTCAAATAATTATATGAGAAATATTGATGTGGTACTTAAAAAATTTATTCAATAAAATTTGTATCATTTAAATATAAAATTTAAAAATAATATTTATATTATTTTAATATAAATAAATAAATATCAGTTAAATAATTTTAAAATTTTATTAGATGAATTTTTTTGAGTGTCATATCAATAGTCTAAATATTATTTCTCTAATTATATATATATATATATATATATATATATATATATAAACTATTTTATTTTCTTAACAAAACTAATTTTTATTAAATTCAAAGAAATAAGTTACATGATTTTCTCTCAAATAATATTAATTATTTATATTTAGATATAATCATTTAATCTTATTTTTTGTCAAAAATAAATATTAATTTTTGAAAATTATTTGGGACCTCTTTTGGAGTTATGTAATTGAACTCAAATTCTAAGTACGAAGCAAAATACAAAATACGAAAAATAACAAGTATATAAAAGTCGGCAATTATGTAATCAGCGAGATTTAAACGCTTGAGTTTAAACCTAAGTACTCTAATTATAGTATCACCCACAAAGTTATTCTAAATTATTTTAGGAATTTGGCATTTTGAATTTTATATATTGGATGCAGTATATTTTATTACACTTTTTTTCTTCTAAAATTCATACATGAGCTCTTTGGTCCTCGAGGATGCATGGGACTTGTTGCTATTGATCTATTCTCTCTTATTTTTATGTGCCAAAGAGGAATGAAAACCATCAGAAAGATGATAATTCAATATATTTAATATGTAGGAGTATGTTGATATTCTAATAAGTTGTATTGAAAGTCCTATAGAATTTTAGATTTTGAACTCAGCTGCGTATTTTTATTCTACAATTTGCAAAAGGAATTATCACATAATTATATTACAAAAAACTATGCAAAAATCTATCAAGAGGATGATAAATCGCTTGATATTGTAGGAAAAGACAATATTCATATTATAATTGGAAATGAAGCACACTAGATTTTTGCATGATGTTAGACATGCTTTAGGTCTCAAAAGAAAACTTATTTATGTGTCAAGTCGATAGTTGTGGTTATACCACAATGTTTGGTAATGGATGCTGGAAATTATCTGTTGGGATCTTTTAGGTTTTAAATCAATGCGGAACAATACTTGAGAATATTGAGTAAACCAAAATAAAGTATAAACAATCACATGCAATCATAAACACAACTATAAGAAAAATGATTTACGCGGTTCAGTGCTAACACTTACATCCACAGGGAGAAAAGCAAAAATTTCACTATAGAAAAAAGTGGATTACAATAATTTTAGGATTTACAAACCTTTACAAGGCCTTTAGGAGTTTATTCTTCCTTGCAAATGGAGCAGCCACCACACAAAACCAAAAATGGGGGCTAACAGTATTTCTAAAAAAAACTTAACCCTAAAAAACAGTTATATATATATATATATATATATATGCTGCTCAAAACTAGGCAACACGGGCCGCGGGCGCTAGCCTCTCGGGCTGGCACCCGCCGCGGCACCGTAGCGCTAGCCTCTCAGGCTAGCTCCCGCTGCGGCGCGCCGTAGCACCTTCCTCCAACCTGCTCCCTTTTTATTTTTTTATAACAGTCTCCATCTCAGATCTCATGTGATCTACATGAGAAGCTAACTCTTTTAAACTCTCTATCAATACATTTGTACCAAATTAGTTGCCTGTGTATCCTCCTCCCAATGGAATCAAGCTGATCGTAGTTCCAACAATGAGAAGCATAGAAATGCTTCTCCAAATTCACCAGGGTTTTGCAATTAGTGAATTTTTGAACTATGAGCACCTTTGTCATCGTATCCGTGTTAGACCAATTATGTAGAGAAATTGGCGAAGCTATATATCAAGGAAATCGTTAGGCTTCATGAGATTCCGAGGTCTATTGTATCTGATCGTGATAGTCGATTCACTTCTAAATTCGGCGGTGAAGCGGCGTGCTACTCGGGAATGCATAGCCCATCTGTAACAACCCAAGTTGTTACCGTAGTGAATTAGGACTAATCTAGTCTTAAATATAATTATACGTGCTAATTAGGTCAATTGGAGTCAACCCCTTAAACCTAGTGTGGCGCCCCACCCCTTAATCCACAAGAATTAAGTTGAGGGGTGGCGTGTCACTCTAACTAACCCTTCACTTATAATTAGCTTATGATGAAATCCACAATTCACCTAATAAGGGAAGGAGTAAGCATAGAATCAAATATTCAGTCACTATCTAAGTAAACATATAGAGTGCGAAAGCGATTTTTAATATACATAACATCAAGCATCACAACATGAGTATAAAGAAATGTATCTCAGAACATAAGTATAAAATCTAAATACGCAGTCATCAATATCTGTATTATTACATCATTTAAAAGTTTAAGCAAAATAAAGTGTAAATACACTCATCCTCACATATAAAACTAAACAGCTGGTTCTTTTAAAGGCTTCTCCTCTGGATATGGCTCCACTCCTAGCTCCTGCTCATCTAACTAAAGATGGTCAGCCATTGTCGATTTCACAATGTAGGGCCCCAGCCAAAAAAAAGAAAAATCTGGTTAGACAATTGTCTAAGTACATTTTAGGCTGATAAACTTTTATACGTGTTAAGTAATATCACCATTCTATAATATCTAGGAAACATATGTATAAAGGAGTAGCAAGCAATACAAGAGAAAATGGAAAGCTATAAATCATCATTTATAACTTAAGCAAAATAAGAGACTAAGACGTGCCTCACATGCGAGCTAAACAAGGTAAGGCATATAATTATACATAATCAAATAAGTGCAGTGAGAAAAATGCTACATCCTAAATATGCCGATGATCAAAATAAACATGCCAATTAAAATAAAACAACTCAGCAGTGGTACATATAAATAACAGCAAGATTTTAACATCCTAAATATATATAAAAGCAGTACAAAAAAATAATTGACTGAATAAGAATACTGAAAGGTAACCAAACATCAACTGCATATAAATATACGTGTACAATCTATCATACAGAACAGAGCTAATCTAGCCCACCAAAAAGGCTGAAGGATCTTAGCACCAGTATGGCTAAGGCACCAACAATCATAATCGAAGGATCCTAGCACCAGTACGGCTAGGGCACCAACGGTGTACCCCTAGTGTCAATAAGGAGACTAGGCAAATAGCACACAACAAAACTGGAGGCCTTCCCCTAGTGACATAAGTCGACTAGGCAATCAGAAGGCAATACTGAGAGGCAGCTCAAACATATCAAATTATTATCTTCTCGTTAATCACTTTAATATTTTTACAAGGAATCTAAGGAGTCTCCATATTTTCCTAACATTTTATTCATGCATCAAAATCTTGTATGATATGCTCAAGGAAATATGGCACAAAAATCAAGGAACGCGTAAGCAACAAAGTATCAAAGTAAGCAAGGGACTCTACTAAACATAGTGATATCATTTGTTTTCTACTTAACCATTCCAACTATTCCAAGTTACACAAGTTTAGAATCACCATTTTCCTACTATCGAGTGTAACTTAGAAATTCATCCTTATGAGTTAAAAATGATTAGAACTGATCAGGTTCTAATCTAGTACAATCAGATAGACGACTACGAGTTAAATTAATAAATCATACGTCCTAATTTTGGTGAATTTAAACGTTCTAACTAAGATCTGATCAAGATCTTCTAAACCTGCAGATTATGGATTAAACACAACGAGATTTAGGTTTAATCACATAATCCAAAAAGAGTAAGACCTAAGTTCTAGGTTTTATTCTATAAGTGATCTACTAGTTAAGACCAGTCCTATTAAGTAATCAAGCTTAATAGGATGAATCTACTATCCTAAATCTAAGGTTAAAAGACAAAACAATATGAACAAGTTGTAAAATAAAAAAAAAGTCTAGAAACTAATAAAACCAAGGTTTCACCTATTGGGTAACTTAATTTATCCAACGAATGAACTCTAACCTATGATCTAGTCCTAGTCTCAGGAAAGGTCCTTAAGGTGTAGTGTTTAAAACTTAGAGAGATTACTGGAATCTAACTTAATGGTTGATTTCACTCACTTAAATATCATTAAAATGATTATAACATTAGTTTTAGTGTTTTGGAATATTAACTAACGGTTAGGGGTACTTAATCCAATCTTAGGGCAAAATGACTATTTTGCCCCTACTTTAAGGGTCAAAAAGTCAACTTCTGCTTACGAGTCAGAATTAAATTTTCTTAGTCCCAACTGATTCCTTACTGCTAATTTGAAGATAGACAGTAAGTACGCCTAAATTGGACGAGAAACGGTCAAATTATGACCAAAACGAGACCAGGGGTAATTTGGTCATTTACCTAAATTTCTAAGGTTCATATCCTAAATGTTATTTTATTTATTGATGACATTGAAATTTTAGACTGGTTAGCATCTCAAATTTTTAAATTTGGAGTTGATTTGACCAAGTTATGGCTATTTGAAGTATATGGGCATTTTGGTCATTTTTCACTAAGAATTCTAGGGTTGACTTTTTGTCTTGATGTCAAAAATGAGAAAACTAATACTACTACAGTGATGGAGCCGCTCTCCTGAGCATTTTAAGACCCATATTGACTATGTTATGATAATTGGGTAAAAAGTTATGAGGCTCTAAGAGATCCTAAAATGCTACCTCGTTATACGTACCCCGAAATTAATTTTTACATTATGTTATTTGATTCCTTATATTTTTTTGAGTATTTTGAGATCTATATTGGCTATGTTTGGATCATCCTATAAAAAGTTATTAAGCTTTTAAGATTTATTATTCAAAAATACAATTTGAATTAATTTACTATTCATTTATTCAACTTAAATGATTTTACTGTTCATTCCTAAAGTTTAAATATATAGTATCTGAATTTATTAATCTTTAATTAATATGTGATTAATTAGGCTTAATTATTAATTAACATTAATTAATCAATTAATTAATTAATTAAATTATATTTATTATTATTTTAGTGTAGCAAAGTAATTAATTATTAATTACTGTTTGTTTAGTCTTAATTACCTGTTAACCTCTAATTAAGAGTAATTAATTATGGTTTACTGTTTAATAATAATTAATATTCTAATTACTATTAAGATTTAATTAATATTAAAATAATCTTAATTAATCTCTTAATTGCAAATTTCAGTTAATTAATTATCAAATTATTGTTTAAAAGTCATTAACACTAATCCTAATTTAACTAATTTTAGTGTTTAAAATTCATTAACACTAATAGTAGTTAATTAGGCTAACATTAATTAACTAATTTTAATTAACAGATAGTGGGCCCCCACCAGACACGTGGCACTGCCAGAGGTTGCCACGTGGCACTGTGGCCCCACATGAAGGCTGAGTCGGCTCGGGTGACTGGGCAGTGGGCCCCCACCTGACACGTGGCACTGCCAGAAGCTGTCACGTGGCACTGTGGGCCCCACAGAGAGCCGAAACGTCGCAGGTGATCGGGCAGTGGGTCCCACTTGACACGTGGCGGGCCCAGACGCTGCCACGTGGCACGGTGGGCCCCACGGGAGAGCCGAAGAACCGCGCTGGCTCGTGCTGGTCTGGCGCCGGTTCGCGTAAACGGGGTCGGGGGGGTGCGGGGGAGCCTCTTAAAGGCCTCCGGATGGACCAGCCGAGGCGGGGGAGGCCACCGGTTGGCCAAGCGGCGGCGGGCGCGCCGCGGGGCTCGCGGGCGACGGGGCCACGGACGAAGGCCCCGGGCTGTCCTATCTCATGACACGCTGACGGCCCGGATCAGCTCGAACCACGCAACGCGGATCGCGGCTGAGAGTCGTTGGATCCGTGCCGATCAGACGGGCCGGATGGATCCGTCCATTTAAGTTGACGGCACCGTAAGGCGCCGTTAATAAATTTTTTTTTTTTTTTTTAAATCCAAAAATTTTGAACACATTTTTCCTAGCTATTTGAAGGGTGAGGAACGCAATGGCGAGGTCGGATTTTCGATCCGACGAGTATTTTGATTCATCAATTTCCAGGGTATTTTTATTATTAAAATATTCGTCGAAATTTCGACGACTTCCGATTGACACGAAAACTTCACCCCAAGCTAATTTGGGGTCAATGAACGCAATGGTGGTGTCCGTTTTTTGATTGGAGGTCAATTTAGATAGGTCAAATTTTAGGGTTTTTGGATTTCTAGAAATCAAGATTCGATCCATTTGACTCCTGATTTGGACTAGGTGTGGCGCCACGCACCCTTAATCCGCCAAAGGATTAGGTTAAGGGTGGAGTGTCACTCTGGCTAACCCCTCACTTACCATTGGATTAGGATAAACTCCATAATCCACCTGATTAGGGAAAGATTAACATATAATCAATCTAACAGTCACTATATAAGTAAACGTACAGAGTGCGGAAACAATAAATGACATCCAAGCATTACAATGTAACATAAGTGCAAAATATAACTCAGAATATAAGCATATAAGTCCAAATTCACAGTCAAGGGTATCTGTATTATTATAACATTTAAAATTCAAAATAAAAAGGAATTGCACTCATCCTCACAAATAAATCTAAGGGCTAGATATGCTCTGGTCCGAGCTGCTGCTCCTCCTCTAGATATAGCTCCTCTTCAGGTACTGGATCCTCTACCTACTCTACGCCTGCCATTGTCGGTTTCACAATGTAGGGCCCCAGCCAAAAAAGAGAAAACCTGGTTAGATAATTTGTCTAAGTATATTTTAGGCTGATACATTTTTATACATTTTATAATATCACCACTTTACATATTTTTTCTAAGCAACAATATATAAAGGAGCAACTAGCAATACAATAAGAAAGAAGAACAGCTATAAATAACATTTATAACTTAAATAAAGGAGGCTAAGACATGCCTCAAAAGCGAGGGAAACAAGGTAAGGCATATAATATAAGTAACTAAACATATGCTTAAAGAAAATATTACATCCTAGTACATGCTGGTGATCAAATGAAATATACAAATTACAATAATGAATCTCAGCAGTGATACATATAAATAACAACAAAATCTAATATCATATTGTATAAAAGCTGTACAAAGGAATAGCTGACTGAATAAATAATGCCAAAACATAGCTAAATACTGCATCTCAATCTGCAAACATACTGAACATACTGCATGACTGAAGAGGCAGACAATACTTATGCAACATATTTTAGTTATTTTACTTTTGTTTCTATGGACAATTGTTAGAAATAACTGAGGAGTCAAGCACGTCTGCAAGACTATACGGGTCCCAAGCCTAACATACTCTCCTCAATGAGAATATTAGGCATCCTGATCTCACCTTACCCCTGTCCATCGGGGCAAATGTGCACCATAATCTCCACAAATCGGAGCCAAAGGCAACTGTTATCCTAATATTATAAGTTTTCATTTTCATACACAAAATTATCTTATATGAAATGTCCAAGGAAGTAAGCTCAAATACACAAGGAATGCGTAGCATGAAGTATCAAAATAAGCAAGGGACTCTACTAATATGGTGATACCATCTGTTTTCTATTATCCGTTCTAACTATTCCAAATTACACAAGTTCAGGATCACCATTTTCCCACATATCAAGTGTAACTTAGAAATTCATCCTTACAAGTTACAAAATATCAGGACTAGCTATGTCCTAATATACCAAATCAAAGTCGACTATAGAAGTTGAGTAACAAATCTTTACGACATAATTAATAATTTTAGACGTTCTAACTAAAAACTACTAAACTATAGATTATGGATTTAAACGCCACGAGATTGGGCTTAATCACATAATCCAAAAAGGATAAGACCTAAGATCTATGTTTTATTCTAAAAGTGATCTAATAATTTAGGCCAATCCAATTAAGTAATCAAACTTAATAGGATGAATCTCCTATCTTAGATCTAAGGTTAAAAGATAAAATAATCAAAAATAAGTTGAAAAATTCTAAAAACTACTAAAACTAAGGATTCATTCATTGAAAAACTCCATTTTTCAATGAATTAAATCAACCCTATGATCTAGTCCTAGTCTCAGGAAGGGTCCTTAAGGTGTAGGGTTAAAGATTTAGAAAAATTCTAAAAGCTGACCTAACTGATAATTTTACTTACTTAATTGCCACTAATAGGGTTATAATGTTAGTTCTAGTGTTTTAAACGACTCATTAAAGGTTAAGGGTGTCCATCATAAATTTTTGGCAAAATAACTATTTTGCCCCTACTTAAGGGTCCGAAAAGTTAATTTTTGATTTAAGTGTCCAAAATGAGGTTTCTCTTTTCCATATGATTTCTTACTGTCTAAATTAATTTAAAATTTTCTTAATTTAATTAATTTATTAAATAGTTTCCAAAAATCACCAGTTATTCATCCTTAGCTAATTGAGAGGTGAGGAACGCAATGGCGAAGTCAGATTTCGATTCTGTCGAGTTTTTAATTTTCTCATTTTCCAGATATTTAAATATTATTAAGATATTCGTCAAATTTTGGCGACTTCCAATTGTCACCAAAACTTCACCCCTAGCTAATTTGGGGGCAATGAGCGCAATGGTGAAGTCCGTTTTTTGATCGGAGGTCAAAATAAAATAGGTCAATCTCCGAGGTTTCTGAAATTCCCAAATAAGGAGTTGATTCATTTGACCTCTGGTTTAGACTGGACCGTAGTGGTTGACTCATAATGACTTAAGTAGCACTTATTATTAAGATTATGACCTTGATTAGTCTTAATTAACCAAGGTAACAACTTGGGTTATTACACTAGGTCTTAGAGGTTGACTCTAATTAACCTAATTAGCACTTATAATTATACTTAAGACTTAGAATTAGTCCTAATTAACTACGGTAACAACTCGTGTTGTTACACCTAGTCCCAAATCAGGAGTCAAATGGATTGAATCATGATTTCTGGGAAATCCAAAAACCCTAAAAAAAACTTGACCTATTTAAATTGATCTCCGATCGAAAAACGGATACCGCCATTGCGTTCATTGACCCCAAATCAGCTTGGGGTGAAGTTTTTGTGTAAATCGGAAGTCGTCGAAATTTCAACGAATATTTTAATAATAAAAATACCCCGGAAATTGAGGAATCAAAATACTCGTAGGATTGAAAATCCAACCTCACCATTGTGTTCCTCACCCCTCAAATAGCAAGGAAAAATATATTCAAAAATTTTTGAAAAAAAAATAATATTTAGTTGACGACGCCATCCAGCGCCGTCAACTTAAGTGGACGGTGCTCACGGCGCCGTCCGATCGGACGGATCCATCTGGACCGTTCCGATCCACGCGGATCCAACGACTCACAGCCGCGATCCGCGTCACGTGGTCCGGACGGATCTGGGCCGTCCGCGTGGCACAAGATCGGACGGCCGCAGGCCTTCGTCCTCGGCCCCGTCGCCCGCGGGCCGCGCGGCACACGCCCGTCGCTCGCTTGGCCAACCGGCGGCCTCCCCCGCCTCGGCCGGTCCGTCCGAAGGCCTTTAAGAGCCTCCCCCGCACCCCCCGACCCCCGTTTACGCGAACCGGAGCCCAGATCCGCCCGACCCGAGCCGACCCCCGTCCAGCCTCTGCAGCCGTCGGATTTCCAGGTACTGGATCTCACCCCCTCCATTTTTCACCATTTTGACACCTGATAATTATAGATCTAGGGTTAGGTTAGCAATCAACCGAACTTGATCGACGATCAGGTCAGATCAACTCCGCGAAGGAGACGAAGTCCGGACCGGGCCGGGTTGACCCGAGCCTGCCCCGGTCACGTCCGGGTCCACGTAAGCTAGGTGGGGCTCGCAGCGCCACGTGGCAGCTTCCAGGCTTGCCACGTGTCCCGTGGGACCCACCAGCCGCGCCGCGTCCCTTCAGCTTCGGCTGTGGGGCCCACTGCGCCACGTGGCAGCCAGCTGGCATGCCAGTGTCACGTGGAGCCCACAGCCCGAGCCAGCGCGGCACTTCGGCTCCCTTGTGGGCCCACAAGGGCCACGTGGCAGCCTCTGGGCCCGCCACGTGTCATGTGGGACCCACTGCCCGGTCACTCGCAGTGTTTCGGCTCCTCTGTGGGGCCCACAGTGCCACATGGCAGCCTCTGGCAGTGCCACATGTCAGGTGAGCCCACTGTCCAGTCACCCGAGCCAACTCAGTTTTCCCGTGGGGCCCACAGTACCACATGACAGCCTCTGGCTGTGCCACGTGTCTGGTGGGACCCACTGTCTGTTAATTAAAATTAATTAATTACTATAAACCTAATTAATTACAATTAGTAGTTAATCAAATTAGGATTAATGTTAATACTTTGGAATAGTGATCTCATAATTAAATTTCTGTAATTAATAATTATGAGTTAATTAAGATTATTTTATTAATTAATAGTAATTAGAATAAGTAATTATAATTAAATAGTAAATCTATAATTAATTATTAATAACTGAATATTAATAAGTAGTTAAGATTAATTAACCTGTAATTAAACTTAATTGCTTTGCTAGAGTAAAAATAATAATAAATATAATTTAAATAATTAATTAATGGATTAATTATTATTAATTAATAATTAAGCCTAATTAATCATAGATTAATTAAAGATTAATAAATTTAGAAACTATACATATATAAACTTTAGGAATGAATAGTAAAATTACTCAATTTGAATAAATGAACAGTAAAATAATACAAATTGTATTTTTGAATAGTAAATCTTAAAAATTTAATAACTTTTTGTATGATAATCCAAATATAGCCAATATAGGTCTCAAAATACTCAGAAAAATATAAGGAATCAAATAACATAATGTAAAAATTAATTTCGGGGTACGCATAATGAGGTAGTATTTTAGGACCTCTTTAGGACCCCATAACTTTTTACCCAGTTATCAGAACATAGTCAATATGGGTCATAAAATACTCAGGAGAGCGGCCCCATTACTGTAGCAGTATTAGTTTTCTCATTTGGATATCAGGACAAAAAGTCAACCCTAGAATTCTTAGTGAAAAATGACCAAAATACCCCTAGACTTCAAACAGTCATAACTTAGTCAAATCAACTTCAAATTTAAAAATTTAAGATGCTAACAAGTTTAGAATTCCAATGTCATCAATAAAATAAAATAAAATTTAGGATCCAAACCCTAGAAATTTAGGTAAATGACCAAATTACCCCTGACCTTATTTTGGTCATAACTTGACCGTTTGGAGTCCAATTTGGACGTACTTACTGTATATCTTCAAATTAGACAGTAAGGAATCAATTGGGACTAAGAGAATCCAATTCTGACCCATAAGTCAAAAGTTGACTTTTGACCCTTAAAAGTAAGGCAAAATAGTCATTCTGCCCTAAGATTGGACTAAGTACCATTAACCTTTAATTAACATTCCAAAATACTAAAACCAATGTTATAATCATCTTAGTAACATTTAAGTGAGTAAAATCAACCATTAAGTCAGATTCCAGTAATCTCTCTAAGTCTTAAACACTATACCTTAAGAACTTTTCCTGAGACTAGGACTAGATCATATATTAGAATTCATTCATTGAGTAAATGGGTTACTCAATAGGTGAAACCTTAGTTTTATTAGTTTCTAGACTGTTCTTTTATTTTATAACTTATTCTGATTATTTTGCCTTTAAATCTTAGATTTAGGGTAGGAGATTTATCCTATTAAGTTTGATTACTTAATAGGATTGGCCTTAACTAGTAGACCACTTATAGAATAAAACCTAGAACTTAAGTCTTATCCTTTTTAGATTATGTGATTAAACCTAAATCTCATAGTATTTAATCCATAATCTATAGGTTTAAGAGATTTTGATCATATCTTAGTTAGAACGTCTAAATCCACAAAATTAGGATGTATGATTTATTGATTTAACTCGTAGTCGTCTATCTGATTGAGCTAGATTAGAACTTGATCAGTTCTAATCCTTTTTTTAACTTATAAGGATGAGTTTCTGAGTTATACTCGATAGTAGGAAAATGGTGATCTTGAACTTGTGTAACTTAGAATAGTTAGAATGGTTAAGTATAAAACAAATGATATCACCATGTTTAGTAGAGTCCCTTACTTCTATTTGACGATTATGCTACGCATTCCTTGTATTTTTGTGCCATATTTTCTTGAGCATATCACATAAGATTTTTGATGCATAAATAAAATATTAGGAAAATATGAAGACTCCTTAGATTCCTTGTAAAAATATTAAAGTGATTAATGAAAAGATGATAGTTATAAGAGATGCCTCTCAGATATGTCCTTATTGCCTAGCCTCCTTATGTCTCTAGGAGAATAAACTATTTTGTTGTGTGCCTAGTTTACTAGCCTCCTTATGTCGCTAGGGGTACACCGTTGGTGCCTTAGCCGTACTGGTGTTAAGGTTACTATGTATGCTTAGTTTACTAACCTCCTTATATCGCTAGGGGCATACAATTGGTGCCTTAGCCATATTGGTGCTAAGACCCTTCGCTTGCTTTTGTGTGCTTAGTTGCCTAATCTCCTTATGTCGCTAGGGGTACACAGTTTTATGACTTAGCCATGATGGTGCTAAGCTCATTTGATATTCGATGGGCTAGATTAGCCCTTTTCTGTAAGGCAGATTGTACACGGATGTTTATATGCAGTTTGATGTTTTGGTTATCTTTCAGTATTCTTATTCAGTCAGCTACTTTTTTGTACTGCTTTTATATATATTTAGGTTGTTATAATCTTGCTGCTATTTATATGTATCACTGCTGAGTTGTCTTATTTTAATTGGCATATTTCTTTTGATCACCAGCATATTTAGGATGTAGTATTTTTCTTACAGCTCTTGTTTGGTTATGTACATTTATATGTCTTACCTTGTTCGTATTTGAGGCATGCCTTAGCCTCCCTTTTGCTTAAGCTATAAATGATGATTTATAGCTTTTCCTTTTCTTTTATATTACTTGCTGCTCTCTTATACATATGTTGCATAAATGCTATAAAATAGTGATATTACTTAACACGTATAAAAACTTATCAACTTAAAATGTACTTAGACAATTGTCTAACCAAATTTTTCTTTTTTGGCTGGGGCCCTACATTGTGAAACTGACAATGGCAGACCCTCTTCAGTTGATGAGCAGGAGTTATGAGTGGAGCCATACCCAGAGGAGGAGCCTGTGAAAGAAGCAGTTGTTTAGCCTTCTATTCTTAAGTGAGGATGAGTGCCCTTTTATCTTATTATTTGAACTTAAATTGATGTAATAATATAGGTACTGATGACTGTGTATTTGAATTGTATACTTATATTCTGAGATACTTTTCTTTATATTTACATTGTGATGCTTGGATGTTTTATTTTGAAAATCGCTTCCACACTCTGTATGTTTACTTAGATAGTGACTGAATGTTTAATTTTATGCTCACACCTTCCCTTATTAGGTGGATTGTGGATTTCATTCTAATCCAATTATAAGTGAAAGGTTAGCTAGAGTGACACACTACCCCTTAACTTAATTCTTGTGGATTAAGAGGTGGGGCCACACACCATCTCTCCAATATGCAGGCTAAAGAAAGTAGCCACACTAAAGGCTACTGACTCAACCCAAGAGGAGGTCGAGAGTCAATACTTAAGATAGAAGTAAGCTACTTATCCTAAGTATTAGACTAATACATATATTGGATTATAAAGGCAAGTAAGAAATCCAATATATGTTATCGAATATCAGTATTTCTAGTATGTTGATCACATCATAATACTAAGTTTAGTAGTAGAATAACAGAGTGCTGAAGCTAAAGCAAAATATCTAGAATACATTTATCACAGAACAATAGTAAGCATTCATCTTAGAAAAGAAAAATAAAATGCATCTAGAATTATTACAAACTGATTACTGAATAATATAGGAATAAAGTTCAACTAAAGTACTGAAATAAAAATGGAGAAATGACAAGGCTGAAAGAGGGTCCACTAGGGCTCCACGAACTCCTCCTGGATCTCCTGTGAGTCTTTCTATCCTAGCTCAAAAAACTGCTCAGGATCTAGCAAATTGCTGGATCCCAAAAATACCATGTGTTAGATAAGAAGTCTAACATATCGAAACTAAACTAAACAGTTCTAAAATATTTACAATGTAATGGTAAAGTAAATAAAACTGCAAAAAAGCTATAAAGATAACTGAATAACTGAAACTATGTAAAACTGAGTAAAATAAAATTGAACTGTAAATTGAATGCTGAAAATAATAAAAAATAATGAATGATTTGAAATTGATGTAAACACACCCAACACTGTGCTATATGCCACTAGAATCATGTATCCAAATATGCCACAATACTGTATGCCATTGATATGCAACAGAATTATCACTGAACTGCTATGAGTCGTACGGTCCAATGTACACATATATCCAATTAGAAATATAGTTTACTGTGATGCCACTGCATCCTAAAATTCTCTGGTCAATATATGCAATATTTTGTAGCCCACAAATCATCACTGATACTCATATATCATACTTATATTTATGCTCATACTCTTAAGCTACATGAGTTAAATCTAAAAACCCAAAAATACTTTGGAATCTAATAATAAATTCAAGATCTCCATTATGCAGAATCATGCTAAAAGGATTCTAACTCCTAGATTTTAGTTTTGATAATTAGTTAATATTGAGATTTTACTTTTAAATTATTAGATGGGAAGGTTGTATACACATATTTAACATATTTTCAATAAGTGTAATTTTTAACACTTAGTTTGATTAAGCCACCCTAACGAAGTGATCTTCGATAAGAGGCATCACTCGATGGCAATTTGTATCTCAAGCTAAGCCATTAAAATATCCAAATTATAAGCACACTTAGTATTCTAAAGAGGGTGACTTGAATCACATAGCTTGCTTGAAACACACCTATGGAAGCAATCTTCGATAGAAGGCATCACCCGATGGTGACTTTTATTCAAACAAACTAATGGTATAAGTCCCTAATCATAACACTCTTAAGATTGAATGATTTATTCTAAGTGGGACTATATCCGACTAAACTCGTATGATATAATACAGCATAATACTACATTAAGATGAATCAACTAATCCTAAATACTACTGAAATAATTCAGCACTATGGGCATACTCTATTGTATCCAACCAATAATCTGGGTTCAGACGATCCTATTTAATCAATAAGGATTTATCATCTCCATTTTGCTCAAGTTAAAAGATCCTCCCCTTCCCAAGCTCCATTCTAAGATAAGGAAGAAGAAGCTCCCTCCCTCAAGTTCTTGTGGAAATCAGAAGTCTTCTTCCTCCATTCTTCTAAGGCCAAGTTACCCATTTACTAAACTCTTCCTTGTGACATTCTGTTCATCTGATTTATCAAAGTATTGTGAAGGATATTTCCATTAGCTATTTTATTGAGTCTAGGCGCGATCATCGAGCCTCAATCAACCTCAAATGAGTCTGATTGAAGCTCGTTTCTCCATTAAAAATATAATCAAAAAGTGTGAAATTTTGTATACATACAGTACTCGAGTTTAGAGTGAAATCCACAGTGGCATGCCCTAGCACACCATAGATCCGCTACTGCGCATTGCAGCAGATTCGACTCGTAAGTTCGTCGCTACAATGCGCCTGTAACAGCCCAAACTCTTAAGTACCAAGGTATTGTCTGTTTTGGCCTGAAAAGCCTCACAATTTTACCCTCAGAAGATAACTTCCCAGTAGGTCACCCATCCTATGAGTGCTCCCACATGAGCATGCTTAACTTTGGAATTTTTATCAGGAACTCCACCATTATCTGAAAAGGTGCCTCAATATTTAAGAATTTCACTTATTACTACTTAAGTGGGTCTTTACAATCTCCCCAACTTAAGTAACTAACATCATTGTCAGTATCCACACACAGATCCAAGAACCATCCATTGGGTAGATAGAACTAAAGGTGACCACTACAGGATCAAGAGGTACCACAACTATGTAGCACCTTAACCATCATAGGTTCAAGAGGCTGCTCACATGAAGTGATAGTTTTGCCCTGTATGATACTTAGCTCCTATCTGACATCCTATTGTTTGCTTTGATATTATTTGTAATAGCCCAAACTCTTAAATACTAAGGTATTGTCCGCTTTAGCCTAAAAGGCCTCACAATTTTGCTCTCAAAAGATAACTTCCCAGCAAGTCACCCATCCTGAGAGTGCTCCCACATGAGCACGCTTAACTTTGGAGTTCTTATCATGAACTCTACTATTATCTGAAAAGACACCTCGATGTTTAAGAATTTTACTTATTACTACTTAAGTGGGTCTTTATAGTGCCGCGGCGTTGAAATTTGTCGCAGCGCGCTGTAGCACTCAAATCTCAAAAAAGTTTTGGCACCGCAGCGCTGAAATCTGCTATAGAGCGCCGCAGCGCCTAAAAGCGCCGCCGCGCACCGTAGTGCCTAAAAGCGCTGCCGCGCGCCGTAGCGCCCTGAATTGTCCGAAAGTGCCTAGAGCTGTTCAGAATTTCCTAGATTTGTGATTTTTTCGCTTTTTAATAACTCCAGGACCCTAATGGGGCCAAAATATATCAAAACAAAACCTAGATTTAGTAAATTTAAGCATTGTGTGAATTTAGAGGTGAATTTCAAATGTGAAATCTATCATTTTATCCTAAATATCATGTTCTAAACCTCATAAAGATTTGCTTAAATATTTTGTGCCAAATGAAAATGTTAGTTCTTATTTGTTCGCATGAATAAGTAGAACATAATAACCAAGTTGCATGAAACTTAAGTGTTTTAAATTTTTAATCAAGTGCTAATCTTTTTTAATTTGATTTAGGATTAAAAACTTGACATGCTGTAAAATACACGTCTGCGCTTACACGCAAGTGTACGTGGTCTGAAATTATAATTTGGAAGGTAAGTTCCAAGATTTATCATCCTCAGGGAACGGTATATTTTATTACTAAAGTATATCTAAAATAAATAATATTTAAACGATATGATTTTAGCCTGATTTGGTTTCGTTAATAATCAATAATTTAGAGTTGATAAAATACTTAAGTTAGAGAGGAGAGTTGGGCTTATTCCATATAAAATGATAGGGACCTCAAGTTGTATTACTTCTCAAGCACATTTCATTCTTTTTTATTAAGCAAATTAATCAAGTGCACATTGTATTCCTTAGAGTTGTTCTCTAAATCCTTCAAGTGAAAATCTTGTGCGAGAGATGAACACACTATGGTTCAATTTCTGCACAAAGAATCCCATGAGACCGCAATAAGAGCATCTTAGTTTTCCTACATCTAGGTTACCAAAATTTATAGTTTTAATTAGCTGATCTCAAGAGCATTGATTCCACTAATGAGCATCACGCGTATCATGCGCAGTTCAGATAAGGAAGTGATTTTATTGGGCTCTATGAACTATGTCACGTCATCCATGAGCTCTCAAAGAATTCACTCCCTCCTTTCACGTATGCTGATCAACGAAGCTCCAATGAATGGGTCTTAGCTCACATGCTTTGACTCATTAATTGAGCATAAAACATGGTGCAAGAAGGCTCAAGAACTTCTCACTTAGTTCTAAGCACCCCAAGCACACATTTCCCGCTCCTAACTAAGCAATGAGGCATTGAGCACAAGACTTACATTTTAATTGTTAGTATTTGTAATTATATTTTCTTAACATAAGATTTCCATTTATTCCACAACTTGATCTTAAGATGATTTCATTTAGTCATTTAAAAATAGATTTTTAATTCAATGCTTGAAGAAGTTTTACATCATTTATTAAGTCCCTTACATTTTACAATGGGCCCAGCCCAACCCTCTCCAACAGGGTTTAGCCTTCCATTACAACAGATAAAAGAAGAAAAATATATAAGGATGAAGACCCTTTCATTATCTACTAAAAGAAATGTAAAAGTAAGATTAGAATTTACTAGGAACAGCCTTTAATGGGGTTCTTTAGATTTCTCCTCTTCTTCCTCTTCTCCTTTCCTTTAGCTCCCTAGTATAGCCCTTGGTTCTTTCTCCTCTAATAATGGTCCTTTCCACCTCCCTTAGAGAGGTGTCCTTCTTCCTCTATGCAACCCCTAAAAATTGAAGTTTTGGATGAAAAGTTAGAACTCTTCTTTTGTGAAGAAGAGCTGCATATAAATAGAAGTAAATCTCCTTTATTGCTTTCAAATTCTGGCTTCTTCCCTCCAAATTTTTGCAGCAATGAGTGCTTAGCCCACTTGAGGCATGATAAGATATTCTCTTTTCCATTCTTTAATCTCCACATCACTTAAAAAATTTATTTTTCCTTTAAAAATTATTCTGCTACATAAGAAATGATGGCTAGGAGATTATAATAATCCTAGTTATTATCTTAGCTAAATTTAGATTAATTAAGCTAAATTAAGTTCTAATTTTGATTCTATTAGACTCAATAGGTCATTTAAACGTAACTCTAGAAGTTTGGGATCAATCAGAGCTTAATTGAGAATTTTGATATTTTTGCCTATTTTTGAGCCCTGAAAAATACCTAAATAAATTTGATCTTTAAATTAAAATCTGATTTTATTTTTGAATTTCTCATGCCTCAATTTACTAAGAGTAAAATTTTGAGAATTTTTGGAGCCCATATAGTCATAAATTGGATTTAATAATATTAAGAAATTTAATTTAATTAATTAATAAGAATTAAGTAATTAAAGTATTAATTATATAAATTAATTAATGGCAGGATTCGCTGTCGGGACTGCGGCAAATCTGTTGCGGGGTCCCGACAGCGGGGCAGCATAGCCGTCGCCATATGGATGCTCTAGCGCGCATCCTAACGCACCTAATCCTACGGCTCATATCACCCGCTCCGTGATCTAATCCTATCAACTCGACCCGACAGGGAAGATGCACTCGTATATGCCACATCAAATTCTCCCGGTCTGCCACTCCCTTTGCCATATCCTCCGGACCGTTAGACCTTCTCGGTTCTGGTAAAATGAAGCTCGTCGGGTCATGAGGCCCTGCTAGCTCCAATTTTGGTGGCTTGAGGTACCGTCCATGCCCGAGCCTGAACCATGGTTTCCAGCCATTGTATCCACCCCTGGACCTCCTCCTCACCTATAAATACTCTCAGCGCATCTCAGTGACCCCCATTGCTCACTGAGATCCACTAATTCTCCCAGCTGAAGCGTCTGGAGCCCTCGGCAAATTCCGGCGTCCCCATTGCTACGTACTGCTGATAGATGGCTCATCTGGTGTTCAGACCCCCATGTGAACCTGCGTTGCTGGCTTGGTGAGCTTGGAAGTACTTCAATCCCTCTCTATCGCTGTGATTCCTTAATCCATGTACAGCCTCTGATCTCCCTTCTCTGTTGAGCTGGTTCCAGCTCGCCTCATAGCTCTTCTACCTTAGATGATGTGATAGATCCTTACCATAGCTCCCTAGTAGGCACCAAAGACTTCTAGTAGGGACTGGCCGTGGACCAGATGGCGTAATTCCGTCTGAGTGTGCACTGGCAGCCAATCCTTAAGACGCTGGATATCGGTGTTTCCCGAGCCATCGAGCCCCATTTCAAATCTAAATCCCTTCTAGAGTGATTGCAGACTCGTTGCAATCACTGGGCTCAATATGATCGATCGATTTGACTGGAATCGATCGACTCAGAGCGAGCTTGTAGCGCCCCGCCATGTTGCCACGCGCAAAAGAATTAAGTACAATCATATCGGCAGCGGAACAGTGCGCCACTCGGGGAGGAATAACTCGTCTCCCCGAATGACTAAAAACCATCAAACCCATCTAAAGGGCTGCTGACTCAACCTCAAGGAGGGTTGAGAGCTAATACTTATGATAAGAGTAGTATTCTTATCTTAAGTATTATATAAATATATACATTGGATTTAGAATACAATATAAATCCAATATATGTATAAGATATCAGTATTTTCAGTATACTAATCACATCACAATACTAAGTATAATTAGTATATAACAGAGTGCAGAAGCTTAAAGCAAGCATTCATAAAACATTCATCACAGAAACTGTATGAAAACATTCATCTCAAAAAAGAAAAGAAAATACATCCAGAATTATTACAAACAGTTTATTAAAATAGAGAAAAAACTAAATGTTGAATTAAAAATACTAAGTATAAAATAAAACTGGAGGAGGGTCCACTAGTGCTCCACGGGCTCCTCCTGAATCTCCTGGGTGTCCTCCTGACCTGTCTCAATATACTGCTCAGGATCTAGCAAATTGTTGGATCCCAAAAATACCTCGTGTTAGACACATCGAACTAGTCTAAACAGTTCTAGTTATTCATTTAACATTTATATAATATAATTAAATCTGCTGAAATACTTTAAAAATAACTAAAAGTATAAAATTGTATAAAACTATACAAAACTGTAGCAAAGTAAAGTAAAATTGAACTGTAAACTGAATACTGTAAATGAATCAAAACAGTACTGCATCTAAAACTGAGTAATCATATGTAAACTATATTGTATGTCACTGAGACTGTGCACCTGAATATGCCACAATACTATATGCCACTGATATACAACCAAATATCACTGAACTGTTATGAGTTGTACGGTCCAATGTATACATACATCCAGTTGGGAACTGCGATGCCGATGCATCCTGAAATTCCCTAGTCAATGTATACAATATTCTGTAACACATAAATCATCACTGATACTCATATGTCATCATCAACACTCAACAGCATGCCTATGTTCGTGCTCATGCTTCTAAGCTACATAAGATAAATCCAAAAATAATCTAGAAAATACTTTGAAATCTGATAATGAATTCTAGGTCTCTATTGTGCAGAATCCTGTTAAAATGATTCTGACTCCTAAGTTCTAGCTCGATAATAGGTTAAAGTTGAGATTTTACTTAAAGATTATTAGATGGGATGATCGTATACACATATTTAGCATGGTTGCAAGAAAGGTGGTCCTTAACACTTAGTTTGATTAAGCCACTCTAACGAAGCGATCTTCGATATGAGGCATCACTTGATGACGATTTGTATCTCAAGCTAAGTCATTAAGATGCCCGACTTACAATCACACTTAGTGTTCTAAGGAAGGTGACTCGAATTATTTAGTTTGTTTAAGCCACATCTATTGAAGCGATCTTCGCTAGGAGGCATCATCTGATGACAATTTGTCTTTTAATCAAACTAAGGAATGAGTCCCTATTTATAACACTCTTAGAATCAATTGATTTACTTTGAGTGAGGTTATATCTGCCTAAGCCCACAGGATAGCACAAAGATAAATCTCACTTAGAGTGACTCAACCATTCACAGATACTACTGAAATAATTTAGTACTATGGGTATACCATACTACAATAATCAAAGACCTGGGCTCAGACAACTCTATTTAATCACAATAATTTATCAAATCTATTATTCCTTACTCTAAATAGGTGAGTCATACACAAGGTTCCAAGGATATAATCAAAGGATCACTCAATATAGGCTGCTACCACAAGGAATGAGTCCCAATTTATATACTTTAGGTGATCCCTACCACAAGGTATCAATTCAATTTCTAAAGTTGTGAAGGATCAATTAGGTTTCTACCTCAATAAGTTACAAAAGTCCTTCCTATCTCAATGTATCATTAGTTAAGGTCTTTATCTATTTCAAGGCAATCCTAAAGTAAGACCATTAAGATCTCACACTTTTACTTCATAAGTTAACATTCAAGTGGTCAGATCAAATGATTGAAATTCATTTGATCATTTCTTATTATATAATTATGGGATAAAATCAAGGATATTATTAGAGTTAGGTCATTTCATCAATCATTATAGTTTTATTATTCATCTTATGCTAATAGTCTTATATAAGAGAAAATCAAGGATCTAAAGTTCAGATTCATATGGTCCAATCACACATGTTCAATATTAACCATAGCACTTCTAATTCAATGATTTAAGATCCATATCAAATCATGTGTATTATTGGAATAATACCAATTGAATTATCTTTCAATCAAGTTAATTAATTAAGTGATTAAGTTTAGATCTTAATCAAGACAAGCTAGGATTTAACCCATAACCTTTCTATCATTAAGGCCAATATTAATTTAAAGGTCAATGACAAATCAATGTATTATTAGTGTATTATTAATGTCAAACTTTTAGGTTTGGATTAAGTATTATCTACTTAATCAAGTTATCAAGATTCTTATGTTCAAATATAATTTAATGACAATTAAGTGTACTTAAATATCCAAATAATATTTATAGTTCTCTAACATATATCATAAAATCATAAATCATATAAAAAAAATGACATAAAAGGTAATTAACGCTAATCAAATTCTAAATCACACTAAAGAGATTATCACTTAATTACAAATCAAAAAGACTTAGGTTTCATGCCATTTAGTTGTTAAGATTAAACCTATTTAATTCAAGCATTCAAAGGATTCCATTATTTAGCAATTAACATGAAATATATGTTTAAGTTACATAGTGGGTTATAAGCACTTATTGAAAATGTCAAGTTCAAAGTTAATTTCTATATATAATTTAATGCAATGTTCAATTTTAACTAAAATAAGTTAATATTTGATATAACTTAGCTTTACTAGGGTCCTAAAGGTCTTAAAATACTAAAACAGTGAAGTTTTGATCATTTTAGCTAAAACTGGGTAGCTTTACAAAATATGGCCAGTTTTTCTAAAATTATGGGAAATTTTGCAAGTTTGGGCGCTGGAGCGCCTTTCACGCGGTAGCGCTTTTAGCACGGCAGTGTTGCGACCCGCTGCGGCGCGCTGCAGTGGTTCACTATGCAAAATCACTATTCAATTAATTTATTTTCATATTTTCTAAAGTTCAAAAAAAAATATTTCCACTGCAGCCCACTATAGCGGTCTATTTTGTGAGTTTTACTATTCAATTCTTTATTATATGTTTATATAAGTTTCTGTCGAAATGCCACTGCAGCCCGCTGCAGCGCGCTGCAGCGGCCTAGCTCTGCAACTTCGGGCGCTGCAGCGCCAAACGGCGCTTTTCGCCTGGATGAAAACTTAAGGCCTATTTTCGAGCTCAAATGCTCCCAATCTAGAGCATTCCATGAGCGGTGTCATATATCAATGGAAAGGTATTTCTGATACCTTTCCATCGATACCAAAATCGGCACAAATGAAATATCCTAACTATATGAAAAATATAGATGAATGATAGGGTGTGCAAAATAAACGAAACAGAGCAGATTTTTGTGAAGCTTTTAAGAGTCTTAATGACTTTCATACATACTTATGGACTTCCAAAGGTGCATTCAAATATAATAACAGTATGAAGAAGATAAGGAGAGGAGTAAAGGGGTACCTTTTTGTCCTTGGGAGGAGAGAAAGAATAGGAGCTTTATTTCCTTCAAGTCCTTGGGGATGAGCCTTCTCCTTTAAGGTGCAGCAATGGAAGGGGAGGGAGAGAGCTCTAGAGCTTACTTGACATCAAAGAGGAGAGGAGAGAAAACAAAGCTCCATTTATGGGGAAAAGAGGATGGGATGGAGGCATGGCTACGAAGAGATGGAAGGGATGGTCTCAACCATCCTTGCTTGCAATGAGGGAGAGACGCCAAATTGGGGGGGCTGGTGTCAGGAGAATTAAGAAAAATGGGGGAAATTGTAATTTGGGGAGTGCATATTTACCTATTTATAAATTTAGATTTTTGAAACGCACTCCGAAAATTTCTAAAAATTCACTCATAGTTAATTTGGGGGTGAGAAATTCAACGGCAAAGTTGGATTTCGATTCCGATGATTATTTAACTATGTTAATTTTCGAGGTATTTAATTATATTAAAATATTCATAAAAATTCGACGACTTTCAAATGCGTCCAAAACATCACCCCTAGTTAATTTGGGGGTGATGATCGCAACAGCGAAGTCGGATTTTGATTTCGAGGTCAAAATAAATACCTTAATTTTCTAATTAATTAAATATTAAAATATTCCAAAATATTAGATTTAGCTTCGAATTGTGTCAAATCTTTAAGAATTGATTCCAATAGCTAAATGAAATAAATAGAATGATAATAAGATATGATTAGGCTTAACTTAAGATGGGTAACAACCTTGAGTTGTTACACCTACCACAAGGTATCAAGTTCAATTTCTAAAGTAGTGAAGGATCATCTAAGATTCCTACCTCAATAAGTTACAAAAGTCCTTCCTACCTCAATGTATCAATAATTAAGGTTTTTAAATATTTTAAGATGATCTTAAAGTAAGACCCTTAAGATTTCACACTCTTACTTCATAAGTTAACATTCAAGTGGTCAGATCAAATGATTGAAATTCATCTGATCCTTTTCTATTCTATAATTATGGGATAAAATCAAGAATATTATTAGAGTTAAGTCATTTCATCAATCATTATAGTTTTATTATTCATCTTATACTAATAGTCTTATATAAGAGAAAATCAAGGATCTAAAGTTTAGATTCAGATAGTCCAATCACACATATTCAATATTAACTATAGTACTTCTAATTCAATGATTTAAGATCAATATCAAATTATGTGCATTATTGGAATAATATCAATTGAATTATCTTTCAATCAAGCTGATTAATTAGGTGATTAAGATTTAGATCTCAATTAAAATGAGTTAGGGCTTAACCCCTAACCTTCCTATCATTAAGACCAAAGGTTAATTTAAATGTCAATAATAAATCAATATATTATTAGTGTATTATTGATGTCAAACTTAGATTCGGATTAAGTATCATCTACTTAATCAAGTTATCAAGATTCTTATATTCTAGTTTAGTTTAATGTCCACTAAGCACATTTAAGAGTCCAAATAATTATTAAGGTTCTCTAATGTACACCTTAAGAAGCATATAAATGGGAAGATAACATAAAATAAAAAGGTAATTAATGCTAATTAAATCCTAAAACTAGCAAAGAGATTAGCACTTAATCATAATTCTAAAAGATCTAAGTTTCATGCCATTTAGGTTATTAAAGTTAACCTATTTAATACATGCTTTCAAGGGTTCTATTACTTAGCATTTAGCATGACATATATTTAAAGTACATAGTAGATTGTTGAGCACATTAAGAATGATAAAGTTTCAAATTTAATTTCAATATAGAATTTTATGCAATGTTCAATTTTAGCTAAAATAGGTACAAATTTGATATAACTTAGTCCCACTAGAGTCATAGGAACCTTAAAATGCCAAAACATTAAAGTTTTGGCCATTTCAGCCAAAACTGGGCAATTTTAAAGAATTCTGGGCAATTTTTGCAAGTTTGGGCGCTATAGGGCTGAAGCGCAAGGCAGCGTGCTGTAGCGCTTTTAGCGTTAGGGTGCGCTGCAGTCCACTGCAGCCCAATGCGGTGTACTATGGAGAGCTGCAATGGTTCAGTTTGTAAAAATTACTGTTCAATTAATTTATTTTGACATTTCCTAAGGTTTTCCGAACATTCTGCTATAGCCCGCTGCAGTACGCTACAGCGCGCTGTAGCGGTCCACTTTGCGAATTGCTGTTCAAATAGTTTTATTAATATTTTTATATGTTCCACTAAAATGCCACTGCAGCGCCCTGTAGCGCGTTGCAGCGGCCTATTTTACAACTTCGGGCACTGCAGCACGCTGCAGCGCCAAACAACATTTTTCGCCTGGACGAAAACTAAAATGTCTATTTTCAAGCTCTAATACTCTCAATCCAGACTATTCCATGGGCGGTGTCATATATCAATGGAAAGGTCTTTTCGATATCTTTCCATCGACACTAAAATTTACACAAACGGGGCATCCTAGCTATACGAAAAATGATGATGAATACAAAGGTGTACGGGATAGATGAAAACAGAGCATTTTTCTTTGATGCTTTTAAGAGCCTTAATAGCTTCCATACATGCTTATGGATTTCTAAAATATTCATTCAAGCTTTGTAACAGCATAAGGAAGACAAGGCAATGAGCAAAGTGGTACCTTTAACCCTTGGAAGGAGTGGGGGATGAAGACCTCTCTACTTTCTTTAGGACATTGGAGGAAGCTTCTTCAAGGTACAATAATGGAGCAGCAATGGGAGAAGGGAAGATGAGAAAATTTCAGCAAGCCCAAGAAGGGGCTGAGCTCCTCTTTAATAAAGGAGAAGGGGGAGATGGAGTTAGGGGCTATGCCATTATGAGCCTAGGGAGGGAGGAATAGAAAGTCATCATGAAGGAGCATTAATGGGGCATGGCTAAGAGGAGAGGTGGGGATGGCTAGCAAAATTTGAGATTTTAGAGAAGAGGAGAAAATGACCAACCAAAAATTAAGGGTGGAAAGAGGGATTAAATGCAAATTAAGGAATAATTAATTATTATTTATAATTTTTAATTTATTAAAAATTTGGATTAATTAACGTGCTCCGAAAAATCTCAAAAATTCACCCCTACCTAATTTGGGGGTGAGAAATTCAACGGCGAAGTCGGATTTTGATTTTGACGATTATTTAATTATGCTAATTTTCGAGGTATTTAATTATATTAAAATATTCGCGAAAATCCGACGACTTCCAAATGTGTCCAAAATATCACCCCTAGTTAATTTGGGGGTGGCGGTTACAACGGCAAAGTCGGATTTTGATTTTGAGGTCAAAATAAATACCTCAAATTTCTAATTAATTAAATATTAAAATATTTCAAAATAATCGATTGGTCTCCGAATTGCTCCAAACCTTCAGGGTTTGGTTCTATGACTATATGGACTTAATGGAATAATAATTATGATAAGATTAAGCTAAATTCAAGCTGGGTAACAACATTAGGTTGTTACAACTCTTAGCTTAAGTATTAGCTCTCAACCCTTCTTGAGGTTGAGTTAGCAGCCTTCGGCTATTCGGGGAGATGCAGAATCCCTTCCTGTGTAGTGCACCGCTCCACCACTGATTTATTATCTCTTTTGGGCACGACAACGAGGCGAAATGTTACACTTTATGCCCTTCATAAGTCAACTAAATCAGAAAATAAAACTAGCTAAAATTAATTAACATTATTTCTTGAATCTTCACATTTATCCTAACCTAATTCCTTTGAACTTTCCTTAGGATTTTAGATGTAGATTTATGATAGAATTCATTCATTGAATAAATGAGTTACTTAATGGTTGAAATCTTAGTTTTATAGCTTTCTAAAAATTCATCCTTTATTTATGATTATTTTATATTTTAACCTTAGTCCAAGTTTAGAATATCCATCTTATTAAGCTTGATTTTGTTTAATAAAATATCCTTACATTGTAGTTCATGAGAATTATAATCTAAACTTCAACCTTTAATATCACCTATTGGATTAAGAGGTTAAGCCACAACATTTGGAGTTTAATTCTTAATCCTTCAATCTTAATTTGTATTAATCAAGATTGGCTTAGGATTAATTAAATTATTTAATTAGGATGTTGGATTTATTATTCAACATATAAGCATCATTGATTAAAAAATATTAAAACTTAATTAATTCTAATTTCTTTAAATTTTATAGGTCCAATATTTTTGAGTATATACTTGATAGCTGGATATTAGAGATCCTAAGTTTGTATTCTCTTAGATTAGATATCATAGCATTTTGTGAAGTGCTATTTACACATTATATTTGTATAATTTACTTCCTTATTTTAGACTTATATTTATAACATAATAGAATACTTAGGATATTTGATGAATGTCCTATGTTAGAATTGAAATTTTTATAAAGCATACTTATAAGTAAAAGAGGAAAAATGAATTTAATGAATTTTAACATATTTGTAGAATGTTTCTTACTTAGTCTGCCATTACAGTGTGATTGCATATATATGAGATGGTGTTGATCTGAAAAATTTCTCATAGATGCAAGAAATTGTATTTGAGACATTGGTGATCTTGGTAATTTCTCTTAGATGGTATATATTTTTATGAACCTGTTAATCTGAGAAATTTAGCAGTATTTATTATTATGGTAGGACTTTGTAGGTACATGTCCATATGAGATAACATTTTCATTATGTATTTTCAATTTTTGTATTCATAAGTATTTATGCGGTATTTTAGTATTTATAGTATTTCTTATAGTTATATGCACATTCAACAGTTTGGTTTATATCTACAAGTACATTAGGATGCTAATTTTTTCTTTCAGTTCTGTTGTATATATTATATTTATAAAATTATCATGTGTAGAATTGATCATATTCACTTAGGATATTTCTTATGCTTAGTAGTTTCTTTTACATATTCATTGCTTAACAATTTTGTGCAGCTTTGGGTGAGATATATTACTTATCTCACACTTTGTTTAAAATTATTATTAAATAATTATAGTTTTTATCATTTTTTCTTTGTTTGATTTATTGCTCATAAAATGCTTAGGTTGTTTGAGATATCATAAAATATAAATAATAATAATATAAAATGTACTTAGACAATTTATCTAATCATATTTTCTTTTCTTTTGGTTGGGCCCTATAATTGTAAAACCGATAATGGCAGATTCCGAATTATTTGAAGTGGTTGAACCTTCTGAAAAATTTGCTTAGGAGGAGGAGCGTGCTGTTGAGAACCATTAATTTTATTTTATTCCTACTTATGAGGCTAAGTGCTTATCTTTTTGTTCAGTAAACTTTTAATGCTTTGTAATAATACATGTATCCATGTATTTTTCTTTACTGCTACTTTATTCTGAGTTGAATGTCCTTTCATTTTATATTATGGATGCATGGATATTAGTATTTGATAATCTTTTCTTTCGCACTCTGATATTCTAGTATACTCATTTAGTGAATGTCTCATTTGCTTTACTTTGGGCATGTCTTTCCCTTGTCAGTGTATTGTGGATGTTTATTTCTAATATAATGCTAAGTGAGCGATTGCCCAGTGACGACCGCCACTTAATCTTAGTTGATTAAGGGGAAACCGCCACAGATATGGAGTTCATTATTAAGTAGTTTTTTTGTAAAATTTTCTTAACATAGTTATGGAGATTGAGGCTCACTCCTCACATTCATTAAACCTCTTTGATGATTATCGAACTACTATAACACAAGTTTGAAGCATATTTTGTTTTCATTCATTGTCGTTGATATTTTTTAGTCTTATATTCCATCAATTATTTTTTTGTGTTTAGCTATATTTGTTTTTGGATTTACTTTGTTATTGATGGTGCTTCTGCTGACTTGGTTGATGATCTTGATTTCTTTAATGACATATTTCTCATGAATATGATGACACTAAAGCTTGGCTCACTTAAATAATTATTATGAATGTGCATTGTTGCTATTATCTATATGAGTGATGCTAATTTATAATCGGGTCTCATCTGTATTTGTTCAAGTAGTTTCTATTACTATATTTAATTATTTCAATAGTAGAATTGACGAATAATTTAATTATTAATGTATTTTACTTTTGATGTATTGGTGCTTATTTCATGGGTAACTTTATCTGACAATCACATAATTGGTATATCTTACCTCTCTTATATTGATGATTTTACAAGTTTAGCTTTTGTTTGCAACTTTCTTGAAATCCTTGACTTAAAATGGTGGTAGTCTTTAGATTTATAAGGCAATCTCTATATATAATCATTATATATATATTTTTTAAGATTATGTTTTTATAGTTATGTGCAAGTCCTTTATGTTTGTTTACTTTTGTTTTGTTTTATATATGTGTATTTATTTTTTGTCACCAAATTAGGAAAATACTATATTTAGTTTTAAAAAAAGTACCAAGGCCGTTCATGGGAGTTATGAGCACAAATTCTTGACATGAAATAATATGTTTTAGATACTCTTATAAATTTATTTTATAATGAAATTGTAACATAAACATTAAAATTTAAAATTTATTATCTCAAATTATATTTTCTTTTTTACTTCGCTTCATTTAAAAAAACCATAAGCCCGGTCCCTGTCCATGCCTTGCCCGGTCCCCGTCCACAGCAAGGAAAATGGGATATCTAAGGAACATCAGATTATTGCGGCATTGTTCCTCAGCTCAATCCCTTTCGCTCAACTTCTCAAACAGCGTCCGAACATTCGCTGCTTCCCCTCCTTCCAAGGCTGTAGTTTATGAGCAGCATGGATCGCCCGATCAGATTGCGAGGTTTGAAACCCTATTTCATTCCATTGTTTCTATCTAGCTGCTTATTATTAGCCGGTTGTGAAATTGTATAACGCTATCTGGTCCGACCTACATATGATTTTGTTGATGAAATAGAAAATACAAAATGATGGTGAATAAAAATATTTGAGTGCAAAAGAAGTATCTTTTACATCTTAAATTTTCTTTGAAGTTTTTCTCTAATAGTCAGCCACTTTTGGATATCTTGATGAATCTTGTGCCCTTGCTATTTCAAAAGGTTTTTTCCACAGATAGTTGGCAGTATTTTTATATATACCCTTATCATAAATCCATGAATGAAACCTCCAATCAGATAGATTCCCTTGGAGTCCTCCACAGGAACATATCCTTCTCTCTAGATGAAAGACTCCATCAAACTGAGCCAAATCAGGACAATCATTAGGGAATGCAACAAGAGTCGCCTCATTGAAGCAGTGAGAGCTACCATCTTTGTCAGAAAGGGAGTCCCTAGAATGAACTAAATTTGCTATAGACCGATGAGAGGTCTAATCAACCCCGTCAATCTCCTTATGCTTCACAAAAAACATGGAATGATGAAGCTTCATATGAGGTCGATAGCATGAACTTTGGTTTTGTCCAATAGTATGATAATAAGAGCTGTACTTGGGAACATTTTCGAGCGCAACCTATTGTCGATATCCAAAAGAACCACAACCGATTTATGCTCGAGAAACTTGAACAACAATAATTTATAGCTCAACCAAGTTACATGCAATAGATAGTCTGTTCATAGTCAAAGTAAAATGATCAATATTGATAGGCTTACAATCCCAACGGGCACAATGTAGACTAGATAAATGAATACAAAGTTCGGGGAAGGAGAGGCAAATGTGCCATTCTATATTCAAAATCAAAGGTTCATTTGAGGAGGCATATAGGAACATTTGCTAGTTGGATAGCTGTCCTTAAGAACATTTGAGTATAGTTGATCTAGTTGTCTTATTTCATAAAAACGTGTTTTCGTCTGATCAGGATTGCTAACCATAAATTAGAAAACTAAAGTTGGGACAAAGCATGCTAAAAGCTGGCCATCGATGGAAATGCATCCAAAATAATGGACAAAGCATGAGAAAACTTTTCCTCTAGAGAAAATTAAAATAAAAGAGCATTATTCAAGATTTTCTCATCCAAAATAAGGAGAGCGTATATACCCTCACAGAAGGAAGATGATTTCATATTTGGATTGGAACCGGAAGGCGTAACTAAGCTAAGGATGCTTGAGCAAACAATTGACACCACTAATATGTTGTGGGTGTTCATCTCCAATAGCTCAACCATTTGCAAGATGGCTAGCTTGAAAGGGGCTGATTGGACTACATAAAATTAAGTGGAGATTATTGAGATAAATGGAGACTAAGAAAAAGGCAGAGGCATTGGGGTAAGAGGGAAAACGCTAGAGCCAAACTACCTAGGGGAAAACAAGGCTTGGTCGATGACGGGATGAGAACAAAACAAACAATTATAGGCAAAAAGGTGGAATTTGGTGTCAATGATGAAGCAATAGATCCAACAATCGACATATACACTGGAATGGGCAAACCGATCACACACTTATAGCACGAGACAAATAACGTTGTAGGAGATAACAAACACCTCAATACTGTTGTCATGGCTCTGACAAACTACACCTTAATAGGAGATAGAAGAGATGGGGTGCTATACACATAATTGCGGCCTTGTCCATGGCCACGATGACTTCCTATCACTGCTTAAGGTTATAAGTTAAGGATCTAATAGAAAATGTAGAAGAAAGCATCAATGTTGAAAGAAACCACCTGCAATAAGTGAACAGTAATGAAGCCTTAGCTGTGGTGTTTAGTGCAAATTTCATAGAAAGCACTCACAAATGTTTATATATATATGTATATATATATATATATATATATATATATATATATTCCCTACAAATTATGTCTTGATAGATGACAAAGGAGATGGGCACAATGTGCCCATTGCAACCTCTCCCATGGCCATGTTGACAGCTCATTGCCACCAAAACCCTTAAGCCAAGGATTCGACATAGAACATAGAGGAAAATATCGGCATCTAAGAAGACTACATGCAGGAAATCAATGGAAATGGAGCTGGAGCTCTAACCATGTCGTATAGGGAAAATTGCGTAGCTTATGAATGCAAGTAATGTTCATTTTATCCACATATATGTGATGTAACACGAAGGCCTATACGGTGGCGTGTGATGACATGGGCATATTCAAGGAGCTTGGGAGCTTGAGGAGTACTCAGTTGAGTCGTGTTTCATGACGGGATGTAGGGTCATAACGGGTTATTTTGTGTTATGCATAGACCTATCTAATTTATGTAATAATTTATTTGTTTTCACATTTATGTTTTTTTCATGATAAGTATATGTTGGGAATGCCATAGGCCGCCAGGGTGTAATATGTCTTTATTGTCTTTTTAGCGCCGCTAGTGTATTTTAGGATTTGGCTGCTATAAATTGTCCTTGTAAACCCTTATTTGATGGTTAATGAAATTTGCTTTCAGAAAATTGTTTGAGAGCTCTTGGTTTTGGTATGGGCAATCGAAATTTCCATTGGTGTGCATAATTAGTGGGCTTCATGATGCGTATTGTTCTAAAAGAATCAAGGTGCACATTATTTTATTAAAATTTATTTATTTTTCTATTTGTTTTCTTTGTTTTCTTGTATTTTTGTGTTGTTCTGTCTGTTTCCTTCAATTCTTTATCATCCCATAGTGTTTTGTTTTCATTTTTGTCGAGAACTTGCTCCTTGTTGTGAATCACGTGAAACCTGACCTTGTTTCTCTTTATTGATCACAAACCCTTCAAATTGCCACAAAAATCTAAAAAAATAATTTTATAGATTCCTAGCTTCTTCATAAATATCATTCTAAAATTTCAAATCATTCATACCGCGTTTGACCCACCAGACGTCTTCTTGAAGTTGAATGGTCGCTTGCGCATATATAACAGTCTTCTTCAACAATCATGGCCACTGCGTTGAAATGGTTCTCATGGTCTGTGTTGCGTTGAGTTTTATGATGCACAATAAAACATGCAATGAGCTCAACAATTTTTGAAAAAAAAAAAGTTTATGTGGTCCTTTAAAGGGCTATTTTGCTTTGAAAATCACACAATACAAAACCTTGAACCAAACTAGCATTGACATTCTAAAAATACTGATAGATAAATATTTCATTAACATAACATAACATTAAGAAGTTCATGAACCATTTTAATTTATATTCATCAATAAAATGTTCCACCAACATATTACAAAATATTAATCCTCTAAAATATAATACAAAATTATATAATCAAAACAACTTGTACCTCTCCACAGTTACTCACAAAACAAAATGTGAAAACACAATTAGAACTAGTACGTAAAAATCTAAAATTACTTTACTTCACTTTATATGCCAGTTTTCGTAATCTAAGTAATTAAGCATTTAAAGATTAGCAACAAGTGCAGATTATAAAAAAATCATAAGGCAATGACAACATAACATATAAATGAATAATTTTAATGAAGCTATAGATTAACAAGAAATACTAATATGCATTCTATTTAATAACAAAATTTAAATGTAAAATGTATTAAATGACAATAGCTAATCAATGTTTTTATACTATTTTCATTATTCGAGGTTACACATTTAATCAACTTATCTTAATATTTCTTATGGAACAATCAAATTCTTGATTGAACCTCTTGTCATTCATTTCTTATTTGATCTATTCATCATAGAGAGATCACACAACACCCTATGTATTGATCTTTTTCACCCACCGCATCAGCAGAGGTTATACCAAATCATAGGTGTACGTAGGAAGGTTTGCCATCCACCCGTCGATGGTTCACAAACAATCATAACAACATAATCCTGTCTTAACTCTCAAGTGCTGACGACACATATGTACAAAATACAAAGGAAATCACAACATTCAATATAGAGCAATACTTTTGAATTCACAAGATTACTCCTTGATTCATTTTAGACTTCATTGACTGGTTATATGAGAGATATATAATTTCATACAATTTAATTAATTAAAATTGAATTATTCCTCAGTATATGTTCAACCAATTATGCAACAAATGCAATTAATTTGGACAAAATTTTGACAATATATCTGCAACAATATGAAATTTAAACAACCTGCAACATCAAATTAACTTGTTACTTAATGCATCTAACTCATTAAACATGCCAATTTACTCATAATAATTTTATTATTTTGATTCTTAATGAGATTAATGCTAAATTATGCAATGTTACAATTATCACCAATCTATTATAGTTTTCAAGAAATAATTATAATTAAATTTCAAGAAAAAGGATGGCGCAAAGCAACATTCATATTTAAGTAACAAAGTTCAAATTAAGACTTATATGTACCTCCTTGCACTCCTTAAATTTAGTATGATCAGCCACAAACTTGCCTTAAACTTCCTATGGACCCCACCAGATGCCGACAGCACAACGCTATTTTTTGGAATTTTACATTTTTCAATGCCAAGAGGGGGTATTTATAGGCTCTTGGCTTGCGTCTTGGCGCACCTAATGTCTTCCGGGCGTATTGTGTGTCCGAGCGCACTACTGCTGGTACGAAATAATACAGCTCATTTAATGTGAATTCGTATGGAAGTTATATTTGCGTCTAGGCGCAATTTGGTCGCATCTAGGCGCGGTTCATCTGGACTCAATTTTGCGCATCTTTGTTCATCGCATCTGGACTCTTGATAGAATAAAATAAAAATAATTTTTTTATTATTTTACTATTATCATTATATTAGAAAAATAATAATAATAATAGTAATAATAAAAATAGTTAAAATTGGTTAATTAATTGAATGTTACAATTTCCCATTCTTTGAAGAATGTTGTTCTCGACATTAACATCAAAAACTATTTGTAAATTTTTTTTGGAAATAGATTTATGTGTAAAGGATATGGTATGATTGGCACATATCTGCAATTTCTCCATTGAACTCTGGCAATGAGAATACTTTTGTCATGCAATTCCTGACATCTAAATCCAAAATTTTATCAGGCACTTCCTTGTAAGATTAGTTTAAAGCATGTCTTCGATTGCGATCTTAGTTGGCTCAAATAAGCATCTTCGAAGTAATGAAACATGAAATATATTGTGAATGATGGTTATATGCAATGGAAGTTTTAATCTGTAAGCTGTTTCACCAACTCGTTTCAGAACTTCAAATGGACCACATATCTTGGACTTAGTTTTCCCGAAACTCCAAATCGATTGACCTTCTTTAAAGATTGACCTTCACATAGACAAACTCCCCCATCTCAATCTTATTGGTTGATGTTTTAAATCAAGATATTTATTCTGCCTTTTTGAGTAGCCTTGATACGAGTTTGAGTCAGCTTGATTTTCTCTGTAGCAGAAATGATCAAATTAGAACCCAATAATTGGCTGTCCTTTACTTCAGATCAGGAGATTGGTGTCGTACATTTCTTACCATAGAGGGCCTCATATAGTGTCATGACTATATTGCTTTGATATATAATATTATAGGCAAACTCCATCAATGGCAAACATTCTTTCCAAGTATCTTTAAAATCAAGCACACACAATCGAAGCAGACCTTGTAAAATCTAATTTACTTTTTTGATATGCCCTTCAGTTTGTGGATGAAATGCAATACTTACGTTCAGCTTTGATCCCAAATTTGATTCAGCTATTCCCTAGAACTTTGACATAAAACTACCATCACGTTTTGATACAACACTCTTTGGCACACCATGCAAACTTACTCTCTTTGAGGCAAATCTTTGCTAACATCTTAACTTGATCTGATTATTTAATAGGAATAAATTGTGCATATTTTGTAAAGCGATCCACAATTACCAATATTGAATAATTATCACTTATACAAGAAAATCCTGATACAAAATACATCGAGATATTATCCCACTTACATTTAGGAATAGTGAGAGGTTCTAATAGACCTCTAGGTCTTTGATGTTTCGCATTGACCAAGGTACAAGCTTCACATCCTATAACAAGCTCTTACTCTCTTTGAGGCAAATCTTTGCTAATATCTTAATTTGATCTGATTATTTAATAGGAATAAATTGTGCAGATTTGTAAAGCGATCGACAATTACCAATATTGAATTATTATCACTTATATAAGAAAATCCTGATACAAAATCCATCGAGATATTATCCCACTTGCATTTAGGAAAAAGGAGAGGTTATAATAGACCTCCATGTCTTTGATGTTTCGCATTGACCAAGGTACAAGCTTCACATCCTGTAACATACTCTCTCACGTCTCGCTTCAATTTAGACCATCAAAATAGAGCTTTTATTCTCAGTACATTTTGTTTTCTTCTAGATACATAGTATTTTAGCAGTATGGACTTTAGTAAGAATAGCTGTTTTGAGAGCTAGATTATTTGGCACCTAAAGTCTATTACCTTGATAAACAACACCGTCTGCATCCAATCGAAGCTCACCTCGAGATCCCTTGAGCACTAAAGTTTTCCAAGGTTTGTACTCTTCATCCTCTTTTTTGTTGATTGAATTTATCTTGGCAAAGGAACCTCTGAGATCAATTGATTCAGAATAACTTTGGTCACTCCCTCATGAATAATTTCCAACTCTAACTTTTTTGTTTCTAGATTTAATGAATCAACTGAGGTTTATAAATAAATACTACTGGAAGATTTTCTACTTAAAGTGCATTTATTACTATGTTTGCTCTCCCTAAACGATATTAAATACTTAGATCATAATCTTTTGTAAAATCAAGCCACCGCCTCCACCTCTGCCTCAGAATCAGTTATTTTTGAGTGAAAATGTATTTCAAATTCTGATGATCAGTAAAGATTTCACACTTGGCTCCATATAAATAATATTTTCATATTTTGAGGCCAAAGATAATTGCCGCTAGCTCTAAATCATGAATAGGATAAACATGAGATTTAAGTTGTCTAGATGTGTAAGCTATAACTTGCCATTCTTGCATAAGCACGCATCCTAAACCACATAAAAAGCATTATTAAACAATTGATAATTGTTCTTTTGACCGGAAATACCAAAATAGGTGCCAAGGTCAAACAATCCTTTAATTGTTGGAAAATTGACTTGCACTTTTAACACCAAATAAATGGGACATTCGTTTGCGTCAATCTAGTAAACAGATTTGCCATCTAAGATAAACCTTTTACAAAAAATTTATAATAACTAGCCAAACCCAAGAAATTTATGATCTCAGATATTGATGCTGGTTGCAACCAATTTTGGACAACATTAATCTTACTCGGATTAACACACATCCCATCATTCCCAATAACATGGCTAAAAAGAAAATTGAATTTAACTAAAATTCACATTTTGATGCTTAGCATATTTATATATATTTTTAAATATTCATAGTAAGTCTCACATTATGAGACTGTTCTTCATTCTTCGAGTATATATGAAAATCATCGATGAAATACTATAAACACTCCTATCAAGATAAGGTTTCAAGATACGGTGCATTAAGTTCATTAAAACGAAATGTGTATTAGCCAAACTAAATGACATGACTAAAAACTCAAAATGACCATAACGAGTGTGAAAAATAGAGTTAGGTACATGATCTTCTTTAATTCTCAATTGATGGTAACAAGATAGCAAATCAATCTTCTAGAAAACTATCGCTCCTTCCAACTGATCAAATAAATCACATTTTCTTGAAATAGGATACTTGTTCTTTATTGCAACTCAAAAAGTTCTTTGTAAATATTGAGCTATCTTTTTTTTAGCAAACAATACTGGTGCACCTCAAGGAAAACTAAGATGAATATAACCATGATTGGAAAACTCTTCTAACTTATCTTTAGGCTCTTGGAGTTCTCTTAGGATAATTCTATAACAGTGTTTTGAAAATTGGAAGAGTTCTTGGCATCAAGTTAATAGTGACTTCAATTTCACGTCCTGGTAGCAATCTTAAAAGATTTTTAAGGAAAATTTTGGAAACTCACAAATTACTGGGGTATCTACCAATTTCTTACTAGATTCACAAGATTTCATCATAACTATCATAAATGTTAAGTTTCCTTCTTTACTAAGCATGCATAGATGAAATTAATGATAGTAGTGCTTCTTAACGGGCCTACAAAAAATTCTTTTCCTTCCCAGACTAATTTGAACTCTCTTCTTGAAGAAGTTATAATCGCATTATATTTAGTCATCCAATCCATTCCTAGGACTACATCAAATGTTATAATTGGTAGTACAATAAGGGTTGCTTCTATTAGTTTACCATTTATCTCTAAATTGCCGACTCCTAAGCTATCGCCAAGGGTAAACCCATAATCAAATGATTCAATAATTTTTTCACGATAAATGTAATAAAAAAACAAGAAGCAGAAATAAGCAAATGTCTAACACCAGAAGCAAGTAAAATTGAACAAGGAGTTTGTTGTTTAAGTATTGTACTCGAAACCACATCTGGTGAATCCACCACAACTTCTACTGGAGATAGATTGATAATTCTTGTCTATGTTGGTTTCTTTGCTGCCTTTAGAGGTGCATTCACTCGCTTTGGCATATTTTGTTGCGCAATTGGTTTCTTACCACTATTGTTACCTTTTCTGAACTGTTGCACAGTATAACTAATAGTGGAAAATCTAGTAGTACAATCTATAAATATGTAACCCAAGCATTCACAGCGAAAACATCTTTTATTCTCTACAAGACAATTCTCTCTTTGATGCTCTTTACCACAATTGACATAAGAAATTATTTTCTTTTGTTGGCTTCCTCCTCCTTGAGTATTGAATAATCTTGTTTCAGACCGGTAGTTTGGCTTGAGTCTCTTTTAAAATTGATAAGTTTGAGTCATAATTATTCTCTTCACCCCTTGAGCTAATGTAAGCCTTTGTTGATTTCCTAATAGCTTAGCTCTCTTTACTAAGTCCACAAACTCTATTTTTAAGAACTACTAAGTTTTCTATAAAATTTTCTTAACCTTATCAAAACATATGATTTCTTACATCATCCGTAGAAATCATTTTTGTTACAAAATGGGCTAATCGATTAAACTCCTTTTCATATTCTAAAACAGCTCGCACTCCTTGCTGTCCAGTGCTCAAAAATCAGTGTTTAGGGATGTTTAGAATTCAGAAATATTTGTTGTTATGAAATTAAAATTCAAGCTTACAAATTTATTGTATTGTAAAATTTTAGAATAATGATTATATTGTATATTATTGAACTTTATACTTTATTCAGGGGTTCATGGCTATTTAGACTATATTTATAGTGTCATGAATGTAAAAAATTAATATTTAATGAATAAGAAATTAAATAGATATCACCAGTTTGATGTGGAATGCGTCTCTATAACTGTTGTAGAGTACCTGAGCACTTGTCTATAATTTTTAGCTTAAGACTCATCACCGGATGAAGAAATTGACTGCTTATCAATATTGTTACTAATAAATTGTGATGCTAACAAGTGACAAGCAATAATATACAACTTAAGTTAGGAATTAGGAGGCATTCAAAGTTAATATATAGATTGTAACGTTAAAAAGATGCATAAAAGTTGCCATTAAAAATCTAATTAGTAAGGCAAGTTCAAGCCAATATTTTCATTTGAATGCTAAAAGTTGATTAAGGCTACTGTGGAAATTAGTACTAACAACAAATCTCTTGCCAATGCACATAGCACATGATACATAACTAAACTTTTATTCCATAAATCTAATATCTTTATTTCAGAGTTTTCGTCATAGCTTGGTTCTTCCAAATTTAAATCTAACGTCATAGCTTGGTTCTTCCAAATTTAAATCTAACTTAAACTTGTCTTTTGGGATTTAGTTTTATTGCTTTAAAATGTGATGTAATTATCAAATGCATTGTTGTTATCTTTATCAAACGAAGAACTTCTATTCACACTTCTTGTTGGAACAATATGATATGAGGTTACATTTACATTTTCAATATTCTATTGAACAATTGATAAAATGCTTTTATAGTGTTGTGTTGGTCAAATAATCAAATTTGTCACCATATAATTTAATATAACAATACTTTAAAAACTTTATCTTGTATTTAGGGCTAAATATTGCTGAACATGATAAGAATAGATTGAACTCTTCTAAATACTTATTAAATTTTATTCATCTCGTTAACAAGATTACTCATAAAATCATAAGAGCCAAATCTTTGCTCAGTTAACTTAGTTAACTTATTTTGTATTTTCCATTATCTATTAAAGTGCAAATTAGATGTTGGGTATTTGGTGCCTAAAAATAAATGTGACATTATAAAATACTTTAATTTTTTTTTAAGGATACAACCTTTTGCCAATTCTTCTCTAGTAACATGTATCTCCTCATGACAAAATCTTTTTCTTATAAATATAAGAAAAAATTCTTATAATAAACAACTCTTTCTAATATGGGGTATGTCTAATTCTAAGTATCACAAACATACAAACATATTGTCTCAATATTTTGCTATTATTAAACTCTTTAGATGCAACTTCATAAAATTTATTTCCTAGATATGGACTTTTGAATATGTTTAATAGAGCTACATATTACATCAATATTATTTTCAAGCAATTTTAAGTCACTCTAAACAATCAAATTCAATATGTGATAATAATATCAAATATGAAAAAATACCATCACATAATAATATATTTTTGGAGTGTAATTTTCTTATAAGTTATGTCATCCTAATATCATTGTACGACGCATTATCAAGTATAAGAATCATAATTTTATTCTAACTATTATATTGTGTAAGATAAAGGGTTTTCTCATTTGCTATTTGCTATTGACATGCCATCAAATGGATGAGATAATGCTCTAAAACTGATAATTTCTTACTGCAATTTTCATTTTTCATCAATATAATGAGCAATTATGTACAGATGTTCATCTCTAGTATATTTTGAACCCCAATTATCTGAAGTTAATCCAGAGCTTTTATTAAAAGATCTTTTCTACATCCCTTTCCTTAAGGTAGCTTGCAATTACATTTCATTTGAGGGTTCTTCTACTAATATTTTTAAATTATGAACACATATCTTGTAAATTGCCTAACATCATATTCCTCAATTATAGTGTAAGGGTGTTTTCCACATACAACAAACCCCGTTAAGGGTTGAATTAGTGCCTTCAAAAGTTGATCTATTGGCTATTATCACTTTCTTATGTCTTGATTTTTTTTGAAGCATCTATCCAAATGCCTCTTTAAGTGTGAAGTACCACTCTTGGATTGGTCAACTAATATAAGATTGCAATGCTTGCTTTGAGCTTTTACTATCTCATCATTAGTATCATCCTTCAGTTAATTGAGGTCTTCCCAACTTTAGAAGATAACAAACTTTGTTAGCAATTGGCTTACGCTCTTTAGAAGCATTATCATTACTTGATGCATTAACAACAGGAGTGGCTCATTAGTTGCCATTTAAATTTAAAATAAAAAATCATAATTTCAAAAAATAGAAAATAGTTTTTGCAAACATAAAACAAAAAATAGTTTATGTAGATATACTAAATTCAATACCATAAAAAGATATTATGTTAACCCTAACATAGTTTCTGCAAATTGCATACATTGCAGAAAGCTTACATTTTTATGGGTTTTCAACTGTAGAAACTTTCTGTTTGCTGTGCAAGATTTGATAGCACAACAATGCATAACTTTACCGAGGTTATTTTTCTCGAGTTCAATAATCTCTATTTTCAAATCGGATAGCACAACATTATAACTCTTTATTTGCAATTTTACATAACTTTACTTAAGAAACCCTTAAAGAAGATATGCACTTTGCAGCCATAGATTTAGCCTACTATTAACACTAAAAACATGTAGCCATAAATCTTAAAAGCATGTAGTCGGAACCCAAAATCATGCATGTGTAGAAAATAAAAAAAAAATCATTTCATGCAACTAGGGAAATTAAAATAAAAAACTTACAATTATTAGACCCAAAACTAAGATATGCAGTCATAACTCAAATCCAAAAAAAATTTTACATTTTTTTTTGTTACTGCTTATTGCATGACCGCATGTATGCGTAGAAAACAAAAAAGTTATAGAACCCTAAACTCCTTCAGAGATTTGGATGGTTATGCACAACAACAAAAAATAGTAGCAAATTATCAGAATAGTCGAGAGTCAAGACAAAAATAGTAGCATGTTACCATAACCCCACATATTTCACTTGCGATGATGGAAAACACAGGCTAGAGAGACTTAGAAACCCTAGAACCGGAGGAGAGTCGAGAGAGTCGAAGTCAGAGAATTGAGAAATAACAGTAAACCAGTGGAAACTCCTTTACCTAATGTATTTCTAATTCTGGGATCGTGACTGGTCATTTGTTAAAAAATGCACAGCTCAAATCAGATTTTTAATTACCGAGGCGGAGGTGCTCCGTAGTTTCATTAAAAACCCGAGCCAGGCCGTGTTTATTCGATGTTGACCCAAAACCGATCAAATGATTCATCGGGCTGGTTCTGGCCCGGCCTGATTATGCTGCCTGCCTACTTTTTATGCCTAAGTTATGGTCGAGCTGGCACTTCAAGGATGGGCGGAGCCTAGGTCGGTGCCTAGACTTGTTCATATACATCTAAATTCTATATATCTAACGGTTGATTAATAGTAGATAGTGTGTATTAGGTTCCTGAATATCTCAAAAAATGAAAATTTAAAATGGCATGCCTTATGTTGCCAACATCTAATTATACATTAATGTTGGGAGATAAACTCATTTGCTGATGTTAAAGGGATAGGTGAGCAAAATGATGAGAATGACAATATGAGTGAGAACCCTAAGAAAAACTTCTTGACTTTTCTTTTAGAATGATGATCACATCTTCAATTCGAGATCCCTTATTTTCTTTGGTTTTCCTTGATTTTCTTTTTCAATTGGTTTTAAAAGAGATTTAAAAAAATTTAAATATGGGGTGAAGGTAATCTTACCAAAAATATTACACTGAATATTCAAAATATTATATCACTGAATCAAATACATAATAATTTCTTAAATAACATTTATATCTATAACAACAACAATGCCAAGCCTTAATCCCACTAGGTGGGGTTGGCTACATGAATCCCTTGTTTCCTTTGTGCACCATTAAATAGAAGCTTCTCCCTAAGTTTCAAATAGAAAAGATTATTTCTAATAATTTCTTTCCATATCTTTTTGGGGCTTTATCTTCCTCTCTTCTTTTAATATGGGAGAAATTCATAAACTCAAATTTTTTAACATGATCATTGTACAGTTTGCCATGGTAATTAGCAAACTTGTTAAAGCTTAATAAGTGTTGTTAAGGCTTAAGATCATTTGTAAATTGCGCTAAGTAAAAAGGGCAGAAGAAAATATTTTGAATATCTTAATAATATTCTATGAATTTAATAATTAAGGAACATAGAAAAAATAAAGAATGTTATTTTGATCTCCAATAGTAACTCTTCATCTCCAATGATAACTCTTCATCTCCAATGGTGACTCTTCTTCTTCAACTATGACTCTTCATTTCCAGCATGACTTCATTTTCAACAGTGACTCTTCAACTCTCCCTTTTCTCTATAAACATCCCTTGCCCCTCTGCAAAGTTTTAAATGACAAAGTCAACCAACTGAGCTAAGCGATAATTTCAAACATTTAGGGTTGAGCTACGCAATAAAATGCTATATTAACATATTATAATTATGAAGTAATAAATGGTTACAGTTGTTTTTGCTCTTTGAATTAGCACTGAAGTTGAGCCGCATGCAGTAGCAACCTTTAATCAAATAATATTATATGTTGACTCTTCATCTTCCTCTTCTCATCCTTTCTTCTCATCCTTTCACAATTAAGCTTTCTCCTCCTTCTCAACTATTCCCTACCTCCCTGACCACCTCCAACCACATTCAAGTCGTCGACGCATCCTCTTGTCGCCGGCCCAAAGCCTCTCCACTGTTGGAAGCTATGATGGAGAAGAAGGGAGAGAAAGAGAGAAGTGTTTAATGACCCACCATAGATCACTTCAATCAATCTCTTCTCAACTCACTTGGAGTTAAGGTAAACTCTCAATCCTTAATCGAACGTTTGCATAACCTTGGTGATCATTTTAAAGTAATAGAAATTATCAAGTAAACCTAATAAATCCTAAATGATAGATGGCTAATGAACCTCATTAATTTTGCACAGTAAAGATACATAGGAGATAGCATAGCATGCACTTACATATGGTCCAAGGGGGCATGACATGTTTAATCTTTTATAAACCATATGTTAAGAAAGGCCTATCACTTGGTGAAAATGGAGTGTAGTATGCTTAAGTGATAATCATAATAATGAGTTGAACAAGAATCTTTACTTAGTAATCTTTCATTCATATGTTCATAGGCACGCATGTTGTCTAAATGAGGTGTAACCTCTTAAAAAACCATTTATTGAATTGATGTAAAGTTGTTGATTATGTGGATATTAATCATCATCCATGTACACACGTTTGTTAGATTCATATTGTATCACTCGACACATGTGCATAAATCACTTGGAGGCATATCACTCTCTACTTTATAAACACTCTTACTTATTCAAATTTTACTTAGGATTGTACCTTGCATGCATGGATCTAGTGTTGTAGCCAACCAATTAAGTTAGCATGCTCAACCATTCCATATAAATTACAATTTATTTTACCTCATCCTGCCACCCAAGATAAAATTATAGTCTTAGCACAATAAATGTTATCTTTAACAAAATCTATTAATTTTATATTATAACTCTTGTCAACTAGAAAGCTCTTGAACCTTGAACCATAAGTACCAACTTTGAGATGAGAGGAGTTAGCCACCTTACTTGTGTTGGTATAATTACCTTGTTGTGTCAAATTATGTTGATTTTCAGTATATCAAGCCTTGTGTAAAAGGTAAGCCTAAGTGACACGAGCTCCAAATGAATGGCACCATCACCTGATAAAGGAAATTTGGACCTGAAGCACGGGCACTATCTTAAGAACCTATAAGTAGAATGAACATATGTGTTTCTCCAAACACTTATGAGGAGCTTATCATCCTGTTGAACCCTATTTAAGTTTTTTAGCAGCAAAATAAACCTTAGGAAATCAAATTGATTTGTTGAACCTAACTTGAGTGCACAAAGTATAAGTTAAAACCTTATCAAGTTTATTCAGGTACAATAAATGTGTGACAACTGTTCTAGCTTGATATCACCTTTTCACTCCCTTCAAAAGCACTTATGTACTTAAGTTGATAGACTCACCATTAATCATGGTTGGGATCACCCACCTACAACTCAACTATACTGAAAATCGAATTAGTCATTAATCACACAATCTTGTCAACCCTTAAGCTTGGCCTTGGGTTGAGCTAACCATTAGCTGTCCTCAAATTTTGCATTTTTTACAAGTCCCACATAGGTTGTGCAAACTTAACTCATCATTTCTGGATGCTACGGAGTCTAGGATGCCATGGTGGATGTTAACCAAAAGTTAGGTCAGGGCCAACCCCTTATACATTGAAATTAACATTTAAAAACTATAACACTAATATATGCACATAGAGGAGAGTAAACACACACACACACATATATATATATATATACATATATGTCTCTTTGCCTACATATGTAGACATGCTCACATATACATGCACTCATGAATACCCATTTTTGTTGAACATAAACTATATGATTAGATAAAAATATAAGAATGCAAATAAAAGGATATATTGTAAACATATTAAAGCATCACAATTCTTGATAAATATGAAATAAATATATCAACTGGCCCAAAAGACAAGAAAAATCTTAAGACTTTTAGACTCAAGTATTTATAAATATTTAAATAATGGGTTTTTGCAAATACGCCAGACTTTCGACCCTTTCACCAAAATAAACTAGAAAAAACAGTATCAGATATCATTCGTTTCATTTATTGTTTTTATACTGTTGCTTTGCACTGCTTTTGAGCATTTACTGTATTTCAAATTTGCTATATTATTTTAATATTTGCACTATAAAAAATGTCACAAATTGTGTATTATATATGAGATGTCTTGAGAATGCATGTCTTGGGTTCCGAAATGGTGGCATTGAGTGAGATTATTTACGACGGGACTAATCTTTCTAGAGCCATAAGGAAGCTATATTGTAGCCTACGGGGGGCACAATTTATACATGTGATATGTTTAATGATCCCAAATATTGTTCGACCCCAAGGTTTTGAACTTGCCCAGCATAACAAATAAACATGCTTACAGATGCAAGACATATTTTTTATGACATATTTAAACAGACAAATGGAGCAGATTTGATTTAAATGCTTAATGAAATATTTTGCATGGACGGACTGTTATTGCATGCTATTTTAAATGCTTATATATTTTTCCTCTTGCATTTTCTTACTTACTGCACATTGCTTACTATTTTGAAAAAATATAAAATTTGATATTGTATAATACCTAGTATCGGCATTAGCAGGTATTCAAAAGTTCGCACTTTAAAAATGTGCCTGATTTGGAGCTAGATGATGGGCTGAAATTAGAAGTTATTCAAATGCTCACACTTTTAAAATGTGCCTGATTTGGAGCTAGATGATGGGCTGAAATTAGCAGGTATTCAAATGCTCGCACTTTTAAAATGTGCCAGATTTGGAGCTAGATGATGGGCTGTGGAGATTCTTGAGGAGCTTATGGAGTTGTTTCTAGAAAGCTTTTATTTTATTATCCTTTTTTTCTTTAATCTTTTATTTTGCTAAAGCATGTATAAACACTGAATTTTGTATGGAATATGTAATGTATCTTATGCAAATGAATGATTAATAGGAATGGATGAATATTTTATTTCTCATTTAAATACCAATAGGGTCTCGTGGCTCCAAGAACAGTATAGACATGTGATATGCATTATCAACCCAAATATTGTTCGACCTCAAGGTTTTGAACTTACCCAACAGAACAAATAAATATGCTTACAGATGCAAGGCATATATTTTATTATGTGACGTGCTTTAAAAGACAATTGGAGCATACTTGTTTAAATGCTTAATGAAATATTTTGCAGGAATGGACTGTTATTGCATGCTCTTTTAAAATATCTTATATCTTTTTCCCTGCATTTTTTTTTTACTTATTGCACACCGCTTACTGTTTTGAAAAAATGTAAAGTTTGATATTATACGATACCTAGTATCAGGACTAGCCTGTATTCAAATGCTCGCTCTGTTAAAACGTGCCAGATTTGGAGCTATATGATGGGCTGAATGGAGATCCTTGAGGAGTTTATGGAGTTGTTGCTAGAAAGCTTTTATTTTTTTATTCTCATTTTCTTTTTATCTTTTATTTTGCTGAAGCATGACCATGAATTTTGTTGGAACATGTGATGTATCTTATTTTGCAAATAATTGATTAATATGAATGGGTGAATCTGTTATTTTCTTATTGTGTATGGCTCTATAATGTACAATTATACTATCTCATTTAAATACCAATAATGTTCTGCGGCTCCTAGAGCAGTTTAGACATGTGATACATTTTATGAACTCAAATATTGTTTGAATCCAAGATTATGAACTTGCCCATCAGAATGAATAAATAGGCTTACAAGTACAAGACATCTTTAATTACGTATTTTCTTATGTTGCATGTTTCAACAGACAAATGGAGCAGAATTGATTGAAATGCTTAATGAAATATTTTACTGGGACTGATTGTTGTTGCATGCTCTTTTAAAGGCTCTTATATTTTTTTCTCATTATTTTCATACTTATTGCACACCGCTTATTACTTTGAAAAAATGTAAAGTTTGATATTATACAGTACCTAGTTTCGAGACTAGTTGGTATTCAAATGTTTGCACTTTTAAAATGTGCTAGATCTGGAGCTAGATGATGATTGAATGGAGATCCTTGAGGAGCATATGGAGTTGTTGCTAAAAAGCTTTTAATTTATTATTCTTATTTTCTTTTTATCTTTTATTTTGCTAAAGCATGTATAAACCTTGAATTTTGTATGGAACATGTGATGTATCTTATTTTGCAAATGAATGATTAATATGAATGGATGAATCTTTTGTTTTCTTATCATGTATAGCTCTGTAATGTACTATTATACTATCTCATTTAAATACCAATAGGGTCCTGCGGCTCTGAAAGTCGAATGCTGGTCTAACTCACGCTAACCCAGCATCAGGTTTTCATAATGGTTAATATGCCCAAGCCGTCTAAGGCGACATTCACCTAACAACTCTTGATGTTAAATATACAAGATGTCAGCAAACCACGCTACCCTTGGTTCACTCACATTTACCTTACAGAATCACTGTTCTTTGTTTTATTATTTATTTTTCCTTGTCATTTTATTTTATTTTATTATTGCATTGGCATAAATACATTTTGATGATTTATTATTTATTGTAACAACAGGGTGGTTAATCTTCCACCAGTGGAAATAAAAGAAAGTGATGTCTGTGTCAGGATGATGGCATCTCCAATCAATCCTTCAGATCTAAATAGGATGGAAGGTTTGTTGTTTCTGTGCCACTTCTGTAAAAAATTATTTTTTGTTTTGCATATTTTGCTACTTATGTTTGGAAAGTGTTACCTGTCTTAATATGTGGCATGGTTTTATTTGATTTTATTTCTTATTTGAAATTTAACCTAAAGACTTGTTCAGTGAGTAGTGTCCATGCTCTTTTTATCGTAAAAATATGTTTTGATTCCTAGGTTCTTTTGAACTTGAAACAATGAATCTACTAGCTCGATGTGCTCCACCTTGTACAGGCACTTTTACTGTGTTCTAAATTTGATTGCGCTTCCATTTTATAAATATAGGCTATTTAACATCGTATGATTTTCATTTATTAAAAGACAACAAAATAAGCTGTAATCTTCTATTGGATGCTTGTCCCACGTTATTGGATAACTTGTATCTATAAATAGGAGTGCTTGTTTGTAGTGCTCTTCTAAATGTAGAGTGCCTGTTATTTTAAGATAGGAGTGCTATGCTAATTACAGTTGTGTTTTAGAAACAAAAAAAAGTGTTGTTGCCTTCTATCTAATGTATACCATGTAATATTGGATAAATTATATTTGAAATATTGGAGTGCTAATCTACATTTACGAAAAGTAATCTCTGTTAGATGCCTACTTTGTTTCATGTGTTTTGAATGTGCTGCTTTGGCTTAATCTGAGACATGATTTGCTTACATTTAATTTTCTGTTTATTTATTTTTCTAAGTTCAGGGTAAAAACTTATTTAGTCAACACTTAATTGGATTATTGTTTTTTATTCTCGTCAGATAATCTTTCAGCAAGAATGAAGCTGAGATAGAGTATACGTAGAGAATGAGAGTAGACCCTAGACAGATATAGTAGTCACTAGTAGATTTCATTCATCAACAAAGCCACCCAATCCACATTGTTGTGCACTCTTAGTGCTAAGTGTGGTATATTATATATTGTTATGCCATGCATAGGTGTGTACGAAATAACCCTATGTTGCTATGAGACACAAATTGTGACTAAATAATTAGTAAAGTTTTTCTTTAATAAATAATAAAATAAAAATGCCAAAACATGACAACTTATGTATATTTGGGTTCTCCTTATTTTTATCTACCACTTGTTAAAGTTTTATAAAATTTGGATTTAAAATGATAAAAAATACACATAATATATTTTTCATTAAGTTGATTTAATCTATCCATGGATTCTTTTATTACATTTAATTTAAAATCCGATATACTCTGTTTTATAAATTGCAGGGGAAATTCTAGCTAGTTGGATCCGTAGGTCTCATTCTATAGCTGATGACAATTTGAAATTGCTGAGCTTATATCGGCCGTCGATTTAAATATGGTGCGGTTAGATGAGGGAGAAAGGCTCGACTGTTTATCGTTACATCCGATGACCTAAGTAGCATTGACAAATTTGTTGCCACCCCAAACCAAACAAACCCCAAAACCCTAATTTCAGAATTTGGGGGTTTGGCCGGCCATTTCTTGACAAAACTGCCCTAATTTGATTCTTCCATTCCCACTGATCATTTTAAGATCTAATTCGAATTATTAATCCTTTTTAAATTAGTATAATAGTAAGGATAACTTGAAGCTGATCTTCACGAACAGTCCTTTGTCGTTCAGATCGCTTTCCTTGGAAAGTTTTCTCCATAGGGTCATACTTCTCGTTCACAAGAAGTCATTTACTTTGGTGGATGAGAGCACAAAAAAAGAGGAATTAATTACTTGTACAAATACTTTTTATTTTATATTCTTTGTTATTATACATAGAACGACCTCAAAGAGGCATGTCAACTGACCAAAAAATCTTGAACCTGTTACTCTTTTGTCCATATATTATTAATATATCTTTACTCATACAAAGATCATAAACCCTTAAACTTACCATAATTTCAAGTTAATTACCTAATACCATTGATGACACATAACAAAATATTTTAACTCATACGAAAAGTAAAAATAAAATTATATAAAAATTACGACTCGTTCTGGCTCATAGCATTTAAAACCTTTAATAATATAGTATTAGAATTTTGTCTTACATCAAGAAGTGCAGATATATATGCTGGTTGCGAGAGATGTAAATCTGATTCTGATAATTGTGCCATTATCCCAAGAAATTGGTCAGACTTGCCCATCACTTTGATCACAATCTTTATTGTAGATCTGACAAGCTTTTGGAGAAGGTGGCATTACTCAAGATGAAAATGGTATCATCCACTTATATGAAGAAGAATGCATATGTATCTTATTGCTTGTATGTAAACAATGATGTGTCGGAAGTGCTTTGAGTGAATTCATAGGATTATAATGATGAATAAAGCTTGTGGAACCATGCCCTTAAAGATTGCTTTTGGCCATTAATTGCTTTGTGAGCACGACATACTTGGTAAGGTTTGTGTGATTAACGAATCCTTGTGACTGGGCTATATAAATGACTTTTTTAAGATATGCTTTGAGGAATGCATTGTCAAAATCTTATTGTTAAATTTTGAAACACTCTGTGATGGCAATAGTAAAAATCAATTATAACATGTTTTGTGATGTGCTTAAGGTCTTTTCATAATACATTTTACTTTGTTCAGTAAATTCATGGCAACAAGGTTTTATAATGTGCTATTGAAGCAACTAGATTGTATTTTGTAGTATATTACCATTTGCGAGTGATTATTTTCAAGGATGGATGGTAGGGAACATCAACTACAATTGTGAAGTAGTACATTGAATTTGAGGAGCATGGCATCACACCATGGTAGATGCTTAAAGACTTTAGTGAACGATGTAGGATTAGTTGGTGTCTCAGTGAAGGAAGTATATCAATGGTGAGGGGGTGTTTAGTTGAATAGTAGAGTTTCAATTTCGGCCGCTTTGTGTTCTTGCATGTTAGCATGGAAAGGAGGTTAATGGTGGGAGCGTATGGTGGTAGTGATGGAGAAGTGGTTTGCAGATGGTTAGGGGAAGTACATGTAGGACGGGTAGAGTTTGTAGTCAGTGGAGAATTAGAGGGTGTTGGAGAACTTCCAATGAAATTGGTGTTGAATTTGAGTGCTGATGGATGAGGTTTAGCTACTATGATTTGTGGTGTAGTTTGTGATTTTGTAGTAGGAATTGTGGAGATTGGTATGATCTGAGGAGTGAAATTGGAGGTGCCTGGGTTGGAATATATCTGTGTTTTTGGAAGAAGGAAAGATGGTTTCATGAAAGGTAATATGATCATAAATGCATTCCTTGTTTGTTGTGGATCAAGGCAAGTATAGGCTCTATAACCCATCAATAACAAGGTTTGGAGTGAGGTTTGAGTTTTTGTTTTTCGTAGGGCTGAAGCCACCGATAACATAGGCATCCAAGTATGCGTAGCAGAGAGTAGTTTGATAGTTGTATAATGGAAAATAGAGAGATATTCTTAGTGTTATAGAGGAAAGTTGGTTGATGAAATATTTTACTGTAGTATGGATAATGTAGAGACAATATTGTGACACAGTTCAGTGAGCTGTCAATGTTTGAGTTCGACAGTGCCATTTTGAGAGGGAGTGTAGAGGGGATAGTGTATGCCAAAATATTTGAGATAGGTAATGGATTTGTGAAACTCATCCCCTCCATCAAATTGAAAGTCTTGAAATTTTGTTTGGAGTAAATTTCAACAAGAACTTTAAACTTAGGGAACACGTAAAACGTTAAATTTTATATATAATTGAAAACACCAATTAAAGCGAGTGCATATATAAAAAAAAATACATAGAATCAATGACCTTTACATTAATCGGGTAAGATCCAATGCACATCAATATGTATTAGTTCTATCGGTTTTAAGATCCAATGCACATCAATATGTATTAGTTCTATCGGTTTTAAGGTGAATTAGACGGAGGCAATGGTAGTTTCTGCGCTTTTGTTTATTTAATAAAGATCACATGGCTTGTTGAAGCTGCCTTTGGTGGTTGGAAAGTTAAAAGTTGGAGAGAAAGTGTTGGAGTGTGTTCTTGTTGAAATAACCAAGATGCATGTGCCATATAGTTGGTGAGGTTCCTTTACTAAGGAGGACCGTTAAATTTGGAGTAGAGTGTTGTTGGATGCAATAAAGATCTTGGTTAAGAATCCCTTGAGAACTCTTTTTCTTGGTGTATCTGTTACAGAATAATAATATTGAAAAATTCAATAAGCACATTATTATCCTTAGTGAATTTACTTAACAATTTTTTCTTAGGTGTGGAATTGTTAAAAAATTGTTGTTGTGCTGGTGTTTAGAAGAACCATTATGAGCAACAGACAAACTTGTGATGTTTCCAACTTGAACCAAATTTTATTCGCTGTATAGGCTAATTAAATGTAGGTTTTATAATCTTGAGGCATTATAATGAGAAACACTCGAGTTCAAATACCAAGCGTCAGTGTTGATTGGTACTATGCGGATTATGATTGGTTGCTGTTGGGACCATATGTATCATACTTACATATGGAGACTACTTCTTAGGTCTCTATCAACTCCCATGTAGAGGTCCACCACCTAAGTTTTAAAGAATTTGATTTGCATGATGCGCCAACTTCAATCCACAAGACTCACGCACGAACAACCGCCAATGCCTTTTTGCTTCTATTGCTCATAATCCAACAATCAGGAAATGCATGCACGAGTATTGCTTTTGCGAAGGATAAGCATTTGATCTCTCTTAATAGAATGATCAAGAAGGGATTTCGTGCAATGAACTACCTCTTGTGACCACATAGATCCTCCCATAATCACTACTTGTGTTCCTGATTGAAGCTTTCCTTGACTCTATAAATAGCATCTGTTTTCATCCTCTAAGACACAAGAGTTGAGTCTTTACAAGGCTCCTAAGAAAACTCTACCCAAGACACAAGTACAAGACTTGTGCTCCAATGTTTTTGAGTTCGCCAGGAAAATTATGTGAATATTCTGTGTTTTGATGCTTTTTGAGCCTGCTGGGAAAATCATATGAATGCCTCAATTTTTTATGCTTTTTGAGCTAGTTGGGAAGAGTACACTCTTTTTGTTGATCTTCAGTTCGAAGCAAGAGCTATTTTTTGATACAATTTTGGGATCGTCATGTTGTCGAAATGGCATCAAAGCTTAAATTTGCATCAAAATTGCACCTAATTGGTTTGGACCAATATTCCAACCGCTTCAAATTTTGTTTGAACCTAATCCCAAATGCAATGCCTTTTGGTGAGGATCGACTTAATTTGTATGGGCATCTTTGTGATTTTATTTTAACTAGGTTCTCTAATTTGCCTTTAATATATTTTATTATGAGCAATTAGGGCATTTGATTCACCTTGTATTTTTTGCCTTTTTTCCAATGAAGTTACTTCTCTCCTAGGGTTTTTTGATCACGAGTTCTCTACATAAATATGTGTGTTCTTACGTTGTGATTTTGTGATTATATTTGTATGTTTTTTATCGTCATCTTGCTATTTTTGTCTTAACAATATGGTATCATAGCATTTGGTTATAGTTTTGTAAAGGTCATCTCAAGCCTAATGATGGTAATAGAGCATAACATCGAAAGGCTTGATCAATCTACTTGGATCGCTCTTTGACAAGTTTAAGAGGTTCTCACTTAACTTGATTTTGATGACACTTTGCTTGTGAATGACATGATGCTTGAGATCTTGACGCAAGTGAAGATTATAAAGGTTAAAATGGAAAGCTCCCAAAATTTACTTCATTTGTCAAATGAGATCTTATAAAATTACTTTTAGGAGGGGATTGGCGTGGCTTTATAGTTGATGTTGAGTTGTTTTGCATGAGGGAGAGCTTGACAACAAAGTTCTATTTGAAATAGATGTTATATTCTCATTTGATGATAGTAGGTAAACATATTATAACCTTAGTAAATTTGACAGTATCCTTATGAAGCTTGAGTTGATTAAAGTCAATCACGAAGATGAAGATTTGACTCTTTTATCGTTACGGTTCTTGTTGACATCATATAATTTTTTTTGATATTCAATATTTGATGTCTATGAATCTATTTTTTGGAGTTGATAACCCAAGTTATATTATCAAATGACTTATTTGATATATATATATATATTTATTTATTTATTTATATGTATCAAAATTGAGGAAAGCTGATAGTTTTGCTATGCAGGGGAAGATCTGCAACTACATTTGAGTTTAAGAAATATTAGAAAATTACAAAATATAACAATGTCAGACAGAAAATTGGGCGTCTTGGCGCATGTATGGCCAGTGCCAGATAGAGGCTGGGCACCCAGGCGCAAGCATTGCTAGCGCCAGACAAAGCCTGGACGCCCAGGCGTCCATGAACCAGGAATGCCCAATGTCAGACAACGCTTGGACGTCCAGGCGCGCCTTGGCTCATGTGAACCAGCACTTAGTGCATATACTATTACAATATGTTATCATATGCTATTTGCCTATATAAAACCATGTATTTACACATTATTTTTGTAATGAAAAACTAATCTCTCTTCTCTTCTCTCAATTCTTACATGGTATCAAAGCTTCTCCTTGCTCACACAACTCCAAGCCAGTCTTAGCTTAAGCACTCTCGATCTCCTCTCCTCCACTCTGCCTAAGAACTGCACAACTTCTTTTGCCGCATCTTCCCAAGAACATTCCAGCTTCACTAGATTCTCAAGAACTCCCAAGAATCTTTTCAAGAACCAACAACGTCCCAACTTCTTGTCTCACAATCATTATGGCCTCATCAACCTTCAATCGAAATCCAACAACGATGATCAAGAATGTCAAGAACTTGCAATGCAACTAACTTCACCTCCAATCTCACATTCTTGGTAAAGAATATCAAGAATTTAGTCAACAACCTCATCTCTAATGATAACTACCTAATTTGGTGTGCAGGACTCCTCAATCTGTTCAAGGCAAATAACCTACGCGATCATTTAGACGGTTCCTTTGCAAAACCCCCACTCCACATCCATGATAGCACCGGAGACCTCATTCCTAATCCTTGGGCCACTGCATGGAGCTTCACTGACTGAAATCTTACCTCTGCTTACACAAGGGTAAGTACAGAAGCCTGTTCTTACTCCAATAACTCTCTGCTTTTATTCCTTGCTGCGTTACCACTGTGCAGTCTCTAACAGCTGCTGATCTAGACTTGGGTCAATGCGTGGTGTTTTGACAGCCACAATGCATACCAAAATGACTAAATTTGGGCATATTATACTGTTGATGCGGCGTGGAAATCTGGAGTTTCCGGGTTATTAATTTCACAGCGCCAAGGGATTCACTGCATGATACTCTACTGCACCATTTCACCCTCCATACTCCCCTACATAATCCATGCTGAAACTTGTTAAGAAGCTTGGCCAAATTCTTGAACGATGACTAAAATCAACTAATCGATCCAAAGTGATTCAGCTCAGGAGTGCCTACACAATGTCACCATGAACGGCAAGCTCGTGTTTGCATATCTATCCAAAATCTAAGACATCGTTGACAAAATTTCAGCCACTGGTTCCACCGCCGTTTATTCTGAAGACATCATTTTTTATACTTTGAACGACCTCCTAGCTCATCACCAAGCGTTCAAACCATCCATCCTCACAAACCTTCAACCTTTAAACTTTGACGACCTATATTTCTCCTACACGCAAGAGGCAGGGGATGTGGAACGTGGCCGACCATGGAGAGGGAGAGGCCGTTCAGTTCAGGCCCAGAACATCCAACCACCGTGAACTCCATCCCACCGTGCAACTGTAGAATGGCAAATATGCGGCAAAAAATGGTCACACAGCCCTTGATTGTTGGCATCACTTCGATTCATCCCTTGCAAGACAATCTTTGCATCCCATCGCACTTAACGTAGATGGCTACATCGACAACAACTGGTTTCTTGACTCTGAAGCCTCCGCTCACATAAAGAAGGACCTCCCTAGGAAATCTATCCATCTCAGATTCGTACAACAGACAAGACAGTCACCATTGGTAATGGTCAATCCTTACATATCTTCATTATCTGTAATGGTTTACTTCCTACTCCTTCCTGTAAGCTCACCCTATCCCAAATACTATATGTACCTCAATCTAAATTTAATCTTATTTTTGTTCATAATTTTCTTCAAAAAATATCTGTTTAATTACATTTGATCCTACTGGTTTCTGTATCAAGAACCTACGCTCAAGCACAATCCTCCTACAAGGTCATAGCAGTAATGGTCTCTACGTCATCCCACTTATTTAAACTTATTTAAACTTAAGTTTGCTAGCTATATCTTTTAGATTAGTTACCAAAAGCCAGCCATCAACTTTGATCAGATTGAGTATGTGAATTTTAATCTCTAGCCCTTTGAACAGTTGCGTTTGTGAAGGAGCTTTCCTCACTTATCAGGACATAGTTTGACTATCTTTTAATTTGTTCATATATTTTAATGGAAAATACAGCTGACATGACTTGCTGGTTTTGCTGAAAGAAATTTGAACTATTAGGTGTTGTGGCTGAAAGTTCCGAAAAAGGGCCTGTGTAGAGTAGTGTTGACATGGCATGTAGCGCATAATATGAATTCATTGTTGTAGGATTCAATAAGCCAACAGCAAATAATTTGGGTATGGTTGTGGTGATCATGAGGATGATGAAAATGATGTGATTTTTATTGATCTACTTGATTTTCAATCAAACATACATGTTAATAACTTTATTATTCAAATCACCATGCAAGTAAACATCTAAGAGCGCTGCAGTTAATATGAATCACCTCCCATTGTTTATTTGAAAATTCAATAAGATACTCCATCTCTTTAATCATATCTTCTTTTTAAATTTTTAGTTATTGTGCGTTATGCCATCTTTCAGGAGTTTATCCTGTTCGTCCTCAGTTACCTGCAGTTGCAGGATATGAAGGAGTTGGGGAAGTGCATTCATTGGGCTCTGCAGTGAATAACCTTGCAGTTGGTGACTGGGTCATACCTGCACGACTATCATTTGGTACCTTCCACGCTAATTTTTCTTTAGAGCACTTTTATTATCAATGTCTAGAGGTTTTTATCTGCAGCATTCCTTATAAATTTCATTTATATGTTTGCTTGTATTTAATGCGTGATTAGAACTTTTAATTGTCAGTTTTTCACAAGCTTCTTGAGGCATCAATCGTTTCTTTTATTTTTTTATTGTAATTGAGCTATTGGCTACCTAGGGATGTGGCAGACGTACATTGTTAAAGAAGAGAGTGCCTGGCACAAAATTAGTAAGGACATCCCTATGGAATACGCTGCTACAATTTCTGTTAATCCATTGACTGCTTTGTGTATGCTGGAGAACTATGTTGAGCTAACTTCTGGTACTTGAGTGAAATGATGAATTCACAATCCTTTTGGTTCTATTATCGATAATTGCTGTCCATTGTTGCTAAGCATAGTTCATTTGAATTCTACTTAGGTGATGCTATCGTGCAGAACGGTGCAACTAGCATTGTGGGGCAGTGCATTATTCAGCTTGCAAAGAACAAGGGTGTCAGCAGTATAAACATAATCAGAGACCGGTCAGAAAATTTTTAATTCTTTATTTTATACTGATTATTCAATAAAACTAGTTTGTCCGTTTACTTCTAAAAAAAGTGTTTTTTATGAATGTTATTTGCTATTGTGCAGATGTCAACGTGTAGCTAAATGATTGAAAAGTGATAACTGGTTAAATTGTTGTTGATTTGGCTATGCTTTGATGGGAAAGCAATGGATAATTTAGTTGTGGAGAAAATTGAATTTTAGGGATAGGCTGATTTGGTTTATATTAGTAGGGATTATAGGTTATGGGCATTATAGGATATGTAGAGCTAGTATTTGTTAGTAAAAGTGAAGAGGAGATAGAGAAGTAGAAAATAACCTTGCTGCATCTTCAATTCTGGGCAGGTGTGCTTGCTTAAGGAACTTGTAGGACCCGTACTTCATGGATCCGCTGCTTTGGATGGAGATGGAAATTGCTTTTTGGTTGCAAAATTTCTAGATAATCACTTTTAATCTACTTGGGAAAAGTAGGGATGTCAACAGGAGATTGTATAAGATAGATGAGAGGAATTATTAGGGGGCGGCCAACAAGCAATCACTCAAATTTATGCCACCTAGCATAACATATTTCATAATATTGTGTAATCAAAATTTCATTAATAAAACTGACAAATAAATGTTCATACAACAACACCATGCCTTAATCCCACTAGGTGGGATCCACCGCATGAATTTCTTATTTCTATTGTGCAGGCCAATTAGAAACCCCTCCCATAGTTTTAGGCAAAGAAGATGCTTTTTTACTATTTTTTCCTATAGTTTTTTCAGGGGCTTTTGGCATGCTGTACAGTAGGTGTAAAGTAAAATTTTTTCGGTAAATTTAGAAATACAGGTGTTTGGTTTGAAGAAAAAGCGAGATAAAATAAAGTTGTGGGGTAAAATTTATACCCTACCATATAAGCTCAAGTGTAAAAGAGATTCGGTCAAATTCTAATTTATGTGGAGGACTATCTCGCTGTAAGGAATAACAAAATAGCAAAGCAAAGCCGACGAACGCAGAGATGAATGGGAGAAGCCTGTTTGAACGGAGAAGCTCACAGACGAATGGGAGCTCGTTGACGAACGCAGAGACTAATGGGTGAAGCAAAGCTGATGAGCGCAAAGACAAACAAGAGAAGTTTCTTTGGCACAAAACTCCTTCTTGCGTTCGGATCGACTCGTCACGAAAATCCTATATGTCCTTCTGCTTAGCACGAAACTTCTTCGGTAGTAAATTAGAGTTTCCACGAACGCAAAAAAATGAACGAGAGAAGCTCGTTTGTTCAAATTAGGGATTAGGATTCAATCGATTTCACTGTGACAAATGTGAGAAGCTCGTTCGTTCTGATTAGGGATTCATTTGATTTCAATGTGAAAGAAAAAAATTTGCTCTTTCGTTTTAGGATTAGGGATTCATTTGATTTCATTGTGACGAATGAGAGCAGCTTGTTCATTTGGATTAGGGATCATTTGATAGCTGAAAAAAATTTGAAAATAATATTTTAAGGAGGTAATTTCACCCTCTGAAATTACTTGAAATATTATGCTCTACAAATTACTTGATTTCAAATAGAATCTTTCAAACAAATTAAAATATTGATTACACTGTAATTAAATTATTTTACATCCATCTTACTTCATGCTAAATAGTCTCTTAGTTTTTCTTTTATTCTTCTAATATGAGCAAAATTCATATACTTAATTTTCTTACAAGGGCATTAAATGGACTACATTCAATATGTTTGAACCATCTAAGACACAATTCTCTAATTTTGTCCACTATTGGAGCCACTCTAAACTTGTTATGAATGATTTTATTTCTCATGTTGTAATACTAATAAATATGCATAGGTCTTTTATTTATAGATTTCTATAAGCTGAAGTAGTATATAAATATTCTAAATTTGAAGTTTTAAGCAAAAAAATTTGTGGGGTTGTAAAGCACGACTTGTCGTAGTCGATGCCATGTCTGTGTAGGACATCAACATGTTGTGGATATGGTGTGACACATGTCTAAGACTTCTAAATGCTTTGAATAAGGACACACTGCACACAATATCCAACAGTCTCTAAAATGTATCTGCTAATTTAGTTCTTTGAGTGGCCCAAACATGTGAAATGAAGATTAAAATGAAAGAGCTTCCTATTTATGCGTGGGAATATTTTGGCGAGGAAGAGCTTCCTTTTTATGTGTGAAAATATTTTGGCAAGGAAGAAAGAGCTTTTGGCTTACCAATTAGTAATACAATTTTGAAGATTAAAAAGATATTCATGAACTTTTGACTCTTGTAAGCTTTTCAATGAATGCTATTGTGATGTGATTAACAAGAGTGAGTTTTGTAGTTCTAAAGATAATTTTAATTTATTTTTAATAAATAAAATTAGGGTTTGGAATGTTTTAGATAAATTAAAGTTTAGAAAGATTGTAATATTGAATGACATCCTATTAATGTGTGGAAATATTTTGGCAGAGAATAAAAGAGCTTTTAGCTCATCAAGTTACAATACAATTTTGAAGATTAAAATGTTGTTGAATGAATGAACTGGATTAGTATGATGCTTATAAAAAATTTGATGTTCATGATTGATAAGACTAGGGATGGAATAAAGCAAAACTTGAGTTATTGAGGACTATTTTAGAGTCTTAAAGTTTTTGCCTTTATAGTTGTAGACTAAAATATATGGAGTGTAGGTTCAACTGCATTAAAAATTCTATTCTCAACTATTGAGAAACATGTGACCAAGATAAGCGAGAGGTTCAAGAGCCTTGGTTCAATTAATCAAAATAATGACAATTGAGAGCAATGTGATGAATAGGATCCAAGCTGGTTGGATGAAATGGAGGAGCGCTTCTGAAGTGTTATGATTTGAAAATCTCACTCAAAGTTTAAGGAAATTTTTATAGAGCAAATACAACCAACTATGTTATATGGGGCGAATGTTGGCCAACAAAGAAGAAACTTACCGATAAAGTAAGTGCTACAGAGATGAGGATGCTTTGGTGGATTAGTGGGTATACTCGTAAGGATATAATGAAAAATGAGTTTATCCGTAGCAAGGTTGGAGTGGCTCCAATTGTGGATAAAATTAGTGAATGCTGCCTTAGATGGTTCAAACATATCAATCGTCTACGGTGCAATGCCCCTATTAGAAGTTATAAGTTTATGAATTCGCTCATATCAAAAGAGGAAAAGGAAAACCAAAAAGGCATGGAAAGAAATTATTATGAAGGAACTTCTCTATTTGAAACTTAGTGAGTGACTTCTATTTTAATAAATAAAACTTCTATTTATTTAAAGAGCCTTACTTTGAAACACCGGGAGAGAGTGATCGAAGTTTATGATAAGATACATGGGCTTTACATAATCAATTTTCTTTTATCTATATAGTTTGATTATAGAGCCCCATTTTTACCGAGAGATTTGATGGAGAAATTTTGAGAGACCGAGGAAATATCTTATTTAATTTTTATAGATATAGAAAAATGCATATATTAAAGTGCCGGTAAAAGTTCTTTAGAGGCTTTTGAAACCAATGGGCTATATTGGTTGTGTTAAAGTTGTCAAAGGCATATATACTGGAGCATTTACATATGTTCAAACACATGATAATTTATCATATGAATATTTTATTTTAATAAGATTAAATTAAAGATCAAATTTAAGTTCACATTTATTTGCATTAATTATGAATGTTCTTATTGAGCTCATTTCTCATTTTTACTTATGTATGCTCTTATTGAACACATTTAAATTATTAGCAATAGTTAGGAAAGCTGATTTAATAAATTTTGCCCATGTTAAAAGACTAATAGAAAGATTGAAAAAGATGGAAAGAAACTACAACTAGAAAGGAAAGATAGCACATACTTGGTGTTTAAGAAGTTGTTTTTGGTGAAGTATAGTGGAGACAAGATTAATGTAGCTGACCCTACTTAGGTTTGGTGATGCGGTAATAGCATTTTTTTGTATTCATCCATTTTTCATTTATTTAAAAAATAATTTTATTAGAACTTTGAGATACCTATGTATCTTAGTCTTTATTTCATCCATAAATTTGGCAAGACAATATTTCACATTCTTGATACATTGTGCATTATTTGTGTTTGTTCATCATCCAGAAATTTTCATCCAGATATCTGTGTGTTTTATGGTGGCATCAATGTTTCATAGCTGCATAGAAAACTTGCCAGATGATACTTCTTCTAGTGGATTGTAGTTAACGAGAATTTGGCTTTACTATGTCATGGTTTTGATTTGCATTAGTTTCTCAAGCACCACAACTTCTGCGTGCAAAAGATTGATTCTTCAGTATTTGTGTGAGGTTTATTTCATAGGGAAACATTTTTTGCCTGTTGATTATGACTCGGCTATTTTGAATGCCTAATTTTGGTAATTTTGATGATTTTTTAGTCTTGGTTTTTAATAATGCATTTCCCATTCTATAAAATAACTCGCAACCTTGCCGAGCACATATCATACAGTTATTTTTTATGCTTAAATTCTGTTGCACTACAACCTGATGCCTCTCTGACTTTGTAAAACAATCAAACACCAATGGTTTCTTAATCATCTTCAATAATTATCTCTTTCTACCATGCCATGATGATGTCCATCACTGTATTTTTGTAAACAGGAATACTGTGGCCCCAACAACTCTATCTATCACGTTCAATGCTACAACTACTTGCAATCGCTTACATTTTCACAATCTTTTGCATTCTTGATTACTTGGCTCCATTGCAGCGCTGTAAATCTTGTTCAAATAGTGGTCTTAGATATTAGAAATCTAGAATATTGCCCATCTTCTAAGGCTTCTCTTGTAATCATACATATAACATAAGCACTTAGATGGGTTCACAATGGATATTGGCATATTTTTCGAACCATTTTAGTTTTTTATGTTCTCTTTGTCTTGTGATCTCTCTTTTCCATTGCACCATATTGTGAAGCATTCATGGTGTCCTCGTAGAGTATGTCTTGTACTTTGTAGTCTTTCTCTTTTGTTATTCACTCAAACATAACTATTTTGAAGCCGAACAAATGGCTAGTTAACTCTATCTTTTGATGAAATTTGTTATTTCACACTATTTTGGTATCATATTTGGTACACTTATTGATGCATGACAAGCAACACTCATGAGGAGGTCTATGATGGGCATTTGCATGTGTGATGGCCCTAGGTTAGGTTAGGTATCAACCCAACTACCCTTGGGTACATCTCCGCAGGATCATATTGACAGTTAAGAGAAAATAGCATTCAGACATAAATTAAATAATAGAGCCATATAACATAATAAACTTGCCAATCATTCAATTTAAAGTATATAATATCCAGATTATTACAAATTAAAAATGATATAAGTAAATGTTTCCTTTCAAATATAAAATTTAAAATAAAAATCAAAGCTTTATGTGTTATGTCAGCACCACAATACTTTAGATATCCCTTAAGCTATGTCAACTTCCTTCAACTGCACCTAATCTGACATTATAAGAATAATACCTTAATACACATATTAAGCACAAAAGATGTTAAATATTACACTTAGCAAATGCGAAAAGCAGAAAACAGATAATTTTGCAGAAAATCAAATGTTTAGAGCAAAGTACATATTCTTGCAGACTAAACATTTTTTTCTTGTTATAATATTGTCACCTGTCATATTATCAACATATAAGATGTTTAATGCATGTTTCTATGTATGTCTTGATTCACAAAGCAATGTTAGCAGTTCTGCTGGGCAAATTCAAAACCATGAGGCTGGGTTTAATAAGAGTAACTTCTTCACCTGGGCCCCCTCAAAGGTTCCAGATTGCACCTTATAACTTCCGATGGACTAGCCCTGTCCATAACCTAATCAACCACTATTTCGGAACCCTTATACATTCACAAGACAACATATACATTTCATTTATGACGTTACTCTGGCATTTAACAAGCATTTTATTTATTATCAGGAATAAAGCTCAAAGCGGTGCTAAAGCGGAAATAAAAGCATTTAAGTGTAAACAGTAATATCAATGTACCTCGGTATTTGAATATGTTGAAAAGTATTCAAAAATTTGCTATGTCTGCAAAAGTTATATTTGTAACATTAATAGATTTTGAAAATGACCCATATATATAATAATGAAATATAAATTCTTACTCCTAAGTCTTTAATATTTCTTTAGAGTTGTTCCCCCTTGAAGATTTCCTTAAAATCTTCTAAACTTATGTAACCATTCTTTAAAATTCTTATTCTTCATTTCATTAAATTTTAATGCATTATAAAAAATGATTCTCTATATGAACCTTTATCATACTTGAAAATAGTGGGTGAGTGATTATTTCACTAAAGAACTAAAAGTGTGCCATCATTGATGTATCATATAAAAGTATCTAACTCATTTGTTCGACTAATCCTAATCTTATCTTAGCATTTCTCTCCCTCTTCATTTAATTAACAAAACACCTCACATTTTCCTTAGTATTGTTGAAATTTGATATGGATTGGCACAAAGGTTAAAATGCCCTAATTGTACAATTCAACCATTCCACCAGAAGTTGTATTGCATAAAAGAATAAACATGAATGGTTTTGGGATTACAATTTCTCTAATTGAACTATTAACTTCACTGCATATGTTAACAATCATCACCATAAGAATTTGACCAACTAATATGTAGGTCTATATAGCAATTTGGAATACTATAATTTGTAGAGTTCTACCATCATCATCCCTAGCCCTAAACAGTGTAATATACACCACACCTTCTTGGGTAGAAAACACAGCTAGTGCAGATTTTATAATTGCACGAAAAGTTGATCTTTATAGTGAAGGAATGTATACTAGTATATATTTTAACTTAGGTATGTAATAAGATTATACTCTCACCCTTTGGTTGGATTCAAGTATTATAATTCAGACTGCTACTAATAAGTGACAAGAACAATACAAAGTTTTTAATTAAACACTTCTCCTCACTCATCAAATCAGCCTCACCATCTAACCTAAGGACTTGGCAATTCTTTATCATTATTAACTATACTCACATAAGCACTAGGATAGTAGTTGAGAGCATGTTAGAAGATTATAACATTACTATATTTGCCATTCCCTTAGCAAAGTGTATAACAGTAAAAATGTACAGATCTATAAAAAAATGTAAGTGACATTTCATTAAGATTTGGGTTAGTTGTATTAAGTCGGAAATTGCAGCAAGTGTTACTAAATACAGGGAATCCCATTCAAATTTTAGTACTTAAATTCAAAGTGGTGTTCTTCTACTCATGTTGTCTGATTAAAGGTTGTATAACAAACGTGTCCTAGTATCTCCTCAGTAGCGGCTAAGTGTAGATTGGGCGCAAATCTCTGTCTCTCTATCCCGGAATTAAGGCTTCTATAAGAATACATTTCAGCAGTTGTAAATAAATTCTCCATACATTATAAGATCGGGTTTATCTCCAGAAAGTAGGAATTGGTCGCAGAAATTTAGGCGGAGCTTCGGCGGATGGAGTCGAGCTGCTTGCCTATGGACGAGACGTTCTATTGCTGAATGAAGATCGGACGAGAGGGGTACCGCAGATGCCGAGAGTCTTCGTTAGCTTGGAGAGGAGCTTACGGGATCGGCAAGGTTCAGAGCAGAAGGATCGAAGGAGTCGAAGACTTTCGTGGCTGCGCCTGCGTCCTTGCTGCGTTGAGGAGTCTAGTGAGCTGCAGCTTCGTTCCCAGAGAGCAGGAGCCGGCTAGGTCACGACGTTGGGAGCGGAGAAGAAGATAGAGCGTAAGGATTTTTACGGAAGCTACAATAGCTTGGGGTGTCGTAGGTTCCATTTCCTATATACACTATCGATCTTCTCTATCGAAGCGTCACCCTCTTCCGTAAGTGACTTCGTGCCTTATTGAGATAGAGGCGTCGTTTCTGGAAGGTGGTGGCAATTGGAGGATTGACAGGTAAAATGTTATCGTTACAATTTTTTTTTTTGAAATTGGCGGGTTATTAACGTCAAAACCAAATTCGGTGGGAAAAACTAATAGAAAACAGAAATTCGCGAGTATTAATACTATAGCGGGTAATTAATGAACATTTAGGATTAGTGGGTATGTTAACGCCTTTCTTAGTAACGACCAATGATCATTACAGCATGAAGTTTATTTAGAGGTTGAGCAGAAGTTGCACTTGGTTATGAAGTTGTTATGCTATATATGATTTTGTAGCTGCGTTGTCATGTTATCGTGTATTGTTTATCTTTTGGGTCCTATTATTTTGACTTATTTTTGTATTGTCGTGTGTTAATTTTGGTATTTAGTATTTATAGTATCATAGGATGTATCTTCTATATATATTCCATGTACACTTTCATTGGAGATGATGAATGATATCTTTATATTTGTGAGAATTTTACTCTTACAAGTGTTTTCAAAGTGATGTGAATAATCACTTCATCTTTGTGCTTGTGCATAGCTACAAGCCACTGGGGTATGTGCAATCAATGCTATCTTTAATTTTTGTGTTTTCTTTTCTTTTGCATGTGTGCTTTTTGAAGTGGTATGGATAATCATCACAAATCTTGTGCATGTGTATAACACAATGTCACAGGAGTGTGTACAATCTTAATAATTGTTATCTATTTGTGTTCTGCCCATTTGTTTTTTGTTTTCTCTGCAATTTTCCATGTTTCTTCTAAGTCTTCATTCATAATTCTTCTCAAGTTTTATCTTTTTTCTATTAGTGTTCCTTACGTTATGCTTCTATTGCACTTCATCTTTTTCCCCTCCAAAAGCCACATAAAAATAAAAAAACAATAATTTGAAGCTTCACAACACTATTTTTGGTATCAGAGCTCAATTTTTTCATCTCGCTCAATAGAAATAATTCAAAATTCTGAGATCTTTTTGCCACATTATTTTTAGATATTTTTGAATTTTTTATTTTTTACTGTTACTACAATCATTGTGCCGGCAACCGCCACCGCTACCGTCGACAATTGATACCCCTAAACCGTAGCTAGTAAACCATTGCATGGTTAACTAAACCAGAGTGTCAATTGTCCAGCGGTTCAGCCCGAACTATCACACATTTTTAAGCGGTTTGTGGGCCTGATCCATTGTGTTGGCATCAATGCTTCATATCTCGCCCAAAAGCTTGAACTGTTAACTGACTCAGCCCGATCCACCTCTGCTAGCCCGACCCATCGCCATTAAAGCTGGCCCGACTGCCCTCGTCTGCTCGATTAGACCCAATAAAACCGAATTGGGTCCAAGAATGCCATTTTTAGCAGAGGGGTGCACTTTTCGTGTGTGGATTCTAGGAGAAGAATCTCTGAAAAGTCTACATGATCAAATGTAATCAAATCACTATAAATTGTTTGTATTTTTTATCTCTTTGTATTTATGATTTAGCTTCTTATCTTTTCATTTGAATGCTATTCTTGTTTGACCAATTTTTTTTTGGATTAATTTTTAATTTATAAGTCCTATTTTCTTATCTTAAATCACTAGTTTGCTCCTAATCAACATTTGTAAGAGTTTATATATATGCTCTATTATCCCAACTACCCAATCTATAACTTGCTAATTAATACCCTAAATTATAATATGCTTCCTTCCTATCCACATCTTTTCATTTAAGCTGGTTTGTGGGTGAACTTTACGGTAACTATAGCTAGATTTAAGTTGAGTTCGAGTGAGTTAGGTCAGACTCGAACTCGAAATTTTCAAGTGGAGTTTGACTCGAACTCGAATTGAGTTCGAGTCAAATCAAATTCGACTCAAAACAGTTTGAATTCGAGTCAACTCGAACTTGATTCGAGTCAACTCGAACTTGATTCGAGTCAGACTTGAATTATACAACACAAAACACCTTCTACCATTTGCTATCAACAATTCGCAGCGTGGTGGTGTTACTGACTTCTTTTCATCTAAGGGACTTGTGTCTGAATCTTGTTGCAGCCATATTTGTGTTTTATTTTCTTAAATTTTTTTCTTACAAAATAATTCTCATTTGTATGCACCGGGTTTTGAACCCGAGGCCTCTGTAAGAATAAGCTGAACCTTTCCACCCGTGTTGATATTAATTACTACTTTCCTACCGGTATTATATATATAATATACATTTATATTTATTTCATATATTTCTAGTAACTCGAACCCAATACGAGTCGAATCGAGCCCAACTCGAACTTGACTCGTATTGGGTTCGAGTCAAGTCGTTCAACTCAAACTCAACTCTAAAATTTTTAGTTGAGTTTGAATCAACTTAAAATTCAAGCGAGTTTTGAGCAGTTTCGAGATTTGGGTAAAATTATCAGCTCTAGAGGAAATTTTTTTATTGAAATTTACCGCTTTATTGAGTTGCACACTAATGAGAAATTTAGCTGTTAATTTTTAGTTGTGTAACTGGACATAGGAAGTCAGTCTATAATCACATAATTTTTTAACATTTTAGCGCTGTGACCATATTTTTTTGCCTCTTATTTGGTAGGCCTGGCTTAGAAGAAGTTCTGAAGAAAACCATGGAATTGGGTGCAGATTTGGTGTGTACAGAAAGCCAACTGTCAGTGAAGAACATTAAAAGTCTTTTGGTATAATGACCTTCGGTTTGTTGAATAACTTGTTGTAATCTATATACTACATGTGCTTTATGGATTCATTATCTTACCCGTGGATTTTACAATACTTTTTTTCTCTTAATTGGTTTCCATTATATTGCCATACATTTGCATGATTTAACATTAGATAACCAGCTTCTTACATTTTTTTACGTCATATTGACATACTTGAGGGTGATATACCAGAACCTGTTCTTGGTTTTAATTGCGTTGGGGGAGATTCTGCTTCTTTAGTTCTTAAATTCTTGCGGTAAGTCCTTGCGTACAGTTATTTGAAATATATCTGATGTCAGGCATTTTATATTTGACTGTAACTACAATAAAATTTTCAGTCAGGGAGGCACTATGGTGACTTATGGGGGCATGGCAAAGAAACCCATCACTGTATCTACTTCCTCATTTATATTTAAGGTGAATTCTGCAAAGCCTTGTTTCAGGCATCACGCTAACTTAGATTTGTTAACCTGTTTTTTAGTTCTTATACTGTTGCTATTTATATTTTTATTTCTTGACTATTTTCTTCCATTTTTATTGGCGATTAATTTTTTTTCTATTTTTCTATTTCTACTTTGATAGGTGGATGAGGAATTTTGTTAGACTTTGTAAATATATATAGGGATCTTTGGCACTGATAGCTGTAGTGGGAAAGATAAAAGCTTAGTGGCTTCATGGGGTATGATGGAGAAAATAATTTATAATCAAAATACAAGAGAAAATATCCTTAGATAAGGGAGAATAAGTACAAGCTAAGGTGATGATAATGCTAAAGTTAGAGAAGAGAGAGGGTAAGAAGAAAAAGCTGCACAAGATTCATAAGGTGAGCTAAAATTGATATTTTATTTTTGTTCCAAACAAAGCTGTTACATTTCATTAGAAAGCTTTACATAGGCTTTTAGTTAATGAATGCTATGAAAAGAAAGACATCATTAAAATTTATGATTAATTTTGAACGAAATTGGTCCTAGTGTCTTGATGAGCAAGCAAACTTCTTTTTCAAGTAGCCAACCCTCATATAGTTAAAATCAGTTGGAGTTCCTTTTTTATTTGTATTCACCATACTCGTCCCTTTTTTTCATCGAAAATATTAGGTTGGTTAGTCCTTGTTAGGATGATTGGAAGATGCCAAATTTAATCCATGGCTGCTCCGACCTTGCATGAACTGTGATGATTTTAGACGTTTCAGATTTTTAAATATTTGATTCTAAAATATGGATAAAATGAGAGTGAGAGGAACAGGATGAATTCACAGACCGATCTGCACGTCTACTTCACATCGCTCAAATCTTCAATGATATGCTTGATTCACTAGATCATATCTCTATGATCCACTACCATTTCCCACACACAAAGCCTCTTGTTGTTATCAACCCACACATATCTAATCATCGCCGCTGCCCACGTCCCCATACAGATTGATCTGCATGTCCCTGTTGATCATGTGAACTTCACGCTTTCCTATAATTGCAACTTATCTGAATAGGAATTGAACCATTGCCTCTCCTCTCTTATAAATACCAAACCTCATCTCAATTCAACACACATGACCCAAGTCCCAAGAGTGATCTCTTCCCAAGCGACAAGTGAAGACCCTGTGTTTTGATTTTTTTTTAAGTCGACAATGAAATTATGATACAAGAACTAAAGAATTATGATACTATTCAAATTATGATACTAGTGATTATGTACAGGTTGTTGAAAAATCTAGATGTGATAATATTGAAGCGGCTGGTGTAAGTTCTAAGAATAATTCATCTTCAATCCAATTATTATCTCTTGCATGTTGTGAAACAGAGGAGGAAGCTATGGTTAGTGGGGAAGTAACAACCAATTTGGTTACGTCTTCCCTGAAAAAATCAGGTATTACTCCTCCCAGTAAATGCTGGAAGAAAATTGTGATTGGGGACTCGAAGGCTGTTAATAATCATAGGAAACTTACATTTTTTAGATCTAATGAGAGTGGATAAAAAAGAATTGCTCCAGCTATTGCTAAGATGAAGGCTTTAACAGAGCTTTTAATGGATTTTAATAATTAATTTATTTTGTTGGAATATTAGAGGTATAGGCAATACCTCTTTTTTTTTTTTAATGACTTTGCATTCAAATGCTTTTCGAGTCATCCATGAAAATTAAACTCCCTCCATTGGCCTTCGGTACGAAGCAAGAGAGCACTTTTTGACACAAATTCGTGTATTGTTATGCTTCTGAAATTGTGGGAAAAAGTTTGACACAATATTTGGTTATGGTGCTAAAAGTTTGTACAAATTTTGATAAATGCATTAATTTGAATGAAAAAAAAAATTAAATTAATTAATATACAAATAAATTAGATAAATAATTAAACTGATTAGTTAAATTAGTTTATTCAATTTTGAGAATTAATTGATTAATTAAATTGAGGCCACAGTCAAGAATATGGGCACTGAAAATTTGGGGCGAATTTGATGAATATATTAATTAATTTGCTAATTAATTAATCAATTAAAATGACAACATTTTGAGCCAATATGCACTTCATTTGGGTTTAGGTTTAGATTTATTTTTGAGCATGAGCATCATATTCGAATCTAACAGTCTAAATTTTTTCTTATTTCTAGGTCCATTAAACAAGTATCAAAGAACCAAAGCGCTAATAATTATCTTATAGAAATATAAGAAAGAAGGGAAAAAAAAAATTGTTTGCACAATTTACAAATTAATACATGCATCAAAACTTTCATACCATATATAAAACTCTCTCAAAATTCTCACTCTAAAAGTACATCCATATTCTCAAGACTCACTGCTCTCAAAACTTGATCACATGCTCATATAGTACTGGTTCATAGTACAAGGCACTGTTCTCATGAGACTTCGAAGCATATGTATCTCAAAAAAATCTCATTCGAGACTTTTGCCTTGTTCCTTAAACTTGCAAACCTTCCATCCTCGGGATCATGCAAGCTGCAACATGTGCACAAATAAAAAATGATTAGCACTATGTATAATAAAATAAGTCTGCAAAAGAAATGTGAATGAAATAAGAGTCGTAAAAAATGAAATCAAATAGAAACCTAGTTGGGCAAGCAAAGGTTTGATTCCTAGATTGCTCTAACACTTGGTTGATCTATCTGATTCTAGTTGATTCATCTAATAGATGCTAGTTCAATTTAAATTTCTTGATTTTTAGTTGGTCTAAGAGATCCCAACTAATTAGTCTAAATTGCACGTTTAAATTCTAATCAATATAACTTATTCTAGTTAAATTATAGTTGAATTTCTTACTCCTAGTCGATCTAAATGATCCTTGTTGAGTCAATATAAGTTAGATGATTTGATCCCTAGCCAATCGTGCGTTAAAATGCATTTATTAGGAAGATATAAGTGTCAAGTGAGCCTCGCTATATGTTAGTCTAATGGCCATTTGGGCTATCTTAGATTGGGCATTGTTATTTACGCCTGACATTGATAACCCGTAGGACATACATAGTCTATGCTATGATACCAAGTTCAGTGCATGACTTTCATAGTTTCATTTACATTCCCTTTGTCTGAGATCGGGCATTTGTCGAAAATTGGTTGTGGCAGATTAATCCCCAAATCTTGGTGTAATAAAATTGTAGAAGACTTAATATTATGTGCTTTAATAGTATTGACCATTGCATATTGACCAATTCTTGACATTTATATAGAAAGATGTAAATCTTTAGGGTTATTAAAAATTCAATAAATAAACTATGCAAAAGAAGAATGCAATAAACATTACAGATCGTTTTTCCTGTCACAACACAACACAACACATGCACATCCAGAAAAATAAATATTATATTGATTTAAAGACACTTCATCGGTCAATTACTGCAGTAGTCTGCTATATTATTTATACAAAAATGCACTGGATGCCTATGCATCTATGCAATGGCTACTCAATGTAGATCCCATGTAGGAACTGAAAATTACGCTGTGTTTGAGGCCTGCACGTTGGTGGACTATCAGCTAAATAAGTTGATGGACAAGTTGACTGCAGCAAGGGATGGTTTGACTCATAGGATGAGAAGTTTCTCCATTAGTGAGGTGGCAAGCTGTTTGGAAATGGGAAGTCATAACTAATTTAAGGGGGTGGCTGTTGGTTGCCTGAACGAATGATTTGCCTTAATCCCAAATGATAACTTCAGATTGTTTATGCGATGGCAACGGCTAGTATCCCAAGTGGCCTGCTAATGGTTACCCGAAGTTTGATGACTATAAGTTATCCAAAGCTATACATTTGCATGGCACCCCATGGCTGACCAGAATTTGTCTGAAATAAACCAGCTTGAAGTCATTCAAATGACAATTCAGAATTTGGATGAAATCAGTTGCTGTCACAGTGGTAGCTTCAGTCTTCTGCAGATTGTAGTATCTTGGTATGGGATTTATTAATGTCCTTTATTTGCAACAAACTCTTCAACCGCAAGGAATCTAAAGGGGTACTGACAGAAGAATCCTTAGGGTGCCTAAGATGTTATTTGACCTATCTTTTGTTGCAATGGAATGACGATGAGGACTGCACTGTGGAGGGATCGTTGAATACCAATATATTGTTGGAGTGGCAGATTTTTATCTTTTACGAGAAATTGAAGTGCAATGACCTTTGCTATATTCTTGAAATTGCTCCTTGCAAGGAAGACTTTTGGATATGAAGCCCAAAGGATGGTATCTTAAAACTTTTGGATGCAGTTTCAAACCTAAGAATCCTACCATTTGAAAATTATCTAACCCCAGGGAATTCCCAAAGATTGCTTTGCTGCCTTAGGACTGATGGGATACGAGCCCAAACTGCAACTAATGCACTTTTAGTGAAGGGACATAGCGAGATGTGTTCTTCAAGAAGTTGGAGGGTGGGTGCTTGGAAGAGGATGATGATGAAGATGGCAATGGGATAATTTGAAGTTGATTTTCACAAACAGCCTTTTGTCGTTCAGATCGTCTTCCTTTATTAAAAGTCTTTCTCTAAGGGTCGTACTTCTCACACACCTTAGTATTTTATTTGAATGGAAGAGAGCACAAAAAGAAGGTGAATGAATGAGACCATATTTATAACCCAAAGAGGTCCGAATGACCAACAAATCTTTAAATATACCACTTTTTTATCTATAAATAACTAGAATATTCTTACTCATAAAAAGACCATAAAACTTTTAAACTTGCAACCATTTCAAGCTTGTTATCTAAAATATCATTGGTGGCACATGACAATATTTTGACCTAATAAAAAGACACAAGATTTACAACTTGATATGATTCATAATGATAACTTAAAATATTATAATATTGCAATTTTGTCCTACATTTGATCTCCCTCTCTAGGAAATCTCTTCTGAACACTTGAATTTGATGTAATAAATTCTAAAATATGTTGCACTGTGTTTTTTGGAGGCTAAACACGAAGAAGAACTAGTGCCTACCACTGAGCTTGAATTAGTTTGAAACATCCACCATAAAGCCCATATAGAAGAACTGAATCTGTAACAATAACACATAATAATTGTATAGATGCTTGAGTACCTGTAATTATAATTACAATGTTATTAAAGAAGCACCTGAATTGCCATTATTTATTTTCTTCAAAAAGTGGACAAATTAGTTCACATGGTACAGAGCTAATTAATGTGAGCTGAGGCTACATAGTAGACTGCAACAAACTATCATTAGAAAGTAGATGCTCCAATAGTGTAGTCATAAGAATAGATTGTTGGGGTTGTGCGGGTATCACAAATACAAATCAATTATTGAATGTGGTGGTGGTATGCTGCGGTTGAATATCTGATTTTTTAAATGCCAGTGAAGACTCATTTTTAAAATTATCATTACAAACTTCTAGGCGTGGAGGGATGAGCGACTTGTTGTAATGTTTTTCTGGTATACGTGAAGGTTGAATTTTATGAGAAACATAAAGAACTTTTTGAGATTGTAAGAGGGATGACTTAGATGTGTGGCTTTTAAAAGCATATTGAGAAAAGGGTGGTGATTCATTCTTATTTAGTTTGAGCTCTAATGATGTAATCCTGCTCAAGAAGTTTTGACTGGTCTCTTCAAGGCGATTTAGTTGCTCATTTAACACATAGAAAGTCTCATAACTAAATGAATAATCATAATGATGAGAACCTCGAAGAGTGTTGTGGTATGAGAGTAAATTGGCAGAAGGTTCAAATAATCTATGGTCATATGAATAATCACTCTCATTATAAGCAACATATATGATCTGAGGATGTCTTTAGGAGAACGTAGCAGTTGCTTGGATCAATTTTATGATAGAATGAATCTTGTAAGGTAGTTTTTAACCAATAGGCACTTACGTGATTATCCTGATAGAGTGAGGAATATAAGTTGTGGTTGCTTTGTGTTGAATATGAGCATTCAAATCTTGTGCTTGATTATAATGTGATGGATACATGTGATTGCAGGTTCTTGCTCAAGTAGGATATGAATATAAATAAGCTTGCATGTTTTTCCTTCATTCGTTTCTTTGGGAATACCTAAAATTTGTCATGATTAAACAAAAAAATACTCTTTTTTTAAAATCTTTTTTATCAATATTTTTCTTTAACTTTACTATTTTTGCAACTTCTTATCATTGTTTCTTTACTTTTGCATTTTTTAACACTTTTTTTTCTCTTTTATTACAATATATATACACACATAAATATATAATTTGTTTTTAAATGTGGAGAGAGAAACAAACAACTGACGTATGCACACATGCGACGTGTGCGCATGCTTGCTGGAGCGGTGCGTACCTTGCAGATCAGCTAGCCTTACAGAGCTCAAATAAGCTGTTTTGGAATTTTGGGGATTGTCGGAGCTCACTGGAGTGTCTGATTTTGATGAAATTTAACAAGAAAACTCGTGAGTGATAATAGAAGGTATTGAGCTATTTGAGTACTTGGAAAAAAGAGAAAATGCTGGAAATAAAGGCATAAACTAAAAAAAGTAGGATATTAATGACTTAAATCAGAGCGCGTTGAAATACTTTTTTATGGTTGAGAGCCTCCATTAACATGCCAATATGAAAGGATACAAAGAAATGGCTTCAAGGATGCTGATACTTAAGAAATTAGTTGAGCCTGCTTTGATACCAAAATGATGGCACAAGGTAGATGGAAGTAAGATGTGTTTGTCAGGATGTTGGGGGAGTGAAGCTTGGAAGAGGATGATGATGAAGATGTTAGCGGGTAACTTGGAGTTGATCTTCAATAGTAGTATTTCATTGCACGTATTGCCTTTAGAAGTCCTTCTCTAAGGGTCGTACTTCTCTCACACAAGAAGCCCCTTTACTTTACTTTTCTCACACAAGAAGCCCTTTACTTGAGTAGAAAAGAGCACAAGAGGAACTAATCACTCATTTAAATGCTTCACTTATTTCATATTCTTCATTTCATGTTAGATGGAATGAAACAATATTTATATCCTCAACAAGGCATGCTAAAAAATCTTAAACTTGCTACTTTTTACTTATAAATTACTAAAATACCTTTACTCCTAAAAAAACCATAACACTCTTAAACTTATCACCATTTCAAGCTAGTTATTAAAAATACCCTTGGTGGCACATGACAAAATATTTTGGTCCAATAAATAAAAATAAAAAAGTTACAAATAATATAGGAATTACAATTTGATATGAATCATAACAAATAAATTTAAATATTTTAGTATTGCAATTTTATCCTACATCAGATGATGGTAGGTCTTGAAGGTGTGAATTGGAGATGATTTTCGTAATATGGAAAATTTAAATTATAAGTGCAAAATCCTTACCCTGATATTCCCCATTTTGGAAAATTGTCTAGCACATGGAACCTTAGGAATGATGATGGCCTCTAGAATTGATCTTCAGTGAGTTTGATCAAGGGGACATCAGTATTAAGGGCTTTGATGTGATGAGACTGAGGAAGGGCTTTGTTGGGAGAGGCTTTGAAATTAGTTAATGCTCTAAATAATTCATTGTGGTGAACGCAGTGAAAAAGTTAAGTGAGAAGATTACTTCTCAGGATATGGTAGTGTAGGTGGTCTCTGGGAAAGGCTTTGGTGTGAAGTTGATGGTGGAAATAGCCAATTATTGAACACGCCATCCCAAGCTAGGGTGCTTAGATAATCAAGCATCAAGGATTTTGCGGGGATGAACAGGCAAGATTAAACATCTCTCTAAAATAGTTGGTGGATGTTGCAAATTTTAAGTGTACTTCCTAGATTCTATTATTGTGTTGATGCAGGACATATCAAAGCAGAACTAGAGCTCCCAATGTAGTTTGAGAACGTCTTCTAATTTTGTAAGATATGTTGCAATTTTAAAACAAATTATGTGTATGTTGAAAAGGGAGAATATTTTAAAAAATTATGATTAAAAAAATTCTCAAATTATTACTATAAATTTATGTAGTGGAATTTAACTTTGGGAAGTAAAGTTCATACATATATTATGTTGTATAATGTTACAAGAAAATTGAAAGATTTATGGGCTATTTGGTATGTTGGATTTATAGTATAATATGATTACAGTGTTTTCTAATTACGTATTACTTTGTTGTTGTTAGTTATCTGTTTAGAATGCAACAATTTGTAGAGTACGGTGTTCCGAATAATCTGGTGATGAGATTACCCCCATAGTCTTAGGATTGCAACAAATCTGCAATTTGGTTCGCTTCAATGTTGGGGACAACGATGGTGGGGACGAGGAAGATGAATTCAGCTGATTCATTGTGATGACAGCAGGTACGATGATGTCGAGAATGATGATGTGAGGGACAACGTATTGAAGCTTGTGACCACGGCGATTCATTGCTCTTAACTTTGTCGGGGCGACGATGTCGGGCTTAGAATTTTTGGATGAAGACATCGAAGCTCGTGAATGAAGATAACGTTGGGCTTAGACTGTGTCGGGTTGATTCATTGTGTGAATCGCCTGATTTATTGCTTGAGCACGACGCAGTTTCTGTGAAACTCACAAACGGGGGCTTGTGAACGTGACAAATTCGAAGCTTCGGAACAACAAAGACAGCGATGGATGAACACTGCATGGAGTAAAAGTTTTATGCTTGGATCGGGTGTAAAACTTTTACAATAAAATGTGAAGGACTAGAGGAATAAAATTCCCCCCGCTAAAGTATACTGTAAAAATTTAACACTTTTTATTCAGCAAAATATACACCCAGATTTATTTCTTGGAAAATTATTATTTTATACTCAAAATTGTGCAATCCAAACGACTCCTTAGTAGAGGACGTACACACAAGCAAGCACATGAGGGCATCGACACAAACAGGTATGCAACCTGCTGGCATGACTTCTAACTGCACCCTAGGTTTGAGTGGCTGGGAGCATATGCCAATGACAAACCATGGTTTGGGCTATTTTAAAAATCCTATTGTTACAAATTACCCAAGAATCGTATACAATATTTGGTCCTTGCAACATGAAAGAGAACAAATATATAAAAAAGAAAATTTCTAAAATTTATTTCCAAATATATTTCCTCAAAAGTGTTAATGGCACTTATTGAGTGCAAACCTGATTTCTATCGTTCATGTGTTTTGCACTTGGATTTTAGTGTTTATCATTCCTGTCTCAAAAAAACAAAAATCTTAAAGGAACACCCATTTCCTTAACTCATAAGTTCAACAATAGTGACAACAACATCAAACCTTAGTCATAGTGGGATTGAAGAATTTCTCTTGATACACTATTATAAGTTTTTAAGATCAATATTAATTAAATGAAGATCTTTTTTTTCTTTAAATTTTTTCATCAAACCTCTTAGTAAATTTATGCCTCTATGGTAGATATACCTGGAATAAAACCAATTTTATTTTATAAAATCGGGCATTCCATCGTAATATGTATTCAATCACTCTTTTCCAATGTTTCAATGTACTCATTAATTTAATTTTCTTATAACTTGTATAATCTTGAGCTTTACCTTTATTTTAATTAAATTGTATAATGATATTTCTCTCCTCATTTGTATCTTTTTAGTTTTTAAAGTTTTATTAAATTATTTATTGACAAATAAATTTTATTAAAATTACAAAGATGATTACTAAAGGCACTAATATTGGTTGTATTGGTACAACCCTTATTAAAATGTTTGATAATATTATTCCTAAAAAACATTTCTCATCATTTTTGGTATATTTTACTTGATTTAAGGTTTTAGTTTATACTTATATTCTAGTTTGACTAGCTTACATATGTCTTCTCGTCAGTAGTTATTAAATTTTCACATAATTTATCGAATATTATTTTGAAATTACAATAAGCTTATTATTATTTTTTTAATTCTTATCATCCTTATATTTTTAGTATTCGTTATAACAAATACTTTTTCTTTAATCTTTTCTTGAATTTTTTATTTCTCATCACCAAGCTATCTTTATTTTTAGGTTCTCTTTCTCTTAATTTACCTAGTATGCTTTCAGTTATCTTACGAATATGCCAGCAACTGAATTTCACAATAAATTGGCTTCCCTTCCAAAATCTCACTATTCAAGTCTTAAAATGTCACTTTAAAAATATCTATATTTCTATTCTTAAAATTCCACCATTATATGCCTTAAATTTATATTACTTCATGTATTTTTTTAATTTTAAATCTAAAACTAATAATAAATGTTGAATCATAATTTAATCATTTAGAATAATCTTACAATATTTAAAATATAAATAAACTCTTTCATTAAGAAATATTTAATCTTAGATTTATAAGCTCTTTTTTATAAGTGATAATATATTTCTCCTTTGAAAGAAGTATTAGTAATCATAAAATTTTAAATAAATTTAAAGTCATATTTTTTCATTTTCATTAATCTTTAAACCCAAAACTACTATGAATAATATCATTCAATCACTTTTATAGTATGTTTATTAAATCTCCTCATATATAACACTTCCTCTTGAACCAATTTTTCAATCATACCAAAACTTTTTGTTTATACTTATATTCAATATTGTTTGAGGAGCATACTACTTGTAATATTAAAATTTATTCCATCAATTATAATCATTAAAATATGATTCTATCACTCAATAATCTTTTTTAATTTCCACTATGTTATTTCTTAAATTCTTATTTTGGGTTTTACCTATTTTTTTCCTATGATGATCATTACCCAAGTTCAAAGTTCAAACCCTAAACTATTGATTATTTTGTTTTCCCTCTCTTTTTGTTTCTTGAAGGCATGAAAATGAGTATCCTTCTGCAACTCAAAAAACTTGCTAGTGAGTGTGTCAAGATTCTAATTACCTATTCTTAATTTGTATCATAAATTAGCTTTTTTACCCGCATTCATTCATAATGAGAAAACTCTCACTTATTTAGCACCACTGGAGTGCCGCTATAGTGACATTTTCACTTGTAATTACCTTTAGACAATGTAGTGTCCCACTACTAGGGGGTACCCTAGCTCTAACACATTTCTTAAGTATTCAAGACATGGACAGATTTGACAAATCATTATGTTGTTGTTGACTACCTAACTACTTTTTTTCTCATCTTGGGCATGACCGTCAATGGTGGAGTTTATCTCATATGTTCAGCGATGTGTGAATAACTGCTGTGCAAAATATTTATAGGTAAACGGGTAGTTTTTCTTTTTTCTGAATTTAAATTTGTTTGAGAGGATAATGATTATTTTGCGAAATGTCGACAAATGGTAGAATTTGATTCAATTGCTCTAATATGGTAGTACTCCTCTGTCCTATTATTTTTGCCTGTATATTCTATTCTGAAATCAAAATTATTCTGATTCCGGGATTCATAATGAGCAATTATTAAAGCTAGTGAAGGGTTTTCATCCTTCTATGGTTGTGAATCCTGTAATTTGCATTATTATGTGAAGTTTTAGGTGGTGATGGAGAAAAAAATCTCTTAGAACCTTGTGAAATGAAAATGGAAACTTTATGTGCACTCGATAGGATTGAAAAGTGCCACAAATCTAGATCTCAGACGTCTCACTAACAACTGCCCACTTCCTCTCTCTCTCTCTCTCTCTCTCTCTCTCTCTCTCTCTCTCTCTCTCTCTCTTTCTCTTCTTCTTTCTCTAATAATTTATTCAACAAGGAGTTTTAAGCTGCAGTTGGGGTAGCCTTTTGCCTACTTCATTTTATAAAACTTCTTTTTTTAGTTTCTGTTGTTTAGATGAGCTGTTTTTTGTTCTCTTTTTAAGAAAGCAACCCCTCAAAAGGAAGTCTTGATGAAGCAGTTTCCTTAGTATATCGATCTTGTTGCTTTTTTGTTATTTAGCATAGGAAAATATTATTTTATCATTGGCCCTCTGTTGTAGCCAGTGCTTTTCTAACTACCCTGTCGCTAGCTGAAACTGTTCGCCATGTTGTCCATTGTTAACATCGTGCATAGTAGTATGGTAGCAGCGCATTAAAACACAACAATATCAACTTCACTAGCAGCAGCTTCTTCAGATAACTGTAACTACCCTAAATGGCGTAGTCTTCTCTCTTTATCTCCCCATTGTCAGCAATAAATGACAATGGAGCAAAGTTTATCTGTGATGATGGTAGAGTTTTCAACAATCTTTCATACTGGTGAGGTTACTTTTCCAGCTATGCATTTGCGTGGCATTTTGTGCTGGCAACTAAATGCCCATCTCTGAGCTTAATTTCTCTTCTATGCCACTCTCATAGAAAACTTACTATTCCATTTTTACTTACGGCAGAATCTCACTTTACAAGGATTCTGGCTGCAAAAACTGATGACTAGTGACGAGACAATGGCTTACACTTCCAAGATAGATTATCTCTTGAGCTTGGTTCAACACGGCAAACTGAAATACAAGTATGCTTTACATATACATTTCCTTCATTGTGGCTGCTATTGCTGATTGTTGCATTCGTCCCGTATACTCAGAAGTCAGTCTTGGAGTTTGTTCTTTGCAAAAAAGTTATAATAATAACCTTTTCTTATGCAGGTTTGAACTTATCCCTTTCAGAGATTTCAATCTAGCACTGGACAAGGCAATGGGTAAGCATGGTAGTCAGCCCAAACAGATAATCAAATTCTAGCAACTGCTGAAGTTCGAACTGAAAATCATTCATAAACTATGTGGATGATGAACATAAGCATTGAAACTTTTTGTTTATTTTTCTTTTTGCATAATAGATAAATAGCCTGCAACACAAGCGTTAGGATTGTGGAGACATTTTGTTTTTTTGTTTTTTGGGTGACTTTTATGTTTCTTATTTTTAGTGTTAATGTAACATGTTGTAGATGCAATAAGATGAAGAATTGATACTTAAGAAAATATTTTCTTTTAATTAAAGAAGATATATAAAGTGAAGCTTTGAGAAAAAGGATACTATAATGGAGAATTGAATTGACGATTTTCATTCGTCATCTCCTTATATATATCCAAGTTTTTAGTCTTTTCATTACACCTAAAAACTAGGCACCAACCTTCAAAGCTGTTACTATCTTGTGATATACTTTTCTTTTCACTACCTTTGTCGACTTATGAATGTTGGTGAATAATTATGGATCATGTAAATTTTATATGTGATTTTTATATTTATTTTTATTCTTGCTCTTCTTCTTATGTAGTGAAAGGAGAATATTTTTCTTCTCTTCATCCTGACGACTGTTATAAGAGAGGTTCGGAAAGTTTTTGTGAATTGAGATAGAGGATGGGAAGGTGAAGATCAATTGATTTGATGGAAGGATTTTGCATTTGGAGAATGAAAATAGGTGATTATCTCTATCAGAAAAGGTTACATATAAGTATGTTTTGTGTAAAACCCTTAAAAAGATGGAGTGAGCAAATTAGTACTTAGTAGATTACTAAATACTCAGAGTTGTGCGCTGTGTGTGTGAAGCTATTAACATCATTCATTATACCTATGAGCCCCATATTAACTTAAAAATGGAGGAGCCTTTATGATGGATCAGCAATTCAGATCCATGAAGATTGTCTGAGGTAAATGTGCTAACTTTGTTATCTTCCCTAAGAGAAAGCTGATTGGCGGCGATTGCTATGAGCAATAAGTTGAAACTAAATAATTTTTTGGGTAATCTTCTTAAAAATGACGTGCTAGAAAGAATCAGCTTAAATACGATCCCTCCTGCTGACTGCTCAGGTAAAAGAAAAATCTTAATATGGTGAGGTGAGGAGGTGATGAATAAATAGATAATGGTGATTGTGCTGATGATAAAGGGATGCAGGAGATTCAATAAGAAATGGGTGTAGAGATGGATATAGTGATTGAGATGATTTCATTGAATATCTTGATTTATTAATATTAACTGCTAACTTTATTGATATAAGATAAGTCTATTTTTCAGCAATATGATTATACGCATACTTTGCACTACTTTTCATAATTAATTTAACAAGTACATTTGAATTTGCACTGTAAGTTATATTAAATTATTTTATTTATTTGGCATTATATTTTGCTTATAAATAAATATTTTTATTGTATAGAAATATTTTGGAATATCTTGGTTTGATATGGAGTGTGCTCGGTAGAGTTTTGGGGATGGGATGGCTCGCTTTTTCAGCAATAATGTTTGGGTATGAGATGCATTCCTAAGCTTATATATTGAGATGCCAATTATTATTATTCAAATCATTATAAAAATGTGTTAATCATATTTTTATTCGGTTATATTTATTATTTTTAAAAAAAATTATGTAGTGAACGTTAAAGTTTATTCGGTATGGAAATGTAACTGAGTGCTGACATTACCGATAATTCTCAAGAAAGGCTTTCTATGTCTTCTCGATATTCAAGTGCATTGATTTTAAAGTATGGGAAATATTTATGCATTAAAATATTCTCTCTGACGTGTTTTATGGCTCATCTTGCTAAGCAAGCAATTTGTGTGTAATTAAGCCGGATTCAAAAGTAAATAACGCATCTATATTTTTTAATTAACTTTAGTGAGGCTAGATTGCCGCTTTCAGAAACTCTGCAGAAAAATAGGGGGGCTTTCAAAGTTCATTCATTCAACGTTATTGCCCAGAGGCAATCAATATTAGCTACAGACGATCAGATCAGAAAACAATAAAGAAAAAGAAAACGGTAAGATTGAATCAAGCAATCCGATAGTAACAGCAGAATCTGTACATTAGGGATCCAATCCAATCCACCGCGGCTTCGCATTGCTGGCTGTTCCTCCTTCTTCTTGGACAGGAGGAGCAGGAAGATTGAGATCGAGCTGAAGCTCTGGAATGTTGTTGTAAGGATCACCGGAAGCGGCGGCGGTGGCGGCTAGGTGAGACCTCTTATGGCCGCCCAATGCCTGCCCTGAAGCGTAAGTCTTTCCGCAGATGCTGCATTCGTGAATTCTGCTCCTCTCCTCTTGATTCTGCTCCTCCACGGCTATCTTGTGGCTGGTACGGTGGCCTCCGAGAGCCTGATAGGAGCGGAAGCTTTTACTGCAAATTGTGCAATTGTGCCTCTCTTTCTCATCATTCCTCCCTCTTTTCTTGCCATGAACTGATAGAAATTGAATCTCTTTTGTGATGGATTGGTTGTCGGAGGAATCGGATACTGCGATGATCCGCCAGCATCCGCTGATGCCGCGAGAGAGCATCATCAGGCTGATTGCCACTTCCTCTTCTTGCTGTCGTTGGCTCTTCTCCTCTGCTTCAGAGAAGCTTCGGCCGCAAATCTTGTCGGAGTGGCATCTCATGTGACCGAACAGAGCTTTCCAAGAGGGAAACTCCTTGAGGCAAACCTTGCACTGTTTTTCGACGGCTAACTTGATTGAGGAAGAAGACGGTGTCAGCTCGTCTCCGGCCAAATCAGAAAGCCTCTTCTTGATCTTCTTCTTGGGGTTTTGCGCCTCTGATTCAGCTGGAGAGGAGAATCGCATGTGCCCTCCCAGCGATCTGCTGCAGGCAAACCGCTTGACTCTGCTGCATCTGTGCTTCTCCATTTCAATCGCAGAGAGAGATTAAATCAAGATACCATCTGCTCTGCTAGGCTCGGCTCGACGGTGCTGTAGAGAGAGAGAGAGAGAGAGAGAGAGAGAGAGAGAGGGCGATTGGTTTCAGGTTCTTGTGCTTCGAGGATGGGTGGAGAAGAAAACCATGCATTGAAGGAAGTTAAAAAAGGGAATCAGAGAGAGGCAACACGTGTGCGTCCGAGCGAGAATCCTACGCGACCATCGAACGGCTGGATTGAGCGGCACGTAGGATTGGGAAGAGGGGGATCTCGAGGTGATGATGATGCCTATACCAAAAGTAACCGCTCCCACCTATTCCTTCCTTTGTCCCACTCCCCCGTTAACAGCTGCCGATCCGCAGCCGTGGGCCGAACAGCAAACGGCGGCATTCAATCAAATTCACGTTTAAAATTGATTCCTGATATATGTCGTGCTCGTCTCTGCAACTAACTGTAAGATTCCTACACATGACATGAAGAGCTTCGAACCCCCCCCACCAATAATATTAGTCAGTCTATTTATGAGAAAATGAGGGCTAAAGTAATATATTTACAAGGAAATTGATTGCCTCTCTTAAAGGTATCGAGAGAATATCTTTTTCTTACAACTCATTAATGATCAAAGTGAGAGCTAATCAAAATTTATATTTAACATTTTATTTTCATATTTTCAATTACTGATTATAGTTATGTTGCTGATTATACAACTTTTTAATAGAAGAGTTCTGTCATTTCAATTACACTCTTCTTTAAAATAAAAATACATATCATTAACTTTTATTTAGATGAATTCAAATATTTATACAAAGGGTTTCAAGTATATATATATATATATATATATAACAAAATTAAAATGAATATTAAATAAACTTGTGCATTTTATAAATTCAAAAATAAAATATATTTTCAAAAAATTCCCAACTAAAGCTTGCTGCTTTTGCTTGGTGTGATGAAATCAATCAATTTTCAGAATTCGATGGTGTTAGAGCTCGAATTGACCTTATCATATATATATATATAATCTAACATATAAATACTTTAAGAGAGATTTCATTGGTATAATGCGCTTGTAATCTAATATCTCTATTCATTCATAATTTTTTACACTAATTATAAAGGAGTGTATAATTATTTTCTTTATTCATTTTATATATTTTAGTGCTTTTAGAAAATTAAATTGAACGCAGTACAATATCTAAATAATTAGACTACCATCACTTAATAAGCTCCAAAAATGTTACATTTGTTCCATGCACATATGAATAGATCCTCTCATGCTTTTTTAGAGAATATTAGAACATTTTTCTACTAATAAATAAACATAAAGAACACATACATCGAAGACACTTAGAATTCAAGAGGCAACAATAGGTGCCCTGCAAATTCAGTCTCAAATTCCAGACAAGAACGCATGAAATACAACCACAATAAATCGATTATCAAATAATAAGAGAAGGGTGATAACCTGATCCAAGCATCGATCAAGGCTTTGCCTTTGGAGGGCGTTTTGGCCCCAAATAGTTTGCAGCCAATCCCATAACGGCAAACCTACATTACATCAACTTTCTGTTAATATGCTAAAACAACCATTTTTTAATCAAATTCATGAATATATGAAAGTTGGATAAGTATATTATAACCCACACTTTTCTCCATAGATCAATGGTGTATAGCCAAATCATTATCGCCGGCAAAGTCTTAATGATGTGGGCATCGTACCTTTTGTACAGAGGGATTGGATGAAGTTCATTTTCATTTGGGAGGTTCACGAACTCCTCTCTTCCTCCCTCCCTCCCTCCCTCCCTCCCTCTCTTTCTCTCACTACAGCCATATTATTGGCACAGCAAGTCGAAGAGAGCGAGTTATGCATATTCTCTCATATTATAGCCTAATGCATGAGTGCCCCTCGTTCAATGTGGCTTTTAGCCTTTGTATCAAATAAAAGAACCAAATGTTTGTCTCAAATAAATTTTATCAAAATAAAAAATATATATTTATAAATAAAGATATTCAACTTAGATGGATGTATTATTTTACTAAGTTTTTTAATGAAAATTGTACCAATACAATTAATACAAATGAATTTTATAATTATAAAAATAATATCAAATATAATTTCATTCAACATATTAAAATAAAGATTTGGAATATAAAGAGTGAAAAAACGATAGAATCAGATAATATTCCTACCAATGAGTGAAAATATTTGAGTTATCAAAGAACCTTTTTTGCTTCCCAATTTATTTAATTTTATTTTTAAAGATAAATGTCAAATGAGTGGAAAAAGTACTTTGTACGTAATTACAAGAATATTGACAATGTTCAAGATTGTGCAAATTATAGAAAGATTAAGTTAATGTGACATACATTGAAATGTTAAATTGGCAAGCGAATAGAAATTATGATGGGATACTTGTATTTCACAATGTCAAGTTGATCTATCAAGTCATAGATTTGCCAAGAGATTTGATGGAGAAACTTAGAATAAAAAAAAAATTTTCATTTAATCATTATTGATCGTAAAAAGGATTATGATAGAGCGCCAAAAAAAGTTCTTTATAGAGTTTTGGAGACTTTATTAAGTACATTCAAGAGGAGGTTCCTTGGTACATGTTATTTACAGATGACATTCTATTAATTAATAAGATTATGGATGGACTTAAAATAAAAACTCGAGTTGTAGATGACTATTTTAGAATCTAAAAGATTTTATTTTATTAAATTAAAAACAACATATATAGTGTATATTTAATTGTAATAGAAGCCCTACTATTGAAGACCATGTGATCAAGAAGAGCAAACTGTTCAAATACCATGGTTCAATTAATCAAAATAATGGTTAAATAGATCAATGTGATTAACAAGATCTAAGCTTGTTAAATGAAATGGAGGAGTGCTTCTAATGTTGTACCATCAAAAAACCCCACTTGAGATTAAAAGAAACTTTTATAAAGCAATTATACAAACCGCTCTGTTATATGAATTGAATGTAAGGCAACAAAGAAAAACTTATCTATAAAATATGCGATGTAGAGAAGAAAATACCAAGGCAAATGAGTGAGTATAGTTACAAGGATAGAATGAGAAATGAGTTAATCTGTAGTAAAGTTGGAGTGGCTCCAATAATAGAATTAGAGAATACCGTCTCAAGCAATTCAAGCATAATAAGCATTCACCGTTCAATGCCCTTGTTAAAAAAATAAGTCTATGAATTTTGCCCATGTTAAAAGAGGAAAAGGAAAGACCCAAAAAGACATAGGAAGAAATTATTAGAAAGAATCTTCTCTATTTAAAACTCAAGAAGGGGCTTCTATTTGATCATTCACAATGGAAACACTCGATTAATATAGCCTTCCCCACTAGTTAAGCTAAGGTTTGTTTTTGTTGTTGTTGTATAATGACTACATGTGATTGAGATAAACTTTATCATACTTTAATATGCTTTGAGATTAGTGTAAAATTCAACTGCTTTGAAGACATCCTAATCAAAAATGAGTAGGATGCACTGTCCAAACTTTTTTATCAATCCACAGTAAAAAGTGCCTAAAACAAAAAATTGTCACAACCATCAAAATGTTAATTCATGAATTTGCATTCTTACAATAATTAAGAAGAACTAGATTGCATTAGAACTAAACAAAGGGGCAGGGGCACCAATCTAACTTTGATTCTAACTTATTATTGCATAAAGCACATACCATCCATTATTCTCATTATGCAATGGCAAAAATTGAAAAAAGAGACAGAATGCAGTTCAATAGTAGAAATTAACTATATATTTAACAAAGGATGGAACTAAATATATGAGAGCTAACACATTCAGAGTTTACTTACATCATGGCCATAGATATCTGTTTAAGATCATTCTCAAAGTTCCTCATGTTTACAAGAGACTCAGCACAGAAAACAATTGCCAGCCATGAGCACAACTTATACTGCAGATCAGTTATAAAAATGATCAATAATCTATGTTTTCGATTCAGAATAATAGCAAAGAGTATTGAGATAACTTGTATGTAAATTCAGCCAACTAAAATATCAAAATCCCACCCCAAATGCACAATCTTATCAGAAAATAAATTATTTTCCAATTTTTGATTAGCTACTTCAGTTCGTTCATCAATTTATGGTTTATAAGCAACAAAAATTTGAAGTGGAAATGATTTCTTTATTAGCATTAATAACTTTTTAATTTTACAAGTCAACTAGCAATCATATCATTAAAATAAATTTCACAGTGTATAATGCAGCAGCGATTTATAACATGGCATGACATGTCATTTTTGAAAGAGCGACACAAGAAAAATGTAGTCTTTCTCACTATACAAAAACCTAGATCAGAAGTATTTATAAATGATAAAAGAAGTTGTAGTCAACCATGTGTTTTGCTTCCCATCTGTAACAATCTGAGACATTCTAGCGTGTGAAACAATGTGTGACAACTTTGAAATTTTGCCAACTACACCCATTTCCAGTCCTTTGTTATAACTCTACAAATATGTCACTGACATGATTGTACAATCAAAAAATTCATAACGCTGACTCAGAAATATAAACAAATAAAACAAACAAAAAACCTAAATCACGTGGTCTTTATTAAGTACTGATCATGTCATAATAAAGTTTAGCAAAATTCTTCAAGAGACATGCTCCTTGTTCAAATGATAAAAACCATCAACCTTAACTATGTATAAAGAAGATGGAGGACTACTTACTAGAAGCAATAGCATGTTTAATCAAATATAGCACAATGCTTACAGACAAATGATTGTGACCCAACTTATTTCAAAAAAGGCCAAAAGACTTGGAACATGATGATTCTTATACTAACTAAGATGAAGAGACATATGATGCAGATAGGATCACTTCTCTTCCCAATACAGGATATATTGGATGCAGTGGTGATTGTCATGTTCCCTGATATGCATGAGAAGATTAGGTTGTCGGATATAGAATACTGCTCTAGAAATTAGATGCGAGCATGCAAAGGTTTCAAACAAACACCATTAAGGCTTTAAGAAGATATTGGCATTAAAAAGTAAGGGTGCAGCATATGAACAAGTAAAAATTACCAAGTATACATAAATATGGTAAGTAATCTCATTCATTGACTGTCTCCCTTGCCTACTTTGTTGCCCAATCTAACTTTCGCATTATCAAGAAGGGACACATCAGCTTCATATAACAAAAAATTGAGCACTTCACCGGTATTGCATGTAGCCTTTCTAAGCAGGGCAACCCTAGAGATGGATGGATTAGAAGAAAGCTCTAGGATAGATAAATTGAAGGTACGAGCAACAATCCTATCAAACTCTAGGATACATCAGGTCTAGCAGTAGACCTATGGGCCAACCTCTTTTGAACATCAACTAATAACACATAGTGGAATGCCCCTATAAATTCTGCGGGTTAATCATCTCTAACTCATACCTAATTTATGCTCATAGACCAATGAAAATTTATTGTCAACATGACAATTTTCATTTACTATCAATACTAGTGATGAGGCTTTCAAATGTATTCAAACAATCAATAACAAGCATGGCTCCTTACAAATCAAGAGCTGGCCACGGAGCTTCTTACCATGAAATACAAATAATAGTTGTTTCTCAATGTAATAGACACTTCACACCAAGTAACATGTGTCTTACAATCTTTTACATAATTAACCTAAAACAGTAATCCATAGGATTTTGGAAAGTTTTGTAACTTTTATTTTAATAAATGATACATTCTCTGAAAATCACCCAAACAATGCCAATTCAAAAGAGTAATTAATTTTATATACCTAATGTATTTACTAGGGTCATGCGGCCCCTTAAAAGATATATAAATTCCAATTTTAAAACAACGATCATAAAGCGTTTGGGAGAGAGCTGAGTTGGAATTCTACAAGCATGGCAATCTCTCTAGTGCTCAAATTTAGGTGAACTAAGTACGTGGTGAATATCATATCTAGGAGATGTATGGTCTTATGTGTGGTCTCTAAACTTGATTGACATATTCAAAAGCTTCTTAACTTGGACAAGTCACCCATCCTAGCATGTTCTTGAGATCAAGATCTTCCATTCTAGACTTTAGGTTCTCCATTACATTTATTATAGCTAAAAAGACCAACCATGTGATCGAAATATCACCCTTTTCACTTCCTCAAGGGAGTGTACGAAACTTGGGTAGTAAAGATTGCACACAAATCTGTCTATAATACATAGTTAAACTAGTCAATGATTTCAATTGCATTATAAAGTTTGACAACACTACAATTTATGAGCATTGAACTAATGAAGGATGAATGATAATAAAAAGCCAATTTGGTTCTATCATAGCTTAGAACAGCATAGCTCACACCTCAGAATTTAAACAAGAAAGCCATCAGCTTTAGTGCAATCGTGTGCTAAAAGAGAAACAACATTAGTGATCATTGCTCTCAGTAGCTTGGCAACTTTTTGGTGCACCATCATGTTCAATAAAAATGGCTCAAACTCATGTAAATATATCTAAGAGTGTCAACATTTCTGAAGACACCATTTCTATACCAAACATAGCTTCCTGAGTGAGTGAAAAACTTCAATGCCATTCATGAGCAGTGAACAAACAATACCAATATTACTTTCACCAATAGCATACATTCAGATCAAAATTGTACATAGAAATTCCCCATGAATACCTATATCTATGCATTCCATCAAAAGAGTATAAAACATTTTCCCCCTTCACAAATATCCACGGTTGTCGCTATTGTTAGGCATTGCTTTCTCTTTCAAAATGCCCTTCAAAGTAAGCGAAGTCTTCCAATATCACTCAATAATAGTGAACAATGCAAATATACAGGCTTTGCAAATAATATATATCTGGATAAATACTATACACTAGTATACCCTACAGATCCTCACTTTGCTTTAAAACATTATAATTCTGAAGCTATCCGTCCAGAGAAACAACATAATCACATAAAATGTTGTAACGTAATCCACATTTACATTCGAAATAAGTGTTGATGTAAATTTTTAAAATTTTCTAATTGGGAAAATTATGTACCTTTCTATTCTTTCAGGTTGGTATTTTAGCCAAATTTGTGTAATGGCCCAAGTACTCTTATTTTGTAAATTTAAAAAAGTGAAACTCAACAACAATCAAATCAAACCACCAAACCACAAAATAAAGCATCAACCAAAGCTAATAAGTCACACACACAAGCAAGCAACTAGATAAGAAAGTCATTCCATAAAGTTGATGGATCGATATCATGATTTGGGTAAAGATATGAGCATCAATCCTAACCCCCCAAGGAACCCCAAGCGAGTGACCAAATCTTGCTTCCCAAGCATGATACACAAGATTGATGCACGAGCAATTACATAAATGAATAATTCGTAGTAGATAAAATTCCAAAGAATTGACCGACTATTATATATCAAGCATCAGTTCATCTCTATTGTGGTATTTCTCAGGCAGCAATAGATTGTGAAATCTTCTTTGATTTTTTATTCTTGAATTCAATCTCAAACTATAAAAATGGGTTTATTTTGTAGTTTTCAGATAACGTTTACTCAAAATAAAATTATTTCCAATTTAATACGTGTGCAGTCTGTGTTGATTATTTGAGTATGATGCAAGGATAATGGAACTTTAAAAAGATTATATAGTATAATCCCTTAAATATTATATGTTGCCCAAAAATTATGTATTACATTAATAAAATCAAATCTTACAATATCTCCCTTAAATATTACATGTTGCCCAAAAATTATGTATTATATTCATAAAATCAAATTTTACAATATCTTAGCTTTTGGAACAAATTGGCAAGAACAGGAAAAATGAGGAAGACTCTCCATGAATATAATTATATTGAAATATAAAGTCATATCTGACATTAAGGTTGTAGATGCATAATAGAGTTGTATTAAGTATCATAACTAAATTCGCTCTCACGCTCGTTTAGTATCCCTAAACCAAAATTAGTGGAGTGCATCAGATAAGCCTTCAGTAGGGCAAGGTCTTACTACACGAGCTCATCAGTCACAAACTGCCTATGAACCCAACCCACCAAGGCTCTTTCTTCTACTTCATAGCCTCATGCTTTTGGCGAAGCTTGACGCACTAAAAAGAAATAGGCATTCTGGTATGGCTATGGCCTTTCCTTTCAAGGCCGACCACCACTACGGAGCAATAGCGAAGCCAAGCTGTCAAAAGGTGAGCAGTTCTTCTAGAAAAAGGCCAACTATTACGTATCATACAGGTCAAAGTGATATATTTGATCATAATAAAAATGAAAATGACACTTGCTAAGCTTTTGAAAAGAGATACAAAATTTGGAATAAAAATACACTGTGCTTAAAGAAAGCATGTAGTTAGGGATAGATATGTTCTTAAAGGTATGTATACTCAAGACATTTGGCATGAACAAGCAAAATTGACAAGACATTTTCATAAATATAATTGTCACAAAATATTAAGCCATATCTGACACCAATGTTGTAGAGGCACATCAAAGTTGTATTGTTATTACATATTATAAACTTCATATAGGTCAATGAGACACAATTTGGTCATATAGAAATGAATATGTTACTTTCTATGATTTCAAAAAGATAAGCAAATATGTGAATAATAATACACTGATACTTAGTAGAAAATATATAATTAGGGATAGCTATGTTATTAAAGCAAGTATGCCCAAGACATTCCATGAAATATTTCAATTCATGAGGTGCATACTTGAAGTGCAACATATTACTTTGGTAAAGATAAGACAATAGTGATGTTCAAAGACAAGCATTATTAGCCCATCATCGAGAAATGCGTTGTTTGGATAATAACATGATGTAGGATTTGCTAAACATTAAGGGGTAGAAACAAAATGCATAAATGCATGCATCCTTGCTTATTCAGTTCAAACCTTAAAGAATGTCAGCATGGAATACTTATTTGAATTATCTCAAGTATGATTTAACTGTTGTGATGGTTGACATACTACCAAAATAGTTTACTTTATTCACTATCACAGAATTGTCGATGTGCCTGATATAGTAAGTTACAATTCAAGGCAACTAAATTGCACAATCTGCCCACAATCATATTTTCAAATAAACAAATTAAGTTTGATAATTATTGATGGGGAATGTCTTAAAACTTTCCAGTGCATATCATTCAATTTGATGGGCAAATGGAAGTGGAAAATAAAAGTCTAAGAGAGTTGTCATGAGTAAGAAATCATGTTTCTTGAGAAACTTAGTTTTTATTAATAGTGAGTTTGCGTACAATTCATCTAATATGTTCATTTGAAATTATCATAAATTGTCAACCAATGCAACTCATTGACTTTGAAAATTTGTCTATGAAATCTAGGCTCTATGAACTACAACAGTCATTCACCCAATATACATGCAAATTGCACAAGATTAATAGAAATTAAGTTCAATTCATAACTAATATAAACTTTCTGCAGCTAGAAATGGGAGTCTTGTTGAATTTAATGTTATGATAAAGTGATTGTATACATAACTCTGAAAAAGCCTTTATCTAGAACCTTGGAGAATTTCAATACAAGGACAGCGATTTCTCTTAAAAAAGTTTAATATATGGTACTAATGTGTACAGACTTAAGATTCCAAGAAAGACTAGTTTATAACTAGTATTCAACTTAGCATATCTAACTTTACACTAAAAACCAGCCGCTAACACCATGAATTCTCCACTTTTCATCCCTTTAATCTATATATAAGTCCCTTACAAAATCACAACAATACATCATATGTAATACTTTATAGCAATATGCTTACCACTACTAAAGGTGAATTTCAAAAATTCTATTTCACTAAAATGATATCTATGATAGATGATCCATAAATAATTAACTGTGGGGATAGGATGCCGAATTAGCAAAAGCAAATCCAATATTGGGAGTAGTCCCCTAACCGCAGGATTATATCGAGTGATTTAAAAGAAATGATATATGCACATCTATCATAACTCATTTATTTATGATTTTAAAACATTACAGAGCTTTGATTACCAGGATCAAGATAAAAATAAAAAGTTACAAATTTTAATAAAAAAACAAAAGCAGTAATCAGCCGGTAGTAGCAGCATCACTTTCTGGTTCTTAGAGCCTTTCTTCTAAGATGAGCTCCTGATCTGGGCACGTTTCAAAAGGGTGGGCATTTGAATATCAATTAGTTGTGAAACTAAGTACCAAATGATATCAACTTTACAATTGTTAAATAATAAGTAAAATAATAAAATTAATAAGAATTAAAAAGCTTTAAATTTTATCCCTCCAAAAAATATTTCAACTGCACTTAAATTTTAGCATAAGAATATTTACTGTTACAAAATGAATACAAAATTTTATAATTTGATATCCGATGCGGACTAGTAATTTTGTTGGGCAAGTACAAAATCGATGAAAATGGGTTCGTATTCGTGTTATATAATAATCTCAACTTCTCTAAATACATGCCCCCTCAAAGACTTGTCAGTATAAGCTCCTTATGACTCTCGATATCAGATAGCCCCGTCCTAGTAATTGTCTAAGACTAAGAAAAAAGTTTCAACAGTGAACTCTATGCAACACAATTATCCAAATTTCTTCAAATATCATTTAATGTGATATTTAAAAATAGTTTTCTCAAAATAGTGCGATACTGAACGCAAAAGTATATAAAACAAAAGTAAGATATCCAGTATCATTTCCTAGTGTGCATGACAAATATGTCAAAAAGTCAAAAATCAGGTATATCTGCACAATTTTATATTTAACAAGAGATCGCTTGAGAACTCATATTTATCCTTTTTGATAGTGATTATTCTATCTTTAGTAAATTTAAATGATAAAATAATAATATGGTAAAAATATAAGAATATAATAATAGAAATAAGACAATGATGATATAAAAACAAAATAACTTCAGATAAGAGAAATGATCTTTCTTTTCTTCTCTCTCTCTTTTATCTCTCTTTATCTCTTTCCCTCATTTCTCTCTCTTTTATTATCATCTCTCCTTCAATCTTTCTCTCTCTCTTATATTATCATCTATCCTTCTCTCTCTTATATTATCATCTCTCTTTTTCTCTCTTATATTATTGTCTATCCTCTCTCTCTCTCTCATTCTTTCTCTCTTATATTATCATCTCAATCTCTCTTTTCTTTCTTTTATTATCATAATAATAATAACAATAATAATAATAATATTTTTATTATTATTAATATTGTATAATGATAATAATAACTTAATAATATTATTATTAGTAAGAGAAAAAAATGACTGAATTGAAATAACTGAAATAGAAATTATAGAAAATAATAATAATAATAATAATAATAGTAATAATAATAGTATTATTAAAAGAAAGAAAATAACTGAATTGAATTGACTGAAATAAAAATTATAAAAAATAGGAATAATAATAATAATAGTAATAGCAATAATAATATTATTATTAATATTAAAAGAAAAAAATAACTAAATTGAAATGACTAAAATAAAAAGTGTAGACAATAGAAATAATAATAATAATAATAATAAAAGAAAGAAAAAAATTGAATTGAAATGACTGAAATAGAAATTGCAGAAAATAAAAATAATATTAATAATAGAAATAATATATATAATAATATTGAAAGAAATTGAAATGCATAATTTAAAATTGATTAAAATGAAAATTATGTAAAATAATAATAATAAGTTTATTATTATTATTAGCTTAATTAATAATAATAATAATAATAATAATAACATTAATAATAATAATAATACTAACATTAATATAACATATATTATTTTATTATTATTAATGAAAATAAAATAATAATAGCATTAATAATAATAATGATAACTGTATTATTATTATTAATAAAATGAATAATAATAACAATAATAATAATAATAATGAGAAATTTATTATTATTATTATTATTAAAAAGAGAAACAATTTTTTTTTTGAAAATAAAATTAGAAAATCAACCCTAAAAAGTTAGACAAACATGTAACTACGCATACAAAACGTGAAAAGTAGTGTGCATGCAGCTAAGCTATGCCCAACAAAAGTTAACAATTACAATTCAAGCGAATATATGGGCGACCATCCAAGACATTCATGATTTTGCAACTAAGCGACAAAACTGACCGTCTGTACGTAGTCCATAAAAGCAATGCTCAAGCGGTTTTGCAAAGATACAATCCAAAGGAGCTCAGTATTTCCAAGTAAAATCATTTGAGTTCACGTTTATCTATTGAGCAACTCCTTTTCTTTATTGTGATACAAAAGTAATAATGTACCAAATTATTTTCTTAACCATATATTAAACCCCTAAACTATAAATATGATCCATTTGTATTATCAAGATTATTGTTTAATAAAATTAATAATATTTAATCCCTCCAAAATATGTGCAACTACTTATATGGATTCTTAGAGCATAAGAGAAGGGCCACAATATTTGCAGAGTATTCTTCCTTGCATTCCCATGTGACCTTTGATTTGCATTATTCTGGTAACATCTTTCATTCTATTTCTTCTACTAATCAGAGTTATTGGTTTTGTATACAAGTTGGATGTTAAAAAACTACAAAATAAAAAATCATTTAAGCATTTTTACTTTATAATGAGAAACTTCAATATTGCCCTATATTACTTACAATTAATTCACAGGTCATAAATGATTAAACTTATTTTTATAATTTAAAGTTTGATTGCTCAAATTTTAAATGTTATTTATTTGATAATTTTTTAATCATAATTTTCTCAAATTTTATTTTTTAAGTATTTATGCATCTCTTATTTTAATTTTTGTATATACTCAAGATATTTAGAAAACCAAGCCAAAATATATAGCATACTTTAGCCCTGCTTTGAACCATATAGCATAATCTGAGATTACTTGATTTTATTCTATAAGGATTAAAATAAGTAATATCCAAGTGAATGTACATTATATTTACAGTATCATGATTACAGCCTAAGTTCAAATATCACAAATAACATGAGTAAGTTTGAGCGCATTACAAACTTAGATATTTTTATTGCCTTAAGGGTTGCTGTTTTGCTTCAATTTGAGTGTATAGCCTTCCTAATCCCCTGTAATCCAAAAGTACAAGTGTTTGTTATGCAACACGTGTACTCTATAATAATACATGAACATACTAACATATTTCTTAGCCTTAATCTTATATTGTTAATTTTCGGTCTAAATTTGAATTCAAGTTCAAATTTTAAACTTTAATAAATATCTTTTCTACCTTTAGCAAATCCCATTATTATTATCATAATGTTTAAATTAAATATTCTCACACAAATTTGAATTTCAAATTAAAAAATTCAATTTGAAATTTGGATTTCAAAGTTAAAGACAAAGTTTCATTTTTAAAGGAAAAATCAAAGAAGTTGAATTCAATTTTTTCTCTTAATTGACTAATTCACTTATTCTCTTAATTAAGAGTTTCTATTTTAATATTTCCTTATTAAAATCCTTCAAAAAAAATTTAATTCAAATTTGCATCAAAGGAATCATATATATATATATATTTCGATCTAATATAAATGAACACAAATTTTAGAAGAAATGAAAACTATGTTGATGTGTTCTCTCTTTCCCTTGCTCTTCCCTCATTTCCTACCCTCAATGCATAACTATTACAACCTTCATCCCTCTATCAATTGGTATTAAAGTAAAGTTAAAAGACCTTCCAAAGCGCTTTGATTATACTTGTTATCATTATCATCAAAATAAGTATATTAAGAAAAATGCAAGGCAAATCTTATGATTCTTAATGAGTATGATGACAAGGTCACTAATGATATTGAGGTTGTAGGTATAGATGATAACACTACTATAAGTAATCATGGTTTAGCCACAACTGATACACAAACACACTCACCATGATGAGATGTCTATATGAGATAAGCTTGATACTAAAGATTGACGACACGAGCATTTTCAAATGTACACTATTTGTAATGATATGAAATGCAAACTTGTTGTTGATGGTGATAATGCTATGAATGTGATTTGAATCCATACACTCACATGGATTGATTTGAAGCTATTGCCCTCTTGAGCTATTGAATTGGGTGAATCACAAATCTATACTAATAACTACATGTTGCTTGATCCCCAACAAGCTTAGTAGCTATGAAGAAAATATTTGGTGTGATGTTCTTGGGTAGACCATGGCTATATGTGCTAATGTCATGAGCATAACACACATCTTGTTGGGAAGACCATGAATTTTATGATCATGATGTGAATTACTATGGTCATGAAAACACATGTCTTCAAGTGCAACCCAAAAACCATTAAATTTTCTCAACCAAGCCTATAGAAAAAATAACACCCATTGCTCCACATAAGACATCTTCAAATTTGAAGGCAATAGTTCAAAAGCCAAAGACCGCCAAGCTACAATTGATTTTTATTAATTCATGGCAAACTTGCTCATCAAATGACACCTTAAGTTTGACTACACATGAGAGATTAACCCCTGAGATTAAATCCATTTCTATTGGATTTCACCAGTTGTCTCATATTTTATTAATCTATCCTCTCTATATCTTCTTCATGTGCAAGAAGTGACCCCATTCCATCGAAACAAAATCTAGCTTCTAAAACATTTAATCTTTTGTATGGAATTGTTACCCTCAATATTCAATGAACTTCCTAACCAACTTCCATCAAAACAAGAAATTCTGCATAAAATATTTAGAAGTTGTGCCAAGTTCACAACTTCTAAATCTTTCCCATTATCGAATGGATCTAACAAAATATGATGAGTTGAAACATCAAGCTAATAAGTTACAAAAAATTCAATTTCTTTGAGAGCACTCTAACCCTGTACAATTCCCACACTATTGAGCATGAATAAGAATGGAATGTGGAAAAAGAGTGCAGGCAATTGTACCATTAGAAAATCAATATTAAATATCAAACCCTATTCCTCATCTTGATAACTTGATTAATCTTGTTTTTGGATCAAATTTTACTCAAATTTTACCTACATGCTACCATCAGAACCAAAGTCATCCCGAACAAAGATAAATGAAAGACTGCCTTGAAAACACTTTGACAAACTTTGAGTAGCTAATTATGCCATTTTCTACAAATACTTAAGTGCTTAATTGCCTACTTTGATGATTTCCTAATTTTTAGTACAAAGTAATCTTCTCATTTAGAATACTTAATATTTATATTGGATACTCTTTGCAAGAAAAATTCATGTCATATCAAGTAGTGTCCTTTCATGGTTTCTAAAGTTATAAATCATGGATTTATAATTTCAGAGGATGCCATGAGACCTAGACCGACTAGGTTTCAACCCATATTGGATTGGGCCCAACTCAATACTTGCATGGAAGTGCATAGTTTTCATTGCCTAGCCACTTTTTATTGCCAAATCATCAATGGTTTTAGTACAGTATCCCCCATTACAAACTTATCATAAAAAAAGATCGATTTGAATGGACCTATGTTGCATCAAAGTAATTTAAACATATTAAGATTTTGATGATATCAGCATGTCCTTCGTTTACCAAATTTTCAAAAGGTGATTAAGGCTCATGTGATTGATATATTAGACATTAGCATAGGTGTAGTACTTAGCCAAGATGGGCACCCCATTGTCTATTTCAGTGAAAAGTTAAATGAGATCAAATTGCAATAATCTACATATGATCAAAAAAAATTGTTTGGTGTAATCCTTAAATAGTTAGCGGCATTGTCTCCTTCATAAAAAGTTCATACTTCACTCGAACTACAATGCCTTAATTTATCAATTCTCAAGACAAGCTTATTCCTCATCATGCCAAGCGGTAGAATATCTTTAGAACTATTCTTATCCTAAAACATTGTCCTAGTATTGAAAATAAAGATGCTAATACTATACCTTGAGTAGCACTCGTAGTTGCATCTTCAAAAATAGTATCATTGGCTTTGAGCAGGTTAGATGATTATCTCACAAGGCTAAACTTTTGAATGATATATCAGGACCATTATGATCACCTCTCTTCTATATCCACACCTTTTTTTATTCAAATGGTAACTTATATAAGGGTCGACAGTTATGTATTCCATGATCTTCCTTGTAGGAACTTTTAAACTAATGAATTACTTGCACGCAACATAGCAAGACATGCTGAAAGAGATAAGACAATTGAACTTACTATGCATAGATTCCTTCACTCATCATGATGTAGAAGGAATTGTCACCTTGAACAACACATGTCGAATAGCTAAAACGACCAAACAAAAGTCTAGGTATAAGTGTCTATACCTGTTCCTTTTAAACTTCCTGGACCTATTCTACAGTTACCCAAAACACCCTGAGGACATGATAGTATCTATGTTGACCTCCCTAAGATGGCCCAACTTTACTAACCATATTTAAAGTCAATCGATGCTCCCATATTGCCAAATTATTTTTCAATGAGATAATTCGTCTTTATAACCTGACTAATACTATGGTGTTAAATAGAGATGTTAAATTTAATTTTTTTTTTGGAAAATACTTTAGAACTACTTAGCACGCAATTAACATTCTTTTCGGCCTTTAATTCACAAATTGATTGTCAAGCAGGATGCATAAACAGGTTTGAAAACACCTTACCTTATTAATTGGGAACACAAGGAAAGATTAATAAAAACTTACATCTTCCCCCCATCCGGCGGTCTCCCTAATGCGGCAAAATAGTCAAGGGCAATTTAGCGTGCATAAAAAAGAATAAGATTATAAAGGGAAGAAAGAAAAATACCCGGAACATGACGCCGACGACTCCCAGGACCACAGCAAGAAATCCAGCGTAATCGACCGGAAGATCTTGCGGAGAAATCGGCGGAGGCACGTACGGCTTCGCTGCTGATGGCTGGCGAGGATCGTTCGCCGTTGAGCTGCTCTCCTTCATCTGTAAACCCCGATTTTCTTCCACGGCTGACCTTTAAATTTTAAATGGGGTCGTAATTAGGAATTTGTAAGCCGTAAAATGTTATTTAGATATGCTCATTTGACACCTAAAAAAATATATTTAATTGAATTTGAACATTATTTAAATATAAATTAAAATAAATATTATTTTAAATAAATAAATATTAATAAAATGATATTTAAATTCTATTAAATGTATTTTTTAAATACCACTTCAACCATCTAATAAGCGTTTCTCTTTTATATATATATATAATACACTTACACAATTATACACAACATCATATACAAAATTAATCATTTTTTTTATGCATAAACTCAAATAAAATTATATTGCATCAATCATATGAAGTATCACATTATCTGTGCATTTTATTAAATATATGATATTATAATTATAGCAAAAATCATATATATTCATATACATCTATCTATAAATTGATATATAAGTCAATCTAATAAATTCATTTTTAGGAAAGTCCACAAATCTGGCCAAGAGTTCATTTAAAAAAAAACAAAAATTATCATAGCAAGTATACAAGCAATACTGTAGAATAACAATAAGAAGGATAGTTGATCATCATGTTGGGCCGCTCAGTGGGTCCTATGAGCAAGCTCATAGTGGTTTATAGCTAGATAAGCTATATTTAATGGTATGCGGGAGTCGGATCCCATCTGGTAGCCATCGTTACCAAGGAAGTCAATAAGTTGAAGGCAATCTTTCTTTCATTGTAGCACTTCTTAAGTCTCATCTTGATCCACACTACATTGTCTAACAAAATAAATCTATCTTAAGAAATAATTTATATTGATAAACTATCATAACTCTTATTATATATCTTGATTAGTATAATATTAATAATAATATGCAAAATTAAAAAACTAAAAGAGTTTGAATGTGTCAAATTAAATACATAATTTTAAGTAAAAGTACAACAAAATATTAAAAAAATAATAAAATATGATCTAAAATAAGATTAAGAATCTAATTAGATTTATATTTAATATATATGGTTGGAGGTAAATATTTGAACATTTAATTATGTCACTTGTGAGGTTGATCTCACAAGGTGTGGCTAAAGTCAAATTGTATCGCCCTATAGTCTTAAGCACTTAGACAAGGTTGATGCATAATATCTCATGCTTATATGTGCATTCAATTAGCATTGATAAACAATTCAATACTATAAGAAAATATCTAGGTGATTTGAATTGATCTAGAAATTAAGGAATGTGTATAGGATTGATCATGGCTAGTATTACTTACTGGCTAACATGCAACTAAAGGTTATAAGAATAGCTCTATGAAACCCTGCCTTAAGAATTGTGGAGTCAGGCATGATTGACACTCATATATACATTATTAGATTATGCTTGGGGTTTGATTCAACAAATATACCAATCATAAGAGCTAACGTCATCATATAATGTATAGGTGCACTTAACTAATTAAAGGTTAGATCTTTATATTAGGCTTAGCATAGAATTTCATGACTTGATTCGACTAAGGTTTACTATTATGGGATCATCAATAATATTAAAATTAATGAATAATTCTTTATAAGTGGTAAGGTATAGTATTTCACTAAGGTTAAATATGTATGAGTTTGGTTAGGCCAAGGTGATGCACAAGGGTGAAGTGAGGGGAAGTAGCTTGATCTAAGTAAACATGAGATTCAAATGATAAGATATGATAATATCAACAATAAATATAAGATGTGCTAGTATTTGTAAGCATGATATTAGTGGTTTCATAAGCCTTGACCATCATGAAATTTAAGGTGGCAAGTAGATCCATAAGAGGATAAGTTTAGCATGATAAGAGAGGTCAACTTCTTGAACATGAAGATTAACATCCTAAACTTAGTCTCAAACAATGACATTGGCATCCCCATTTTATTAGACCAATTTAAGCCATAAAATAGTGACTTAGCATTTGTGAGAGGTTTATGTAACTTAGTCCTTTGAGCACATGCACATGTTAGCCTAAACTAAGTATGAAAGGGAAAAACCCATGGCTCATGCATAATATTCTACATCTTAAGCTCAAATGATTTATATTATTCTTTATGATATAATAATGAATACATTTGATTAAAACTTTAATAATCTTCATAATATATGAGATTTTTATTAAGCAAGAAATCAACCCTTCATTTAATATCCCTAAGCTAGGCAATGTGGGGTATATAATGACTCATCTTAGTATGAAGTGATCCAAGCCCAAATCCAGGTTAAGAATGAGTCAATGGCACTCTACTGATGTAACAACCCAAACTTTTAAGCATCAACGTATTGTCTGCTTTAACCTAAAATACCTCATAGTTTTTCCCTTAGAAGATAATTTCTCAGCAAGTCACCCATCCCAGGAGTGTTCCTATTTGAGCACGCTTAACTTTGGAGCTCTTATCAGGAATTTCACTGTTATCTAAAAATGTGCATCGATATTTAAGAGTTTCACTTAATACTACTTAAGCGGGTCTTTACAATCTTCCTAACTTAAGTAACTAACATCATCGTCAGTAACCACACATAGATCCAAAAACCATCCATTTGGTAGATAGGAGTAGAGGTGGCATCAACAGACTTAAGAGGTCCTCACAACCTTGTACCGCCTTAACTATCACAGGTTCAATAAGCTACTCACATGAACTCCTTTCTTGAGCCGGTTACAGCCCCTTCGCCGAGCCAAGCAGCAATCCCGCTTTCCTTCATCTTGCCCAAAATCAGCAGCTCCTTCTATGGCTACTTGTCTCCTATCCAGCCGTAGCTCTCCTTCACTCAAGCCAAACTTCAGTCCACTCCATTACATGGCTGAAATTTGAGCAGTACCTTCTCTCCAATGACAACACTCCTTCTTTTTCTTCTCATTCGATGCATGCAGATCCCTTCTTCATCTTCATCCGGTCTCCATTTAGGTACTAATCTACCTCATCTCAATGATTTTGTATGAATTTAAAAATAATAAAAAAAGAAGAAAGAAAGTCCATAGTTAAGTATTCGTGCTATATATTTAAGTATCCCATTTATCTAGTTACTAATAAATTATGCATGGATTTGAATACTTTATTTCTATTTAATGTCAATTTGGTCTTGTAATAAGGACATATATCAAAGATTTAATTGTACTTATGTATAACTTATGATATTCAACTATTTCAGTCCCATATCTTACATGTCTTATCATGTTGTCATGAGCAAAAATACTCCTTTTGTATTCTTATATTTGCTTTATCAAAATATAAGTGATACATTTAATTTGAGATAAATGACTCTTATCATGTGAGTCATATATGATATTTTGTTTATTATATAACACATAACATAATATAAAGTAAGAGAATGTAAGAAATATTCTTAATATTCTTACATCTGCTTTAGTTTTCTACTATATAAATTCAAAATATTATGGCATTTGATGTGATAAGCTGCAAATACTTGTATTTTTGACATCAAAAGCTCATTTATCTGCAAATCATTTGAGAGTAAGCAAATAAATATGAGAGATTAGAGCTTTTTTTTTTCCTCAAGCATGCAAAGAGATTTATTGTAATAAATGCATGAAACTATATATATAATAAAATTATAAATATTTTATTTATAGGATGATTGTTTTTATATAAATATGATTCTTGCAATATATGAGTTATGTGGCTTATATCAATTTCAATAAATTTAGAGTTTATATTAATGTTAAAATGAAACTATAATGCAATAATAAATTTGTCATCAACATCACTCATAATCTTATTCAAAAGCTTGAGTTAACTTTAATAATCTTATTATTTCAATTTCAATTAAATGAAAAGTTTGTATAAATAATGAGATTTTTGAATACACTTAAATCATTCTTCTCATAATCAGCCATCCTAATACACATTTATATTCATTTGGCATCCACAGAATTTGTAGTAGAATGGCAAAGTTGCATGGTGGAATTCTAAACATAAATATAAAGTAAATGTATTAATAAAGACATTAAATCAACATTTAAAATTAAACTTGTGCACCTACAATTCTTATCTATTTTAATACAGAAGATAAATTGTATGTATGGCACTTAAGTAATAAGAAGTGTAATCAATCCATCATTTTATTTTATATCTTAACAAGAGAAATTTATATATATAGTCCATGCAAAGTCGAAGTCTTAAGGTTCTAAATCCATGTGTTACAGAAGTTTGAAGTTGTGCAAGGTACGTTAAGTACCTAAAACTTTATAAAGTTATGTATTTATTTAATTATGCAATTTTCTTGAGCTCTATGTATAGTACGTACATCACTTGCATAGATCTTAGCATCATTATTTATTGATTGTTATTTGAAAACTATGGCATTAGGATGTAGGAACTCTTTACTAATGTAAGATAATAATTACTACTTAGTAAATTTCCACTAAGTAGTATTATCACCTTATTTGAAAATCACAAATATACAAATATGAATTAAAACCTAGAGTTTAGTGAGTAATTATGTTAATTACTCTTGCATTAATGTAAGTATTATTTAGTCATTTTAAGATCTATAGATGTCCAATTATGATATTTGAGGAGTAATTTACTTCTTAGATAATAGTCATGTCATCGAATTAGAAAGATTTCATTTAAAATATAATTCTCGAATTTACCTTTTAAACCCTTAAAATACTATTGTTTTAAGGGAATAAGGTTAATTAAGTAGAGTATAGTCAAACCCACTGATTTCTCCAATGACACATAAATTAATAAAAGCTAGAGCATAAGCATTTTGTTGAGTCTGATTAGACTTAATGGAACTCCCTTTAGCTCAAAATTTAACTATTATGTGAAAGTGAATATAATAGACTTTAAATACTAAACTCCTAAATTAAGGAACTTAAATCCCATATTGAAGTTTAATCTCTTAACTTCTAATCTTAATATATTATATCAAGATTGGTTATAGTAATGGAAGATTGCAAATTAGGATGATTTATTTATGTATTAATTTTTGTAGGCGATAATGTTTGATTGATTTAAATTAAAATTTGATTAGTTCTAATTATTTAATAATTATTGCATTGTAGTTCTGAGTTTATAATGATAATAAGATATTGGAGGTCTTGAGCTTGTATAATCTCATAATAGTTAGAATGATTAAATTAAAAAATAAATAATATCACAAATTTTTTGTGTAGTACAACTTAATCCTTGATTTGTACACACTGCTTCTCTTGATCTAAGCCTTTACTATTTTGCAATATTATATGAGACATAGAATATTTGATGAATATCCTGTGTTAGTTTCTGAAAATTTCATTTGTCATAAACATTAATAAAAATTAGATAAATCAGTAAATCAGATAACAGTTTAGTGGAATATGCCATAGTTAGTTTGTCTCTATAATTCTTATTTTTGAGATATAGTGCAGTTCAGTTTAGCTCAGACCCAGACATTAGTGTCCTGAAGGATATATATGTTGATCTAAGCATTAGTGTCATAAATGCTTTAGTTTTGGATTCGGTGGCTAGTTTAGCCAGTTTCTGTTATGGTAAAGCTAATCTAGGCACATGTCCAATTAAAATGTTTTCAGTTCAGTTTCAATTATTTTCAGTTCAATATTTTTAGTAATTTTAGCATTTTCAGCATTTCTATATTTTCAACAATTTTTGGTTTTATGTACAAGTATACTAGGATTCTAATTTTCAGTATAATTTTATTTATATTGCATTTTATTCAGAAAATTAGCATAAGTAATTTGATCATATATGTTTAGGATCTTTCTTATATTTAATAGTTTATAAATAAAATGCTTAACCTTTTTTGCACCTTTTGGTTGAAGTATGTCTTTTTTTTTACTTCATGTATTGTTTAAGTTATAAATGTATGGTTTATAACTTTTATCTTTTCATTTGCTACTTTGTAGCTCCTTTTTTCTTAGGATGATTTTGTGATATCTTAAATTTAATTAGAATTGTATCCGTACTTAGAATTATTAAAGTCTAACTAGTTTTTTTCTTTTATGGTTATTCCTTGTCATATATGTACACATAGAAGATCAGGGGTATAGGTCAGATCCAACACTTGATATTTATGATAGAAGGTTAAAGAAAGGTGTGGCTTGTAGAAGAAAATATGCTTTATTTTATTTTTCCTGCTTTTAATTAAAATGTAATAAATGAGTTTTCTTATTTATTCTGCATTTACTGTATTGTATGTGAATGGATAAATGTGAAATTTATCTGAATGTCTTTCTTTATTTCTTACACTGTTATACTATATATATTTATGACAGGATCTTGCTTACCTCATGATTAGTATCATGGATATCTTATTTAATATATGTAATACTAATGGTGACAACTATCTAATCTTAGTTAAGTTAGTGATAGCTCAATGATGGTTATGGGGCAGGCGCCACACCAGACTCATGTTCTACAGTGGTTTATTTTTAACACGATATGACACAACCAATAAAATAATAACATATGGCTAGACTAATAAAGTCTAAGCATATTTTTGGCTTTATAAATATTTTAATTTAAGGATATTACATAAAGTTTAAGCAGTAAGGATCACAATGCATTAAAGGAAGACTAAATTTAAAAATGTAACATACATTAAGGAGCATTTAAAGTAAAGTAGTAAATATGCTAAAGCACACTAAGCAGTCCTACAAATGAAAGGATAAGCATACATGACATTTACAAAAAGACTAGCATAGTAAGGTAAAGGCTAGCATCATATATATAGGTATATATATAAAAAGACAATTTTTAACATCCTATAAATAAGTATAGTAAAGGAACAAATATAGCTGTAATAAATGCAAATGATCGTGGAAATATTTAAGGCAATTAATTAATATTTAATGCCTTATTTAAGTTATGTTATGTGGGATCATATAAAAAAAGAGGAGTTAAGTACATCTACCCAACTATTTGAGTGAGGTCTCTTGTATAACCACACATTCCTCCTCAAGGATATATGTGGTCTCCTGATCACTCCAAAGTCAGCCTTGGCTCAAATGTCTATACAAATTAATCCACCCTGAGTGAAACTTTAACAACCCTAGCATTGTTACCCATCAATTAGTGACCTAATTGACTCTAATATTTTTTTCATTAGTCTTATAATAGTATTAAGAGCCTCCATTTCAATTTTCATATAATTTGGAGATTATTTATCAATTTTTAGAATTTTCTAATTATCTGATAATTCTGAGAATGCCTATTTTATTTAGATCTCATAATCAAAAATATGGTCTGCCATTGGACTCACCACTCCCAAATTAGCTAGGGGTGATATTTTGGAAGTGTATGGAAGTTATCGAATTTTCTCCGAATATTTTAATATTAATTTAAATACTCAGACAATTAAGATAATTAAATTGACCACCTATAGAAAATTTGTTTGTATTTTTAAGTTCCTCACCCCTCAATTAGGTAAGGGTGAATTCTTAAGATTTTTCTGAGTGCATTTGAGTATTTAAAATTGAATTATATAAATTGGTTAAATTAATTAATTAAATATTCATTTAACTTAATATATATATATATATATATTATATTAAATTATTCCAATTGCATATTTCAAACTGCGAAGATCTCGTGCTGTTGCTCGAATAGGGCGCAGCAATTCAGATGATCTGAGTCGTCGCGCATGTTTTCGATCTGGCATGATCAGACGGTCCAGAAGGTTTCGATTGGCACCATTCATCCAATTGGGGGCACGACCGCCTTGATCGGACGGCGTAGGGAATCTCCCTATACGTCTCCTTTGCTGGCCGAGATCATGCACAAGGGATCGTACCTATGAGCATCCTCAACGACAATTAGGCTCCGTGACTCCTTCATTCAAATCGTTTTTGCTCTCATTCGTCTCCTTTTCCATCTGCTGAGAAATTGAAGGAGCCTTTACTCGCTGCTCGAGGTCGCTAATAGAGTGCCTACTAAAACCCTAAAAGATAGCAGAGAAGGGAGTACCTCAAGCTTACGGTACATACTTTGATTTCCCTTAATTAATATCAACGCTTCCTTTATTATCTACAATGGTTAAATTATCATCTTGATGGTCGATCAAGCTCAGACGAGCTCGATTAGACCCAAAAATGATTTAGGGTTTTCGAATGTTCTAGGCATTTGATAAATCGTCGACCCTAAACTAGGGCATCACTTCATCTACGCCCTAGTTATCACTTACCTTTGGATTTGAGCTGAGTGCACTGGCCATGGAGAGAGCTTCATACCAGCATGCGGACCAAACCCAAGGACCCTTGGATTCGCAATTTTTACCTAGCCCTAATCCTAAGCTTCTCGGGCATTCTTTGGGGAAGAAGCGGCCTAAACTGTTTGTTCCATGATCTAGCCTTCTCTTTTAAACCGGTGCGGTTCGACCATGGAGCTGGCTTGTTGAGTCGTGGGATCCGCGGCGACACGCAGCTCCCTTGAATGAATGTCACGTGTCCCGACAGCGTGCACATCAACACCGCTGTCAGCCATCGAACTCAGAAATATGTGCCCTAATTTTTTGCACTGTATCATTGAATTTTCATTAAATTTAGTGTTGCCGATAATTTTTAATTAATGGATTCAGCTAATTAATCATTATGCAATTATTTATTTAATAATACTCCAAATTTCATTTAATCATAACTTTAATAATACACATCCAAATAATGCAATATTATATACCATTTTGATCGCAAGAATGTGTAGATTAATAATATGGCTTTTAATTTTTATTTTAGTGAATGTTTTAATTAGTAATTATTTTAGATCAATTAATTAATTTTAATTTAATTCTTATATTATATGTGATCTAATTTGATTATTTAATATCCAAATTAAATGATCAAATAGTTCATTTTACTCACAAAAATATGAGGAATAATAATATGAAATCAAATTTAATATTTGAATCCTAATTTTCTTAATCACTTTTTAACCCTAATTAAGAGTCCTAAAAACCTTAATTTTCCAATATTATTCAATTTTGACCTACTTAGTATCATTCTTCTCCTTATGCTATAAGGATTCTATATTTATGTATATTATTTTTATTGGACAACCATTATTGATTTTACGTTCTTGGCTCCTTAATTTGTGTTATTGTGATAATTTCTAGTTTCTTAAGTTGCATGTTTTAGGTATTTAAAACATTAAGATAGCTAACTTGTCATATTATTCTCTTCCCATATAAATTTTAAATGCATGTTTTGAGCTTAGTTCTCTAAAATTACTTACTTGAATAAATTGCAAAATGTTTGATTCAAATTTCAACCTTAAGATAGAAACTTTAGGATTGATTTATAACTTGATTTGTAGATGATCTATGGAGTTATTTATTACATCCATTAATTGTAGTTAACCTTAATGCTTTTGTAGTTATAAGTTATAAATTATTTAAGACTAGCTTTAAGTAACTAGATCCTAGTTTACTTCATCTTAATTCTTAAGTCCACATTTAAGTCATTTAAAAACTTGTAATAGGAGTCCTAAATTCATTTAGAATAATTTAGGAATCCTATTGATTTTCCTTAACCTTCAACTATTATGAAACACAGAAATTATAATTTACAAATCCTTCTTTCCTATTTCTTTGAACATCCCTTTTATAACCTAGCTAGATTAGTAGTTGATTGTTAAATAAGATCCTTCTAATTTAACCTAGTTAAAGGAGTTTAGTGAATAGAACCTTAACTCTTAAATTCTTTATTGTAGTGTTTACTTAAATCTACTTTCCCTAACTAATTTTCTAAGCCTTGACTTCAATTAACATATTTAAATCTTATGGCTTAGGATAAGAATAGAACTAGTTTCTACTAGTGTTGTTATACTTATAAATTATTTTTCCATCTCATAAAATGAAATAAAATTACTATTTTCAAAACCTCAATTACTACTCTTACTTACAATTGACTTAAGATCAATATCTCAAAGTCAATTGGTCAATAACAAAATCAGTAAATTCATTATTCATTATTGATGTCCAAAATAATATTAAGTTAAATATTGTTTAACTTAAGCATTTCTTAAGATTATTAGAGTTTAAGAGTTGATTAATATCAAACCATAGATTACATGTTCAAAACAAAGTTAAAGTTTTCTAGCATGCATTCTATTATTATTGAAACATATAAATATTACACTAATTAAAACATGAAGTAATTAAGGCTAATCAAATCTTAAACAAATTCAAAATAGATTAGCACAATAATTACAAAATTAGTTATCTAAAATACATGCAATTTGGCCATTATGTTCTAATTAATCATGCAAGCAATCAAAAACTATAGCATTACCATTTGACACAAAATATTCATGAGAAATTTTAGTAGATTTAGAACATGCCATTAGAATAAGAAGTAGATTTCATATTAAAATCACATATATATTCACACAATACTTGATTAAACTAATGGAAAGAGCAGCACAAAGACGATACAAAAAAAGAGGTGCAAGAAAAGTTACAGAAAATAGGTACCTTAGATTGTGAATGGGGGGTCTTACTGTGTGGGACCCCATACTTTCCCACGACTACGCTAATATTGATATTAGCATAACTGCGGGGAGTACGGTGCTCCACTCTGGTGGCAAATCCTCAACTCAAGTAGAGTCAGGTATGGCCCAACTAGCCTTAAGCCAAGGACTTATCACCCTATAGAAGAAACTGTGAACATACATCAATACATATCAAAGTAGCGAAAGCAGAAAATAGAATGTAATATCCACAGGCATAGTATAAAAGAAGAAAAGAAAGCAGTAACTCAGATCAAATGTAGAAAAGTAAATATATCCAGAATTTAATTATTACAAACTAAATTTAATAGAAATAGAAATCTCTCAATCTCACTGCAAAAAGAGAAAATCTATCTAAGCAGCAGTAGGAAGATCCTCCTCCTGCACTGGCTCCGATCCTACAGCACTGCCGACGAACAACTCTGAATTTGACATTTGTCGGTATCACAAATGACAGGGCCCCAACCAACAAAAGAAAAAGGCTACAGTTAGACAATTGTCTAAGCACATTTTTGGCTATTTAAGTGAATTGAGTATTTAAGATATCACGCTTAAAGGTTTTAAACGTGCAAGCATTAAAAAAAAAGGTGCAACAAGCTACAAGAACGATGTAAATATAAATTAATCATTTATAGCTAATCAACAGGTATGTAAAATAACATACAAAAATAATAACTAAATATGGTGAGGCTAAAAGCAAAAGTAACTGCAACTACTGAAATAATTCTGATTCTAACATGCTTATGATCACATAGAACATGTTGAGTGTATAAAGAACACAAGTGCTGAAATAGACATACAATTCTAGCATCCTAAATATGCCAATATTTTAGTACTAATCAATGAGAGCGTATATATAAGTATGCAGATTGACATGAAAAAGGCCACTAAGACATGTGGAAAAAAGTAAAATAAGTATATGCATGAGCAAAGTAAAGCCACTGAGACATGTAGCAAAGTAAGTCAAGCACTAAAAGAAAGGCCACTAAAGCATGTGGCAAAACAAGACCAATACTAACAACTGAACTAAAGTAGCAATAAGCCTAAGACTTAGTGCTGCCATAATAGAACAGGCCATATAGGGCCTATAAACTGAAAGTTCAACATGTATCCATCATAGGCATCCGCAGAGCTAGGTCTGAATTGAACTTATAGAATTAGACATGTATCCATCCTAGACATCCATCGAGCTAGGTCCGAGTCTATTTTATAACAAAACTAGAACTGAAAAGGCAGACTAGGACATACTCTACCAACTGAAAACACTGAAAGAATTGAATGAATAATTTTCAAATACTAACTTAGGATATATCTTCCATAACCTAAGTTTACTTATTATGCACAAGGTACATGGCTTAAAGTTCAAGGTGTGCAGATCAGTCAAAGTCAAAGTAAGCAAAAGACTCAATCTAAACTTATGTGATATATGTTGTTGTCTATTTTATCCAAATCTAAATATTTTAAGAAGATACAAGTGTAGGATCTCTAATATCTAACTATCGAATAAGATCTCAGATTTTATGACCTTAATGTTAACATTATAACTTAACAAGTTCTAATTCATAATCATATGACAACTATAAGAGTTTAAAAAAATTAATCAACGACTTAATTATTATCATTTTCCTCTCTTAACCCAAATATTGATTAAATAAATCAAGTCTTAATAATTTTGGATCCAAACTCAACTTGGTGTTTAAATCCTGAATCCAAGGTGGTATCCTAATAGGATCTAGGGTTCACACTTTAAAACCCAAATTAAAGATAAGGAATCTTATGAGCTGAAAGATTCAAAAGCTATGATCTTAATGAAAGGTTGTGCTAATATTATAAGATAAAATAATCATTAAGAACTAAGAATCTAAGATGCATAGCACACATATTTAATTAAAATTTAAGCCTTAGGATTCGCTGTCGGGACCGCGGCAGATTCGCTGCGGGGCTTGTCCAACGGCGCGATCTTCCCACGCCAGGATCGAATCATAGCCGAGCGATCGGCATCTTAAATTCGACGCGCAGGATTTGATCCACGTTTTTGTTTTTCAGTCCCCGCATCAGGCCGTTCAATTCCAACAGCTTCGGCATTAGACGATGGAGACGAGCCCTACCACTGTGGACCTTCGTTCTCACGGGGATTCTGCCGACAGCGGAAATTCGCCACGTAGACCTTGTCTCCCACTCCTGCTGCCACGTCCGCCCAGCCGTTAGGATATTCCCAGTTCTGGTATGATAATGCCGTCGGGACTTGAGGGCCTGCTTGCCCCAAATTGCTGAGGCTCGGGACTCCACCCCTGCCCGAGCCTGAACTATGGCGTCTAGCCATGGTATTCTTCCCTGAATCTCCCTCGGCCTATAAATAGTCGTTCCCCAGTCCAGTGAGTTTGTTTGCTCACTGAAACCCTATGGAACTCTTCCCTTTCTCTCGGCTGGCCTCCATTAAAGTTGCTGCCATTCCAGAAGACTCCCAGGGCTGCAAATTGCTGATATTGGGTGTGGTTTGGTGTTCAAACCCTCAGGAACCTGCTTAGAGCTCAGCTTCCCCGCGTCTCCATCGTGCTAGGCTCGCCATTTCCTCAGGTACAGCCTCTATCCATTTTCAGTCGAGCTGGTTTCAGCTCGTCTCTTCCTTGCTCAAGCCTTAGATGCAGTGTGGGACTTCTCCCTAGCTCCTCCGTGGATGTCCGAGTCTGCGGGTGAGGTTTGGCAGTAGGACAGACAGCGAATTCACCATCTGAGTGTACTGCCAGAGGAACCTCCTGCTTGTTCGATATGACATTCTCATGCTCAATTAGCCGTCTAGTTAGCATCAAAACCTCTGGGAAATAATTGTAATCTAGTATCGATAGGTGGGTTCGACCAGGTCGATCGATTCGACTGGAATCGATCGATCCAGTCATGGCTCTAAACTGCAGAACACGCCGAGTAGCCCCCCAGTGATCCAGACCACCTCAGAACCTCTCGAGTCGACCTATCGCTTCCCCATCGATCCCTCAATGTGTAGGGATCAAGATAGCTGTGACCCGTGGACTCTGTGAGGAGAATTCACTCCTCACAGGTGCGCCTTCTGAGGGGTCTCGGTCGAATGGCACTCCATCGATCTGGTGCCTCCCAGTTAGGGCTTGTTGGCCTAATCGGTGCGTCTAGGGTCAGGGATCATGTAACCGTTGAAATCGGGGCGTGGCATGACCGGAGCGCGAAGAATTTGGCGCTGGAAGCTGGCCTTATGGTTCGGGCTACGAGCGCGTGCGAGAGAAAGAAGACGATGGCATTTGGGTCGGGCCGACCCTGACCCGCATTTTTTGGATTTGGACCGACGTAAAATAATCGAATTTCTGGATTTAATTTCCTTAAGGAAATTAAATCAGAAAATTAAAGCTATGGTTTTTATTTAAATAAAAATACAAATTAAATAAATTAAATAACTTTAATTATATAAATCCAAATTGTATGATTCAATATACCATTTGAACCAGAAAAATACAATGAATCTAAATATAAAATAAAATCTCAAATCCAATGGTTGGATTTAAAAATATTTGCCAAACTTTTTATTGTTCTTAATTAAATCATATTAAATATAATAAATAGCCAAATGTGGAGATTAAGGTCTCTAATTATTCCTTAGACCCTAGAGAACAATTTTAGACCCTTAAACCTAATTTGGGACATTTAATTTCCTTAATCATGCCTTAATCATCCTAAATGAGGATTAGTAGTTTAGACCCTAATTGAGTCTCTGAAATTAGGAAAGTAAGCTCTTAATACTATATTAGATCTATTAGAACCTAAGGGTAAGGTTGGATTTCCCTAAGGATGCCTAAATTTACTAATCACCCTAATTGGCCTAATTAAGTAATCAGTGATAATTAGTCTAATTAAGTGGTCAAAATCAAAGATGAGTGAAACTTTTACTTCATTAATCAATATGAAATATATTAAAATAGATTAGATCTAATTTGGATAGCTAAACCCTAAAAACCCAATTTTAGCCTTAAGAGGGGTAATTTGGTCATTTTGACCAAAGTATGTTTAAGTGCTCCTTAAACTTGGATATTTCAGTAAATTAACCCTAAGTTAGATTAGAAATACTCTCTGAACTCTTATACTAATAATAATGTTAATGTGATCATTGATTTTAAAATCTTCAATTTAGCCATAATTAAGAAACTTAGATCTTAAGTGACCCTAAGGAAGTTACTTAAGCTTAGCCCTTAAATTTAATCATTTCAATTATCAAAACCACTTTGATAAGTTCAATTTAGTTAACTTATGAGCTTAAAATTCTAAAAGAAATAATAATGGAAAATTCTAAGTTAAAATCTAGCTTAAAGTCTAAAGTGATCAAATATCAGATCCTTAAATTTTAAGTAGCCTAAAAGGATAAATATGAGCTTGATGTTCAATCTAATACTTAAAATTGTCAATTTCAACTTTAATAAGCTCCATATAGTTTAACTATGAACTTAAATTCTAAAGGAAACACAAATAAAAACTCTTAAGTTAAAACTCTAGTTTAAAATCTAAAGTGATCAAACTTCAGATCCTTAGATCTTAGATCTTAGACTTAGATCTTCAATTTGAATTGAATCATCTCCAATTGAAATTCTTTAATGATTGATTGTTTAATCTTTTGAAACCTTTCATGTGGGTATAGGATGATTCAATCTATAAGATAATGAAATTATCTTAAAGATTAAATATAAATCTTAGATTCTCAAGTTCTTAATCGATTGTTTTATCTTATAATCAGTAAAATAGCCTTTCACTAAGTTCTTAGTTGTAACAACCCTAGGTTGTTACCATGCAAATCATATGTTTCCTAATTCAATATTTTTTTTAAGTAACATTGTCTTTAGAACATCACTCTAAGCCTATCTAGAAAATTTGAAGTCCATTGGACTTCTCTAAGTCAAAAATTGCAATTTGATCAGTCTAGATGCCCTAGTCTAGACCCAAAATATTTTGATCCCAGAATTAAAATCTGATTGCATTTTTGAATTCCTCACCCCCAAATTAGCTAAGGGTGAAATTTTGGTGAAATTTGGAATTCATTTGGACCATAATTCAATTTAAATTAAAATGGTTCAATTGCATAAAAGGGTTCCAAACAAATTAAATTTGCAAATATACCCTTATACCCAAATTAATGGTCGGGATCCGCTGTGCGGACCGCGAGCGATCCGCTGCGGAGCCAGGGGTACGCGATAGCGGGATCCCGCGGATCTGACCGTTTCGTCTTTTTAATCAACAGCCGAGATTTAATCCTGCGAAACCGCGGATCGACCGTATGATCTACCCGACCGATCTAACAGCCCGGATCGTCTCCACGATCGGCCGTTAGGATCCGAGCGATCCGAGCCATTCTGTCATCTGATCGATAGATCAGACGACATCCGAGGCACCCGACATTGTTCATCTTCGTCTTCCTCTCGCCGCGCCCGATAGAAGAATTTTCCCATACTGCCAGCTGGCCATCCGGTCTGCCACTCCCCTCTCCAGCTCAACAGGCCGTTGTTGAGTTTCTCCTAATGGCCAAGGGACCCCAATTGGGCCATGGCCCGACCTCTCGAGCCATCTCTAGCCCGAATTAACCCTCCAGAATCTTCCCTAAGTTCGCCTGAGTCTATAAATAGACTCAGCAAATCTTCCCTAGACCCTTTGCTGGTCAATTGAACCCGAATTCCCCTTTGCCTTCACTTCTCCATTTTCATCTATCCAAGCTCGCACAGGAGATCCAGGAGCTTCTGAACTGGTGATAGTAGGCTCTCCTGACATTTAGGATCCTTTGCAGTGTCTGGAGCACCGGCTAGCGTCAGTCAAGCCCTCTGAAAATCACCGCGAGCTCCCCCGTCAGTCCAGGTACCCCTCTTATTGGAATCGAGCCAATGAGGCTCGAGCCCTCCTCCTTTTGATGCGTATGAGTTCGTATCGTCGTCTCGAACCCATGGGTATCGAGATTAAGATCTAGGCTAGCCCAATCGATCGATCGAATTTTGATTTCTGAAGGATCGTCTCGGTCGACCTAGGTCCCAGCGATCCAGGTCGTCCCAGACCCTCAGACCAGAGGGCTTCGATCTATCTCACCTCCCTGATGGTGTAGAGATCGAGCCCAGGGTCTAGTGTGGTCCCTGTAGGGAGAATTATCTCCCTACAGTAACTCCATTGAAGGAGCCTCGGGTGAGCAAGGTCTGGCAAATCCAGACCGGCTCACAGGGGGCTTCAGGTCCCAATCGACGCATCTGGACATGGTGATGGTGTAGCAATCGAATACTGGCCGATCCGTGGACCGGATGCGCCGGAATTTGGCGATTTGGTTTTTCCTAATCGGCCTCTTTCGCGGGACGAAGGATTGGGGACGACGACACTGTGTGGACCGGGTCAACCCATGACTCGCGCGGTGCGACAGTGCCGGGTCTCCCGGGCCGCGGTCGACCCGCGTGTTTTGATTTTGGGCTGAGCCGATTTAATTAAATCGGAATTTTGGAATTATTTTCCTTAAGCAAAATAATTCAATTATTCAAATCATAGGTTTTTGATTAAATAAAAATACATAATGTATTATTTAAATAACTTTTAATCCACTGGTCAAAATTCTATGATATCATATATGAAAATGTTCAAAAAAAACTCAAGAACTTAAATATAAAATAAAATCATACATCTGATGGTTAGATCTATAATTATTGTCTAATTATAGTGAATCTTAATTAAGGTAGATTAGTAAATTTACTTATCCAAATTGCATGTTTAGGGTGCCATTAGCTCATTTATGATGAATAGAATGCATGTGCTAAGTAGAATATTTTTCTGAATTTTGTACTCTTAATTGTGCCCTGATTTTGTTAAAATATGATTAGAGAATTTTAGGGTTTATACTTACTGGATCTTATCAAACTTAGTATCTGATTACTTGCATAATTAATTAGAACTGGTATGCGAAAAATTATGTAATTTAAATGGTTGGATTTTTACTTATGTGATAATCCTTTTTTATTTGAATTAGGGTTTGATTAGCACTATGTAACCCTTGTTTAGAACTTGAGTTATCAATTTAGTTTAGAACAGCAAGTCAATGAATTGAATTCATTCTCATAACCTTATTAAATACACTTGAATAAACTCAAAGATATGGAATCTTAATTATCTTAATTAACTTAAGAAATCTAAAGATTTGGATCAAGCTTTTAAGACTTGATCTAGGTCTGAGATTTGCCACCAAAATGCATAATTAATCTACTGATTTGACATTGATCATAAATGCATAACTTGAATTTTTCTTAAGGCATGAGAAGGGATCAAATCCTAAGCCACTTAAGAAGAATCCAAACCCTTAATAACCCTAATTAAATTGATTGATTCAAAACTTAGGATTAAACATCTTTCCAATGATGCATTTGATTTATTATTGATTCTAAACATTTGAATTAGATAAATTAAGGTTAATCATAATCTTTGGTGATTTCACTATCTGAATCAAATCTTAAGATCCCTGATTTTCTCTTAAGTAAGAGACTAGCATACAAAGACAGGTAAAATCATATTGATTAAATAAGTGATCTAATCCTTAACAATAAGTTTGATTTAGATCCCATGATCTTAGATTGAGTGTGATCAGATGACTTAATCATCTGATATAATCATCTTAAACCTAATTATAGAACAGAACCTAATAGCTTAATGTTAACATTTAGAGGAGAGGACCTTAAAGTTTCTCTTCCTAAGATCATCTTGAATTATTTAAGAGACCTAAATTCATATATCATGAGGTAGGAGGCCTTGTATGAATCCTTGAGGTAGAAGTATAGATGATCCCATCACCTTAGAGATTGATCTATTCTCCTTGTGGTAGTAAGCATTTAAGATACTAGAAGAGATACATCTCCTTGTGGTAGAATCCATAGTAAGTGATCCTTGATCATATTTGATAGGTGAAACCTTGTATAGGACTTACCTATTATTTTAAGACTTGTAATCTTGATAAATCCTTATTCTATTAAATAGATTTGATTAAACCATGATTATTGGGTATGACAGTATAGTGTACCCATATTACTGGTCCCCAGTAATATTCTGGATTAGTTGAGTCACTCTAAGTAAAGTTTATCTTTGTTGCTATCCTGCGGACTTAGGCGGATATAACCTCGCTTAGAGTAAATCAATCAATCCTAAGAGTGTTTTAAACGGGTGCCCATTCCTTAGTTTTATTGAAGGACAGTTGCCATCGGGCAATGCCTCCTAGTGAAGATCGCTTTAATAGGTATGGCTTAAATAAAACTAAGTAAAGGGGAATTACCTTCCTTAAGATGCTAAGTATGATTGTGAGTTTAGTGACTAAAACTTAGTTTGAGATACAAAATCATCATCGGATGGTGCCTCCTAATGAAGATCGCTTTATTAGGGTGGCGTAATCAAACTAAATGTTGAGAGTTCTATCTTTGCAGCATATTTAATATGTGTATACAATCATCCCGCCTAGTGATTTTTAAGTAAATAAGCAACTTTAACTAAATATCGATCTAGAGATTTGGAGTCAAAATCCTTTTAGCAGGATTCTGCACAGTGGAGACTTAGGATTCATTTTTGTTTCTTATGATATTCTTCATGGATTTCAGGATTTTTCATTCATATCATATAATGGCATAAGCATAAGCATAAACATGAGTCGAACTCATTCCTTCTGTTGTGACACATGGTTATCAGTAATACAGTATGAGATACAGAATGTTATATACACAGTCTGGGGAATTTCATGGTGCATCTGTGTCACCATACTGACTTCCTAACTGTTGTGCTTACATTGGACCGTACGACTCATAAACCTTCAGTGATAGTTCTGTAATATACCGTGGTATGGCATATTTGTGAGCATTATTTCAATGGCATATAATGCATCCTATAGCATCTGACATTCCTTTCACATTGGTTTATGAGCATCTGTCATTTTCATTTACTTTCAATATTTAGCTTTGATGCAGTTTACTTTGCTTAGTTCTTACAGTTCAGTTATTTGATGTCTTTACAGTTTTACCTGCACTTTTACTTTACGTTCTTGCATATCCGTTATGTTTAGTTTAGCTTGTATAGCTAGTTTCGATGTGTTAGACTTCTTGTCTAATACGGGATATTTTTGGGATCCGGCAATTTGCTAGATCCCGAGCAGTTGTTGGAGGCAGGTCAGGAAGACGTCCCAGGGACTCAGGGGGAGCACTTGGAGCTGTAGGGGATTGAGCATCTAAGTTTACTTTCTAGTTCTTTCCAGCATTCTAGCTACACTCTTTATATTCCTGCATTGTTATGGTTTGTAATAAAACTCTGGATGTATTTTTACTTTCTTCTCTGAGATGGATGTTTACTATTGCTTGAGATGAATGTATTCTGGATGTTTTGCTTTTATCTTCCGTACTCTGTTATTCTACTAAACATAATATTGTGATGTGATCGGCGTACTGGAAATGCTGATATATTTTATAACGTACATGGGTCCTTCTCTACTCCCTTGCACCTTATGTACGTACTAAGTCTAATACCTAAGAAAAGTATTCCATTCTTATCTTAGATATTGACTCTCGAGCCTACTCTTAGGGCTTGAGTCAGCGGCCTTCAGTATGGCTCTGTCTCCTTAGCCTATTTGGGACGATGAGTTTTATTTGTACGACCCACCGCTCCCGAGTAGCGCACCGTTCCGCCACCAAACTATGAATAATACTTGTACTTTGCGCGCGGATGACGGGACGGGGCGTTACACTGAATCTTTCAGCTTATATGATTCTTTACCTTTAATTTAGGTAATAAATGTGAACCCTAGATCCTAGTTAGGACATTACCTTGGATTTGGGGATTTGAACTCAAAATTGGGGTTTAAGTTCTAGATCTTTAAATCTTGATTTACTTAATCAAGATTTGGGTAAGAGAGTAAAATATAAATAAATTAGGTCGTTGATTTACTTACTTAAACCATATAGTCGTCACATGATTTTGGATTAGAATTTGTTAAGTTTTAATGTTGACTTTAAGGACGTAAATCTGAGATTCTACTCGATAACTGGATATTGGAGATCCTAAACTTGTACCTTCTCAGAGTAGTTAAATTTGGAAATTATATAACACCAGATATCACATAAGTCTAGATTGAGTCTCTTGCTTATTTTGGCTAGATTGCTTTGCATACATTGGATATTGAGCCTTATTCCTTGAGCATAATAGGAGAACTTAGGATATGGATGATACATCCTAAGGTAGTATTTAAATTGCATATCATTCAGTTTTGCCTTACTTATAGTTGATAGAATATGTCCTAGCTTAGTCTGCCTCTTCAGTAGTAGTATTGTATAGACTGGACTCAGACCTAGCATATTTGGAAGGCTAGGCTGGGGATTGATTGATTGATATTGGAGGCCCTGTATGGCCTATTGGCTGGTATGGCAGTACTATGTCTTAGGCTTATTGCTACTTTAGCTGGATTGTTCAGTATTATTTTTTATTTTTGCTTTGCCACATGCTTCAGTAGCCTTATTTTCAGTACTTGCTCGCTTTGCCACATGTCACAGTGGCATTACCTTTCATAGATTGCTTGGCTTTCGCCATATGTCTCAGTGGCTTTTTCTTTTCTTTTTCTTAACTAGCATGTTGTATGTATACTCATATGGTTTACTTATATATATTTTAGCATGTTTAGGATATTAAAATTGCACATTTTCAGTACTTGTGTTCTTTTATATACTCAGCATGTGTAATATGATCATAAGCATGTTAGATTTAGAATTGTATTATAGTTGCTGTTTCTTTTAGCTTTTAACTTCACCTTATTTATTTTGTATTGTATGCTAGCTATAAATGGATAGTTTATAGTTGTTCATTTCTCTCATAGCTTGTTGCACCCTTTACTGCTTGCATGTGTAGTTAAATTAAAATGTGACATCTTTAAATATTCAGTTCATTAAAATAGCCTAAAATGTACTAGACAATTGTCTAACTGTAACATTTTTATTTTGTTGACTGGGGCCCTGGCATTTGTGATACCGACAAATGTCAGATTCAGACGTGTTCGTGGGCAGTGTCGCAGAAGAGGAACAGGTTCAGGAGGAGGATCGTGCTACTGTTGTTTAGATAGATACTGCATTCTTATTTCAGTGAGATTGAGAAACATTTGTTTTCATTTTCTTTAAACTTCAGTTTGTAATAACTAATTCTAGATGTATTTCATTTCTGCATTGTGATGAGTTACTGTATCGAATTCTCTTTTTCTACTATGTATGCTTGTGGATGTTACTCTATTATTCCTTGCTTTCGCTACTTTGATATTTATATATTGATGATGTTATAACACTTGGTGATAAGTTCTTGGCTTAAGGCAGGTTGGGTTTACCTAAATTTATTTAAGTAAGGATTCGCCACAGTTGGAGCACCGTACTTCCTTGTTGTCAGTACGGGGGCCCCACACATGTATTTCTGAAGGAAATGTTAAATAACGGGGCACATAAGAAACCACTCTACTGTTATTGACTTGTTCTAAAGTTTTTTTATTATTATTATCAATACATCCAATGAACTAACATATTATTTTAATGTTCCCTGTAGTATTAACATCAGACATTTATTTCTTTTTGATTTACAACAAAAGTAGAGCTAGTAACTGCTATTTGTATTTTAGCTATTCAAAAATAACAACCAACATATCTTTGCTCTCTTATAAATTTGGAAATAGTTTTGTGCCATGTACGCTCTTGTAGAATCTTAAACATAATATTTTTTTTATTTCATCAAACACATCATCTCTAGGTAATTTTTTAGGGATACATGCCACTCATAATTTTTATCTTGGGACCATCTTTTAAGTAAATTTATTTGTCAATCATTCATATAATATACACTTGCCAAAAATTAAACAAAATAATAGATGCATATATATATATATATATATATATATATATATATATATATATATATATATGCATGATTCATACATCTGAAAATGCGCTTTTAATTTATCCCAAGCTGGATCTTAAGGCTTGGCCCATTTCAAGTTTGGTTCGCGTCATAATTGTTTCAATAGTTGGCTTAGTGTATTTGATCTCACTTAAAAATTTGTTTTTTTTTTCTTAACTCTATGGCAATTTTTAGTATTCAATTACTATTTTTAATCTTGCACTTCATATTTAATTGTTAATAGTAATGTATTAATCATGCTTATAGTTTTGTTGCACTTAAAAGGCAATACCTCTTTTTATTAATAGGCTCTTTGTTTCTTATCATTCAAACCCCGGCATCAATATTAAAGAAAATGTAACATTAGTCGACAGGCACTCTTTGCTTTGATTGATTATGTCGTCACTTGTTATGACAGTTCAACATTACTAGAATGGAAGTGTAATCGCATCTTTGTCAGTTTCATGATACTCTTATACTAACCTACAAAAATATCTGTATTCACATTTTTCCTTAAATTATTACAACTAATCAAATATTAAAATTATTTTCATATAAACACCAATTTATAAAAAATTATTACTTGTAGACTAAAAAAGAAAGTAAAAAGAAAAATTATAAATATTAGTTTTGAATCTGAAGGTTTCATAAGAACACCATCTGATACAAAAGAGCAATTTTGTTAATGAGTCCTAACTTGGAGTTTTTGAGAATAATTTCTTTTTCCTTATATGAATCAGATTGAATATTGCTATCCTTTGAAATTCTGAATTAATGCTGCAATACTTTACAAATATGAATAAAATGTTGTTAGTTAAGTCTATATGATCAAATACTGTCATGTATCTTAGGAGATCCAAATATTGTCATTTACTTTGTGAGATACAATTGCTGCCATGTATATCATGATATTCAAATGCTACCAATTATGTTATGTATAAGGTCAATTGCTGCCTTTCATTTAAAGTAAAATCAAATGCTCTTAATTTCAAAGTAGAATCAAATGATCAAAGGCTGTTACTACTCTTATTAAAACCATATGAGATCAACTATATAAATGAAAGAATCATTGAATCATGTCAAATTTAATACTTCTCTTTTACATTATTAGTATTAAATTAACTTCTATTATTAAAAGCGTTGAAAGAACCAATTGTTGTGTTAGATTTCAATTTAAATAATTCTTATTTCTTTTACATATAAATGTTAATTTCAATGCTGATATTCTTTGCAGGTTGAGTTGTAAATTAATATCAAATATAATATTGAATTAAATGCTATTGCTTTATGTGTAATAAGCCAAATAATGTTGCCCTATAAATTGCTAAATTAATTTCTACATCTCTTATTAATTTCATAAATATTTGATATATGATATATAAATCATAGGTTAGTAAACTGCTTCGTTTGATTTTATCACTTAAAAATTTGTAGAACTGGAAATATTCAATGGATTGATAAATTGTTGTTCTTTATAATTGTCAAAACTATTAGAATTGGAAATGAGCAATCTATGTAATGGATTGAACTCTATTTTAGAACTGGAAATAGTCATAGAATTGACTTATATATTGATTTTGCAAATGTTTATTTAAACAAATACAAAAGAAACCATGCCAAAAAATTTAGAATTGGAATCGCATATTATTGCCTTAATTATTGAAAGATATCATTCTTCATTATTCCTTTTTATTGTCATATCACAATTTGGATGGCCTATATATGGGCAACCATTGTGAATATGAAATTATTAGAATAGAAATCAATAGAAAACAGTGGATATCATAAGATTTACAATACTTTGATACAATTCTTATGTTGCAAACACATTGAGCTTAAAATCTTGATTCATACAAAAAGATTTTGTGCATGTAATAAACATTTTATAAAAATTTCAGAGGGATCTATATGGAGGATTTAATACACTGTCATTTGCCTGAGCAAGGCTATTGGTGTATCTAGAGACCACATAATTCCTTTGAGGGGGAATGTGTGTGTTTATTTTGACCCCACTTACAGATAAGTTGAGTAGACGTACTCAACTCCTCACTTATTCTGTGCCCACAAAACAAAATTTCAAGATAAATAAATTACAAATTGCATTTCTCACAATCTCATTGATTGTGAATGATATATTCAGTCTTTAAGACTGAAATGATTCCCATGAGTAAATCTTTCATAAATTTATACAGTGCATAATTTCATATATACAGTTCCATTTCTTACACTGCTTCTTACTTGGCATATAAATTCATTTGAACATATTCATGTTTTCCTTCAAATTGCAAATAATTCAAATGCTACTAACATAATTATTGCAAGATTGGCAAAAATATTTTAGCATTGTGAGCAAACTTTCTTACATACCTTTATTACCATTTTCATGCTTATTGCACCGCTATTTCTTTAAATTGTAATGTGATATCTGCTTAATTATTATTTATCCTACTTTTAAAATGTACTTAGACTTTTAATGTCTAACTACTTTTTCTCTTTTTTTGCTGTGCCCTACCGTATTTAAAAATCAAAATACAGTAGATCGGGAGCAAGGAGCAAGACCTACAGTTAAGGAAGAAGCGGAGCAGTAGTTGGGAAAGAAGAATTTATTTTTATTTATTATGTGAGAATAAGTTTATTTATAAACACTATGTAAATTATGAATATTTTGTGATGTTTGTAAATTGTTCTTTCATGATATTTTTTATATTATAAATAATGAATGTTTAAGTTATAATAGTTGAATGTCCTTCTTTTTCCTATAGATCCATATAATATAAGGTAGTATTAAATATTGAGTTAGAATCTCCTAACTTAATATTAAATATTACTGTAACACTCATTATTAGATTAATATATTCAATCTAATGGTAAGGCGTTACAGGGCCGCATCATCATTTCTAGAAAACTATATGAAACCAGAAAGAAAATTAATTGAACAGTGTTTCCGCAAATTGATCCGCCATAGTGCGCCGCAGAGCCTGAAAGCACCGCCGCGCGTCGTATCATCCAGCTCTCAGATTGGTCTCGCCGTAGCGCACCGCAGCATCAAAAGAGCTGCAGCGCGCCACCACATCGTTTTCCTCCGTAGCGCGCCGCAGCGCGTCGTAGTACCCAGAATTTTTTGAAAGTGCGCAAAATTAGCTGAAATGGCCAAAACTTCACTGTTTTGCATTTTAAGGTCACTAGGATCCTAGTGGGACTGAATTATATCATGAAAATTGCATAAAATTTTAAGTATTAGCTCAAATTGAGCATTGCATAAAATTTTATATGAAAATTAAATTTGAAAGATATCCTTTATAATATGTACTTAAAATCTCTTATAAAATTTTATGTCAAATATTAAAGAATAGGATTCTTGAATGCTTGTATTGGCTAAGTAGGTCTTAATAACCAAATCGCATGAAACCTAAGTCTTTTAGAATTGTAATCAAGTACTAACCCCTTTAGTTGTATTTTAGAATTTGATTAGTCTTAATTGCATTCTACTTTATGTCACTTTATATTTATATGCTTTCTTGATTTTATGATGTATGTTAGAGAACTTTAATATTTAATTGGACACCTAAATATGCTTAAATTAACATTAAATTATACTTGAACGTAAGAATCTTAGGAATTTAATTAAGTAGATGATACTTAATTGAAATCTAAAAATTGATATCAATAATACACCAATAATATATTGATTTGTCATTGATCTTTAAATTAACTATTGATCTTAATTTTGATAAGGCTAGGGATTAAACCCAAACTTATCTTGATTAAGATATAAACCTTAATCACTTAATCAATTAACTTGATTGAAATATAATTCAATTGATATTATTCCAATAATGCATTTGATTTAGTACTGATCTTAAATTATTGAATTAGAAGTGCTAAGATTAATATTAAATCTGTGTGATTAAATCATCTGAATCTAAATTTTGGATCTTTAATTTTCTCTTATATAAAAATATTAACATAAGATGGATAATAAAATTATAATGATTTATGAAATAATCTAACTCTAATAATATCTTTGATTTCATCCCCTGATTGTAAAATAGAGTATGGTTAGATGGTTTAGGGTTTAGGGTTTAGGGTTTAAGGTTTAGGGTTTCGGGTTTAGGGGTTTAGGGTTTAGGATTTAGGGTTTAGGATTTAGGGTTTAGGGTTTATAGTTTATGATTTAGGGTTTAGGGTTTAGGGTTAATCCAAGTCTAAAAAGTAAACTTTAAAAGTTAACTTAAGAGGTAGAAGAGTGAGATCTTAAGGATCTTGCTTTAGGATCATTCTTAAAATACTTAAAGACCTTAAATATTAATATATTGAGGTAGGAAGAACTTTGTAAGGTAGAAACTTAGATGATACTTCATAACCATAGAAGTTGACATTGATACCTCGTGGTAGGAACCACCTAATGTACTTATAATGAAACTTATCCCTTATGGTAGCAACCTATATTGAGTGATCTTTTGATCATACCCTTGGAGACTTGTGTAGAACTCTCCTATTTAGAGTAAGGACTAATAGTTTTGATAAATCCTTGTTGATTAAATAGAATCTTCTGAACTTAGATTATTGGTTGGGTGTAGTAGGGTATACCCATAGTATTGGATTAACTCAGTAGTATTCAGAAATATTTGAGTCACTCTAAGTAAGATTTATCTTTGTGCTATCCTGCAAGTTTAAGCGGATATAATCTCACTTAGAGTAAATCAATCAATCTTAAGAGTGTTATAAATGAGAGCTCATTCCTTAGTTTGATTAAAATACAAATCACCATCGGGTGATGCCTCCTAGCAAAGATCACTTCAATAGGTGTGGCTTAAACAAACTAAGTAATTCGAGTCACCTTCCCTAAAATACTAAGTGTGATTGTGAGTTGGGCATCTTAACAACTTAGCTTGAGATACAAATCACCATCGGGTGATGCCTCCAATCGAAGATCGCTTCGTTAGGGTGGCTTAATCAAACTAAGTGTTAAGGACCACCTTTCTTGCAAACATGCTAAATATGTATATACAATCATCTCATCTAATGATTTTTAAGTAAACTCTCAACTTTAACTAATTATCGAGATTAGAATTTAGGAGTCAGAATCCTTTTAGCAGAATTCTACACAATAGAGATCTTGAATTCATTTTTGGATTTCAAAGTATTTCTATATTTTTGAATTTATCTCATGTAGTTTAAGAGTATGAGCATGATCATAAGCATGATGTTGAGTATCAGTAATAATGTATGACTATCAGTGATAATTTATAGGTTATGAAATATTGCATACATTGATTTAGAAATTTTAGGATGCGTCAGCATCGTAGTTCCCAATTGGATGTATGTATACATTGGATCGTAAGCCTCATAGCAGTTCAGTGATATTTTGGTTGCATATCAGTAGTATACAGTATTATGGCATATTCAGATGCACAGTTTCAGTGGCTACAGCATAGTCTTACATGCTATCATTCAGTTTCAGATCCATTACTAACTTTAATTATGTTCAATATTCAATTTTCAGTACAACTTTATTTTACTTTACTTTACTTCAGTTTTGTACAGTTTTATACAGTTTTTATACTCTCAGCTATCTTAACAGTATTTCTGTAGATGTATATACATTATGTAAATATTAAATGAATAATTAGAACTATTTAGATTAGTTTTGATGTGTTAGACTTATTATCTAACACAGTGTATTTTTAGGATCTGATAATTTGCTAGATCTTGAGCATTATATTGAGCCAAGTCAGGAGGATACACAGGAGGTTTAGGAAGAGCCCGTGGAGCACTACTGGACTCTTCTCCAACTTTATTTTTCTGTTTAGTTTATTTCAGTTCAATACTTAGCTTTTAATCTGTATTTCAGTAAATGGTTTGTAATAATTCTGGATATGTTTTCTTTTTTTTCTGAGACGAATTCTTCATACAGCTTATGTGATGAATATTTCTGGATGTTTGCTTTAGCTTCAGCACTGTTTATGTAATAACCCTAGGTTGTTACCCTAGCTAAAACTAGATTAATTAAGCTAAACTAAGATTTAATTTTGATTCCATTGGATTCAATGGGTCATTTAAACCTAAACCTAGAAGTTTGAAATTAATCGGAGCTAAATAGAAAATTTGGTATTTTTGGCTATTTTTTTAAGCTCTGAAAAATGCCTAAATTATTTTAATCTCCAAATTGAAATCTGATTTTATTTTTGGGTTCCCCACCCCCAAATTAGCTAAGGGTGAAATTTTGAGAATTTTTGGAGGTCATTTAGTCATATTTTGGATTTAATTTAAATTGGTTCAATTGCAAATTAGGGTTTTAAACTTTCTATAATTGCAAATCTATCCCCTCCAACAGTCGGCTTCCTTCCAAATCGCGGGCGTCATCCGGGCCGTCCATTCCTTGGATGGGATCCAACAGCCGCGTTCTCAGATCCGGGTTCGTCTCATCTCGACCGTTCCACGGTTTCGAGATGAGATCAGACGGCATCTGGCTTCCCATCTTAAATTACGCGCTCACCCGTTAGATCTATAAGATCCGATCTGACGGTCGATCTGATTCCCGCAATCAGTCATTATTGGTCGGATGCTCAGGACCGTCCATCACCAACGGCTTCGCAGATCAGACGGCTGTCGAGCGCCCCGCCCTATTCATCTTCATCCCGAGAAGATCCCTGACTCGATAGAAGGGAATTCACCGTACCTGCCATGTCGACCTTGTCTACCACTCCTCCGCCAGGTCACCTAGGCCGTTAGGGACCTCCCATCTTTGGGCGAACCACCTTGGCAGCCGGGAGGCCGGGTCAGCAACCCCATGGAGGTGAGCTGTGGAGACAGCTGGGCCGAGCCTGTGCCTTGGTCCCTGACCTCGACAGCCACCCTTAGGCCTCCCTGAGCCTATAAGTACCTCCCCTGATCACACGGTGACCTCCTTTACTCACTGTGAAGCTCTCCTTCCCCTCTGCCCTCTGTTCTCGGTGCTCCCAGTTCTTCCACGACTGAACCTGCTTCGTCAGCTAATAGTGGGTGTGGTTTGGAGTTCAAACCCCCAGGCTGCAGTAGAGGGAGCTCAGGAGATTGCTAGGGACATGCTGCATTGCTCTGCTCACCTTCTTCCCAATTATCAGGTACAGCCATTCCTATTTTTTCTATCGAGCTGGATTTCGCTCGATTCATCTCTTCTCAAGCCTAGATGCTGTGTTAGGATCCCTCCTTAGTCCCTAGCGAATGTTTAGGACTTCTTGTGAGCGCTGGCAGTGCGCCAGACGGCATAAGCATCGTCTGAAAGCACACTGCCAGTCGGGCCACTTTCACTCGATTTCGGCATCCCCTCGAGCAATTAGGCCTCCTTTTAGCATTGATACCCCTCAGCAATGATTGTAGGTGGGTATCGATGTTTGGGCTCTACCAGATCCATCGATTCAACTAGAATCGATCGATCTAGTCATGGTTTAGACGAAAGAAAATGTCGAGTAGCACCCCAACGATCTAGACCACCTCAGGATCTCTCGAGTCGATCTATCGCTCCCTCATTGATCCCTAAACGTGTAGGGATCAAGACAACAGCGACCCGTGGACTCTGTGAGGAGAATTCTCTCCTCATAGGTGTGCCTTCTAGAAGGTTTCGGTCGAGCAGTCATCTGGCGATCCAGTACCTCCCGGTTAGGGCTTCTGGGTTTAATCGACGCGTCTATGGTCAAGGATCGTGTAGCCATTGAAATCAGGGCTTGGCGTGATCTGTGCGCGGCGAATTTTGCGTCGGAAGCTAACCCTAGGGCGCCCAGCGACGGGTGTCTGCCGAAGAAGGAAGACGGTGATTTTGGGCCGGGCCGACCTCGACCCGCGTGTTTTGAATTCGGGCCGACAGCTAATTTAAGAATTTCTGTATTTAAAATCCTTAAGGAAATTAAGTTATAATTAGATTCCTATGATTCTAATTTAAATAAAAATACAGATTAAATTAATTGAATAACTTTAGTTATACAATTCCAAATGGTATGATCCAATATACCATTTGAATCAGAAAAATTTAAGGAATTTGAATATAAAATAAAATCTCATATCCAATGGTTGGATTTAAAAATATTTGCCAAACCTTCTTTGTTCTTAAATAAATCATATAAAATCATTTAGTTGTCCAATTAATGAGATTAAGGACTCTGATTGCTCCTTGTACCCTAAGGAACAATTCCATACTTTTAAAATTAATTTTGAATAATTAATTTTTTTAATCACTCCTTAATCACCCTAATCAAGGATTAGTGAATTAAACCCTAATTAAGCCTCTGATTTGGGGTGGAGATTGTTCCTAATATTATATTAAGTCTATTAGAACCTAAGGGTAAGGTCGGATTACCCTAAAATGCCTTAATTTCACTAACCACCCTAAGTTGCTTAATTAAGTGATTAGTGCTAATTAAGATAATTTAGGTCATCAAAACCTAAATTAAGGGTGTTTATCATTTTATTGAGTATTATGAAACACATTAAAATAGATTAGAACTAATTTGGGTAATTAAACCCTAAAATCCCAATTTTAGCCTTAAGATGGGCATTTTGGTCATTTTGACCAAAATATGATTAAGTGTTCTTTAAAGATTGAAAATTTCAGTAAACTACTATGAGGTAGATTGGAAATGTTCTCTAAAATCTTAGTGCTAATGTGATCATTAATCTAAGAAATCTTCACTAAATCCTTAATTAAAATACTTAGATCTTAAGTATTCCTTATAAATGTCCTTTGGCCTTAATCATTGAATCTAATCATTTAGATAATTAAGCATCACATTAATAAGTTCAGTTAAGATAACTTCAGAATTAAGTGTTAAAAGAAAAGTAATTGGAAATGTCTAAGTAAAACCTTAGCTTAAGATCTAAAGTGATCAAAACTCAGACCCTTAGATCTTAAGTAACCTAAAGAGATCATCATGAGTTTAATGTTAACCAAATGCTCAGAATTGTTAAAATATCATCTTAATGAGTTCAATTACAGTGATTATAAGATTAAGTTTTAAAAGAAGCATAAATTAAAGCTCCTAAGTTAACATTCAGTTTAAAGTCTAAAGTGATCAAACTTCAGATCTTTAGATCTTAGATCTTAGACTTAGATCTTCAATTTGAATTAAACCACCTCCAATTGGAATTCCTTAATGATTGATTGTTTAATCTTTTGAAACCTTCCATGTGGGTATAGGATGATTCAATCAATAAGATAATGAAATTATCTTAAAAATTGAATATAGATCTTAGATTCTCAAGTTCTTAATTGATTATTTTATCTTATAATCAGTAGAATAGCCTTTCACTAAGTTCTTAGTTCCTGAATCTTTTAACTTATAGGATTCCTACCTTTAATTTGGGTAATAAGTGAGAAACCTAGACCCTATTTAGAATGTTACCTTGGATTTTAGGATTTGAACTCAACATGGGGTTTAAGTTCTAAATCCTTAAATCTTTATTTACTTAATCAAGATTTGGATAAGAGAGTAAAATATTAATAAAAAATTAGGTCATTGATTTATTTACTTAAACTATATAGTCGTCACATGATTTTGGATTAGAACTTATTAAGTTCTAATATTTAACTTTAAGGACGTAAATCTGAGATTCTACTCGATAGCTGGATATTGGAGATCCTAAGCTTGTACCTTCTCAGAGTAGTTAGATTTGGAAATCAGACAACAATAGATATCACATAAGTCTAGATTGAGTCTCTTGCTTACTTTGACTAGATTGCTTTGCACACCTTGGATTTTGAGCTTTATTCCTTGAGCATAATAGGAACACTTAGGATATGGATGATATATCCTATGTTAGAATTTGTAAAGCATATATCATTGCATCAAGTTTTTCAGTATTTTCAGTTAATAGGATAGGTTCTGAGTATAGTGTTGCCACCTCCAGTATTCAGTATAGCATGGAAGTTACCCAGGCCTCAGAGAGGAACAGGGATGGCCTAATGGCTAGGTATTTTGATGATTTTCAGGCTGGGATGGCGGTGCTATAGCTTAGGCATATTGCTACTTTAGTTCAGTTCAGTACAGCTTGTATGGTTTGCCACATGTTTCAGTAGCTTTACTTGCAGTTCAGTTGGCTTTACCATATGTTTCAGTGGTTTTACTTTTAGCATTGCTTGCTTTGCCACATATCTCAGTGGCTTTACATTACACATAATTGTTTTGCTTTTTGCCACATGTCTCAGTGGCCTTTCTTTCCTTACCTTAACTAGCATGTTGTATGTATACTCATATAATTTATTTATATATATTTGAGCATGTTTAGGATGCTAGAATGGCACATTTTCAGTACTTGCATTTCTTTTATATACTCAGCATGTGTTAATATGATCATAATCATGTTAGAAGTGGAATTATCATAGTCGTTGCAGTTCTTTTGCTTTTAGCTTTACCTTGTTTACTTTGATGTCTTTGTATGTTATTTCACATACGTGTTGAATGCTATAAATGGATAGTTTATAGTTATCCTTTCTTTGTAGCTTGCATGTGTGGTTGAATTATAATGTGATATCTCTAATATTTCAGTTCATTAAAATAGCCTAAAATGTATTTAGACAATTGTCTAACTGTAACATTTTTGTTTTATTGGCTGGGGTCCTATCATTTGTAATACCGACAAATGTCAGATTCAGACGTGTTCGTGGACAGTGTCGCAGAAGAGGAGCAGATTCAGGAGGGGGATCGTGCTGCTGCTGTTTAGTTAGATTTTGCTTTTTTTTTTTTATTTCAGTGAGATTGAGAGTTATTTTTATTCTCTTTAAACTTCAGTTTGTAATAATTAATTCTGGATGTATTTTATTTCTGTATTATGATGAGTTACTATATTGCATTCTCTTTTCCTACTATGTATGCTTGTGGATGTTACTCTATTTTGTATTGCTTCCGCCACTTTGATATTTATATTGATGAATGTTATAGCACCTGGTGACAAGTCCTTGGCTTAAGGCAGGTTGGGTTTACCTAACTTTACTTAAGTTGGGGATTTGCCATAGTTGGAGCACCGTACTTTCTTATTGTCAGTACGATGGCCCCACAGTTTTTATACTACTTATACTTAATATTGTGATATGATCAGTATACTAGAAATGTTGATATCTTATACATATATTAGATTCCTCTTATGCATTTTTTATCTAATGTATGCATTAATCTAATACTTAGGATAAGGATACTATTCTTATCTTAAGTATTAACTCTCAACCCTCATTGGGATTGAGTCAGCAGCCCTTCAGATGGGTTTTGTTCCAGGCTACTTCAGGGAGACTGGATATTCCTCCCCGAGTGGTGCGTTGCTCCGCCGCCGAATCGATCACGATTATTCCTTTTGCGCACGACGACGAGGTGGGGCGCTACAGACGCGCTGCGACGGATTGCAACGCTGTGGTAGAAATCTTTCAGAAATATAGGTGCTGCTGCAGAAATCAGTGCGGTGGCATGCTGCAGCGCTTTTTGGCGCTACGGCGTGACCAACCTGAGAGCTTGGTGCTACGGTGCGCTGCAGCGCTTTTAGGCGCTACTGTGAATTTCATTTAATTTCATCAAAAATGTTTTTATGCTTCATAAAACTATTATATCGCGGCGGCGCGTTGTTGCGGACCCGAATTCGAAATTTCGGGCGCTGCAGCGCCCGACGGTGATTTCGCCTGTGTAAAGCCGTGACAAGTCTTTTTTCGCACCCAAATACTCTCAATCTAGAGCATTCTATATGTTGTGCCATATATCAATGGAAAGGTCATTCCGAGACCTTTCCATTAATACCAAAATTGACATGAACTGGTCATATTAACAATATAAATAGTTAAGTTAAAACCTAGGTATACATAAATCAAACAGCTTTGACTGCATTTTAAAAAGAAGAAAATGGAGCTTCGATCATATTCATTGAGTTCGATTGAGGCCTAACGATCAACTTAGAATCCATACTATAACTATTTGAAATGACATTCACAATATTTTGATAAATCATGAAGATAACACGATGAAGAGTAAGCAAAATGGTACCTTTGATTAGAAAGAAGAATAGAACTCTATTTTCTTCTTCAGGAACTTGGAGGAAGAGAGCTTGTTCTTCAACACAAAGCTCAATAATGGAAGAAGGGGGAAGAGCTTGGGAGGAAGAAGGGAATTTAGCTTAAGCAAAAATGGAAGAGGATGGGCTGAGCTTCCTTCTTAAAGGAGGAGAAGAGGGGAAGTAGGCATGGCCTCAGGAAGAAGGGGGGGAGGTTTCTCCCTTGCTTGCGCCATATATTGAGGGAGAGGGGCGCCGAATAAGAGGAATGGGCAGGCGGGTCCCATGCGCAAGAGGAAGAAGGAAAATGCATTTAAATGAATAATTAATTATTCATTTTTAATATTTAATTTATTAAAAATTCAAATTTGATAAACGCGCTCCAAAAAATCCAAAAAATTTACCCGTAATTGATTTGGGGGTGTCGATTGCAATTGTGAAGTCAGATTTTAATTTTGAGATCAAATTAAATATCTTAATTTTCAATTAATTAAATATTATTCAAATATTCTAAATATTCGATTGAGTTCTAAATCGCTCCAAATCTTCATGGATTGGTTCAAATGACTAGATGAACTCAATAAAATGATAATTAAGATGCGATTAAGTTTAGTAACAATCTAAGGTTATTATAGTAATAATCTTGAGTTGTTACACATATGCATAACATAAACTATACATTAAATCATAGAAGGGGTTTCACTTATTGTAGATTAGTCTGTACACACATTAGTGAGCTAGGGCTGGCTATGCAGTGATCAGAAGATCGCATATGTCCTTGTGGGAAAATATGTTATTATATAGGAGACCCCAATATATATAGTTGGGTAGGTATATCTAACTCATCGTTATTCTATATGATCATACAGAAAAAAATATAAAATAAAATAATAATAAATTTTATTACAGTCTATAGCTTTACATTTATTTACTGTAGTTAAATTTTAATTTACAGCATCTTTTACTTTGTCTTTTAGATTTCAAGAATTTACTTATTCAGCTCATACTTGCATATTAATATTGCTTAACCAGTTTCTAGCAACAAATAATTGTGTGCATTATCAAATCTATTTGTATTTACATGTCTTACTAATTTTTTTTATTTCCAGTATTTTTTTTAGAATGCATTGTGCTCCTTAAATATTGCTTACTAAATATGATATTCTCAAACTAAAATTACTCAAACACTCTAAAATATGCTTAGACATATGTAAGTCTAATAGCTTAATTCTTTTTTTAGCTTTTCCTACCATATTATAAACTAAATATGGTAGATCAATAATTTGAAGTTGAGCTAGCAGGTGAGCTAGAAGTGGAGCCAGAGGATCACGAGCAAATTTGAAGTTTTAACTAGCTTTATATTTATTTTTATCATGTGAGGATGAGTGTGCTTTTGTTTTAATGAAATGTTGTAATAGTTAGTATGTCTAGACATTTTATTTATTTAAAAGTGGGTCGAATATTTTTCTTTTATTTTATTTGTATAAATGTTTTGGTAATATATACCACTATGTTTGTAAATACATCTATATTTCATATCTTATGGATTCTTTATCCTTCGTAGTGCTTAATAGTTGATTAAGATATGTTAACTCGGTATTAAGTACTACAGTGACGCTCAATGTTGGATCAGAAAAGTTAATCTGACACTAGGTTGTTATAGAGGGTGACCATATGTTTTAAGCTGAATGCACTGTTGGTCAATCAAAATGAAATCAGCCCTTTTAAAGGCAAATTTTGAACCACGTTACAATTTTATATTTCAAACATATAGCAAAATAATTGAGGAATTTATATTGATACATGTATGATGTGAAATCAAGTAAAAAGCTTTTCTCATATAAGCTAAATTTACATGATTTGTGATGAATTAGATAATAATTTATGTTCCATTAGGTTCTAATTGTGATTATGCGGAAAATAAAATTTAATTAGGTTGCAGAATCGATAAGCCATAATTTTGGGAAACTCAAAGCGTCGAGTTGGATTCGCCTGAGATGGCGACCCTACCCAACGATCGATAATCTTTCCTCAATTTTAATAAACAAACAATTAATTTTAAAAATTTATAATCATAAGAAAATTTAGATAAATTTAATATTAATTAAATTTTCTATATATTTTCTTTTATTTAAGTTAAAATCGTTTGAAATTTGAGCAATATGTAATTTAATATGGGAATCAAAGTATGTATACTTTATTAAATTTGAACCACAAAATATATTTAATTTGGTTTCTAACATTTGAATATTAAAAAATGAAAAATACTATGCTTAAACAATAATATACATCAAAAAGATTTCAGGATGAATAGAAATTTTTTTTTTTCTTAAAACTTTTTGTATATAAGCCCCACAAAAAATATATTCAACCAATAATCTACTTACACTGACATATCATCTATATATTTTAATATATTTTAATATGTAAGTACTCTTAAAAAATTAATTTATGAAGTTTCATATTTCCAAATATTCTTAAAATTGCACTCGAAAAGTCTATTAAAATGTGATTAATATAATGACATGCTCAATTAAAATTTAATCAAATTATTAGAGCACTATTAAAAATAACATTAACTTTTAAATATCATTAATTAAGCTTAATTAAATAGATTAATCTCCTATCCAATAATCGCTTAGGTGTAATTTAAATATTAATCAATATGATGGGGTCAATAATTAAATTTATAAAATATTATGATAACTTAATAAAAGTATAATATATAAAAATAGTGCCAAGTTGAGTGTATATATAAATGAGTATAGGAGCGATAAAAGATGTATATTTGCAAAATTCAATTGAATAATTAAAGATTATTCATAATATTATTTTAGAATTATTGTATGCTTAATAACTTATCAATAATTCACCACTCTAGATAGGAATGCAAATGCATGTTTGCAGCGACCTTAAATAAAATAGTTATGTTTTAATGGCTATCAATTGGGAGCTTTATTGATGTCAAGCTTCTCATTTTTGTTCTTGACGGTTTTTGTCATTGGGAATGTCAAGAGAATTAGTTTAAAGTTTGCAGCTTTCGTCAATGATGAGGGATGAACAGAAGATCAATTTCCTTCATAAAATGCATCTAAAGAGGAGATAATATGAATTAAAAATGCTCCCAATATTTGTTGCATGAGTTGTTGTAAGGCTCCCAAGCTCAGTTTATATACAAACGATTATAATATAATCATCAATATATGCATAATTTTGATGTTATAGTCAAGTATGTATCTCATGTAGAAAAACCCTCTAATTATTAGTAAACTCCAACACATTATTAGGCTTCATGATTAAATTTAACTACGACACTTAAGAAAATCAATCACTTAATCTCATGTTTATACCAATATTATGTAATTTGAAACAAATATAAAATAGCTAATTAAATAATAAAAATAAAACAGAACGAAAATATCATTCAAATAAAGCCAGTGTCAACAAAGCACGCGAGTGTCAGTCGGCAACAACCCATCAGCCCACTGGACGAAGCCCAAAAGACTCCCGGAAGCAATCACGCAATGGACGGCTCTGATCTCCGGATATTAAATCCCTAAGCAGCGTCACACCTAACGTCTAAGAATCTATCGGGCTTATAATCAATCGCGCGAAACGGACCGCTCGGATTCGTCCAACTAAAAATAATTGAGGGGGTGGGGAGGAGAAAAAAAGAAGAAGAAAAATATTTCCCGGCTCTTAAGCCGAAGCTGATCGCTTCGGAACCGAAGCTCCCCATCTTCTCCTCCAAGAGTTCGTTGAAAATTTCGCACTAATTCTGATCACTTTTTATCTCTCCGAATCCCATTTCTCGCCGAGCACAGCCTCGCTAGAATTTTTCTTTTTTTTTAATCCTGTTTTGTTTTCTCTCCTTTCTCGAGAAGCCCTAACCCTACCTCGTGGAAGGAAGCGCGGGAAACCCTAGCCCCAGTTCCTCAGAAATCAACTTAAGATCGCCATTTGACGGAATACGAGTCTGCCTCACTGCCCTCGACTTGCTTGCCTCTGAATCTGTTATAAGGATCGATAGTGGAGCTGTTTCTCGGAAGCAAAACTGCTTGCACGCCAGGTATTTAACTTCTGGACTGATTTCTGCTTATTTCATAACGTAATTGGGTTTATAGCCTAGGATTTTCAGCACCTACTTTAGGTTTTGTTCCTGGTTTGCTGGGTGAGCAGGTTTAATTGATTTTCTCCCTCTTTCTTGACACGCGCGCCTTGTTTTAGAGTCATGGGGTGGGGTTTGGAAGAAGGAATCTCGTAATGTGTGAGGATGCAGGTCTAGGGTTTGAGTTCGAATGTTTTGCTTTTCTTTGGCTGAGGCAGAGCTAGATGAAGAATGTGGTTTTCTTTATCCCCCATTGATTTAGTGTTCGCAGCTTTATGCTGCAGATGCATTTGAATTCAGTCCAGGAGCGTGCCCCATTAATTCATCTAATGATACCTTGTAGGGGTTTCACTTGCTTTGGGCTACACGCCTTTTCTCCTCAGTTGTTCCCCCATTTTTATAGATCTTGAAGCCATGTCATGTAACTGATGCATTCAGTCATATATAATGGCGCATGATTTCTAATGTAGGAGGCCGCCTTACAAAATTTTGTGCCAGGCGAACATATTGGGTTTTGTTTTAGATTGGAGTACATGTAAATTTGAATGAATTTCTTAAGAGGTGCTGTGAGTAGCGTCTTATAATTTGATTACTGTTTATTTGAATTAAGGCTCACCCTTAAGGTCCCTTGGCACTGATGTGGATGAGGACCAGTCTTAACCTCTAGTGTGGTTTCCTTGGCACCATATCACATGGGATTCCTTTGGTGCGCCTTTAGATGGGGCAGAACTTCTTACTGAATAATTGCACTTAACTTTATTACATGATTGTTACAATGCTCCTTGCCTTTTGTTTTCTTGTTTTTGACAATGCCATATATCTATTCCCAAAATATCTGCATTAACACAGCAATAAAGTAGCAACACATTTTAATTTGGATAAACTTTCGAACAATTCATCTTAGTATGTTGCCGCCCATCTAAAGTCTAATCCATATTTTCAGTATATGTTGCTTTCTTCTGTCTGATTATTTTTTTGTGTGGTTTTGTACTAAAAATAATGTTATTGTACTTGTTTTATATATTCTTTCTTCTCTGATGGATTGACAAATGCTTTAGTATGGAAGGCATTGCACTATTTTTATTCACTGATTGGAATGGTGCGTCTAATTTCAGTTTTTTTTAATTTAATTATTTTATTAACATATTTATGTTTTTTTTTTGCATTAATTGTACTTATTTATTGACAAAGATGGTTATTACTTTTTTTTGAATTTTTAATTCTCAATGGTGGTAGATTTCTCCATTGTTAGAATGTGTTCATGGAGCTGAATTTTTACCAAGATTAATTTTTTTCTCAGGGCGAAGAGGCCTTTGAGGCTTACAATTTCAATGTATTGGACATGTTTCAATTCAAATTGGTAATATTGCCTAAAGATCACAGCTGGCCAATGTAAGTTATAGGTTACTTCTATGTCTGGGAATGAAACCTCTGGCATTCACAACTTCTTTGAAGTAAACAGCAGCCATCAATCCCAAGTAGAAGGTGCAGATTCTAGTCATATCACTTCCAACAACAGTCCATGGATTGACACCCATGCTGTAAATAGAGTGACGCCATCTTCTGGTACATGTAATTTACATTCTTGAAACTTACAAATTTGCATTGCTATACCCTTTCTCGATGAAATTCATTGAGCCATGGGTCTTGATTTAATTATTAGTTTATTTATTTTCCTTGATCAGCTTGGCATCTAGAATACAGCTTATGTTTAAGGATTAGGTTCATCAGTTGGTTCAGAAGTTGATTCATTCTTTTAATTTTTAATTTGAAATTGACTTATCATTAACAGATTTTAATCAAGGAAATGTTAGGCTACCTTTTCAGACACCTTTTGGCATAGGTTCATCTCAAGTTGGTCTTAAGCAGCATTTTGATAGAATCCAGAGCAAAGATCATCAGTTAGACTCGAATAAGTTGATGCATGTTTCGAATGCTTTCCAGGGAAGGTCTGGGCAGGTGAAATTTCAACAAGACTCTTCATTTTCGGGTAATCTTAGTTTGATGCAGAGAGGTTTAGCTAATTTCGGATCTCAAGGGGGGAATTCTCCTGTTTATGGTTCTGGTTTTTCTGGAAGTTTGGAGAAACCAGCGGTAGAAGTATCCCAAGTTGGTTTTGACTTCCTAGGCGGTCATCAACATCTGAGCAGCCAATATTCGGGAATGTCGCAACACCACCAAAGGCAGCAGCAAGGTTCTAATGACATGCAATGGAAGCAGCACTTGATTGCCTTGCAAATGCAAGAGATTCAACGGCAGCAACAGTTGCAGCAGCTGCATCTAGGAGCAAGGCAACACAGTTCTTTTAACCAAATGTATGGTACTGCTGGACAAGCTGTTGTTGACGAGTTGCCTGGTATGCTGAGTGGCATGCCCATTGCAAATGCGGTCAATTTTATGCCAGGTGAACTGATGGGTTCTCAATCAAAGCCATCAAACAATTCTCAAATGTTTATTGCGGGCAACATGAACTGGGCACATCGAAACATACCGCTGATGCATGGTATTCCAAATGGGTTTATGTATTCACAGGATCAAGGTCAGTTTATGCATTCCATGGGATATGTTCCTCGGCAATTTGATCAATCTTTGCATGGGATTCCTGTTTCTGGTGGTATGGGGCCTCTGAATCATTATTTTCAATTGCAAGGGATTCCTAATGATAGCTCGTCAGCTGACCTAATGTCAAAATTAGGTGAGAACCATGCAGAAAGAACATCAGTGCAATCATCTGCATTTAGTGACTTCCAGACTGATCAGCGCGCTATCCCGAACTCGAACGAAGGTTACTCTGGTGCTAGTTTTGTTGCAGGACGGCAGACTGCTCAAGGAAAAACTCTGTTTGGTAATGCTTTAGTTCAAGGTGACACTGCTATTTCAGGAGGCGTTCATCAATCAAATCACTTCCAAGTCCAGGAATTTCAAGATGGACAGGAACAAACTGATTTGTTAGGAAAGTCCCATGAAAACATCACAACACAAATTGGCCCTTCTCATACCGTGACTAGTTTAGATCCAACAGAAGAAAAAATCCTTTTTGGTGTTGATAATAATGCTAGTTGGGATGCTTCTCTTGGGGTTAGTAGCAATAGAGCTTCAGGAGCCTATCTGAACGGTTATCCCATGCAAAATAATGACAGCCTCAGCACATTTCCCTCCATTCAGAGTGGGACATGGAGTGCTTTAGTGCAGGAAGCTTTGGAAGTGTCCAGCAGCGACACTGGTCAACAGGAGGAGTGGAGTGGATTAAGTCTCCAGAAAGCAGAACCGCACACAGGAAATCATTTGGTTTTCCAAAGTGATAATGGAAAGCAGAATTCTGTAAGAGATGCTGGAAACAGCCTGCATAATGCATGTTCTCCAAGTTCAAAGCCTTTTTCATTATTGTGTGATACCACTGCCAGCCAAAGCTGTCATTCTATGCCCAATTCTCAGCAGCATGTCAAATTCTCATATGGACAAAACGAAAGGTTAGAAATGGATCATTCTGTCCAGACGGTTCAGCAGTTATCTAAGGAAACCAATGATGCCCAGTTTACACAGGGTTATCAACCATACAACTTCATTGAGAATAGTCTTCAGGAGAAATCTCTACAACTGAATGCTCCTAATGGCGTTTGGGTAGACCAGGAACACCAGCAATCTATGCACAGTTTGGATTCTACCGATATGGCAGCAAACTCTCAAGGAATGCAGAATTCTCAGAATCACCTGCAGAGGATGCCTTTTTACAGTATGAATAATCAGCTGAGTACCAAACAAAGTGGCTGGGGCATTGAATCGCCATCATCAAGTGGAAGTCGTAATTTTAAAAGTGACGAGAATGGTGACTTAAATCAATATTCTCGTAGTAATGATATAAACACTACAATGCATATTGAAATGATGCATACTAGAAGTCTGGGAAAGGTTAGTGAATGTAAGGATTGCACATCTTTGACTTCGCTTGGAATTCCAGAAACTGTTAAATCTGAAACTAGTAATCAAAAGATACCTGGTGATCCGTCCTACGCTGCTACATTTGCTGATTTTATGAGTCCTAACTCTTTTAGATCAAACATGGTAACAACAAATCAGCTGGTGCTAAATAAACAGGCGTCAGATTCTTTTAAACGGTTTGCTGGCCATTTGTTTGTGAAAGATAAAGATGCAGGTCAAATTAATGTTGAAAAGCCGGTTAGCAATTGTACACAAGACTGGGATACATCACTAAGTTATACCAACAAGGAATCAAGTGAAACACATAGCCATGTTTTTAACAACTTGAATGCTGGTTCTTTGTTAGCTCAAAATGACCATATGCATTTTATTAGTGGGGACCAAAAGTATTCTGATCAATCAGATCAAAAGTCTATGGGTTCCCAGAGGTTTCAATTCCATCCTATGGGAAATCTAGAGCTAAGCGTGGAACAAACTAATCAAGAAAGGCACAAATCACATTCTCAAGGTCCTGCTAATCCCCCTCTTTGGGGATTGAAAAATCAGGAGAAAGAAAATTTTGGGAACTCTCAGTGGGTTGGCCATATGGCTTCAACTACCTCTGATATGGAAAAGGTAAAGCTGGTACCGAGTCATTGTTAATTTGTTGACGCTTGCTTGCTACATAATTTTATAAATCTAAAATTTTTCTACCTGTTGTAGGATTGCTATGCTGATTCAACTAAGAAATTAAACTTAGCAGAAATATCACATACTGACACATTCTCTGGGCACAATTCAGCTATTTCATCTTTTGGTGCAACAATTGCAAACTATTCTCACGGAAAGAGGACAGGCATTTCTAGGTAACTTTATCATGAAGTTGTTACTATTGCAGTGTTTTTTTTCAATAGTAGCATAGCAGGTCTGCTTATCTTATGCCTAAAATGATATTTTGTCATGAATTTTCTTGTTAATTTGCATGCGAGCCACTGTGTATCATCAACATTACATTGAGATTGTTACTATAATTTAAGATTATCAACATGCAAAGTGCGTGCAATGCACAGAAGGGATATTCTACTTCCAAGTGCAATGTGTTGACAAGGTCTGCATTCTAATTGTTGTGTGCGTATATTTAAGAACCTTTGCATATACCTTAGTTTATACCAAATATTAAAACAACTCGGTTAGCTAGAAATAGGGCAACCACCAAGTGAGAAATAATAGCATAATGTTAATCTATTGTTGAACTTTTTCTTTAATCTTGAAGAGTGAAATGTTTGCCATTCACTTTACAAACCTACTACAAATAGTGAATTTTACTTCTTCGAGTGTAATGTATGTAAGATCGCTTTTCTTTTCTCAGTGATGTGCTTAATAAAGAAAAAAGTGCAGGCTTCTGTGTGCTTCCAGCAATATGGCTATAGTGATAATTAATATTTAAACTTTTTGCAGCAAGTCAGTTTTGTCTTGTTTTTTTTCTTGTTTGTAGCTTCTGGATACCTGATGTCATTATATTAAACTAAAAAATATTTAAACTTCTGGTCTAACATAAATTTAATTTTGTCGAACAGCCAAAATGTTCATATGCTTTTTGGCAAACCAGATCATTTAGATGACTGTAACAATGCTGCCAAACAAAACATTTCTGAAAATAATTCATCATCCAGCGTACCTGAGCAAGTTGCTTTGGATGGGCCAATATCTCATTTGGAACACAGCCAAGGAAATCCTTTGCAGGGTTCTGGTTTACAATTGGCTCATCCATCTCAGAGGCAACCGGCATTAGGCAATTCTTTAGTCATGCATACACCAGCAGAAGGTGGTTCAATGCCGTCATGGGTATCATCCACTACTTCGGCTGCAGCCCTACCAATCATTCATGAATTAAACCAAAGAGAAAACTTGGATTATAAGACTGTCATGCCTTCTCAGGCTTGTCAGAATGCGTTATATTCAACTTCTAAAGGGAACACATTAGGGATGATTCATAATGCGAGGAGTCAGGGTGTAGGTCAACAGCAACAGCTGCAGCAACAGAGCATCTCTTGCGCATCAAGAACAAGAGAGTTTGACCAATCTGTTGATGAGCATTCTAAGCATCATCCTCTACAAGTTCTGAATCCTCATGATAGATTTTTGGCCATTCCAACTTCTCAGGCATTTCTCAGTATGTCTGTTAAAGTTCCATCTTCTAGACTTGCATCCTGTGCTGGAAGCAATGCACAGGCACCATCACAGCATTACTCCCACGATAGCGGTAATTCTGATATGATGAATGCTATCCCCGATAGAAGTACGAACCAACTACTCCAAGTCGTGGAAACTGTATCTGCCAATCATCCTTCTGCTTCATCAGTTGCTTCACAGCAAGGCCATTATTTAAACATTTTTGATAATGCATGGAGAAATGCAGCTACTCAACAATTGTGTGGATTACCTCAAAAAATTGCTTCGAATTTGCTTCAGTCTTTGAATCCAATGCAATCGTCACATCAGGATGATCGACCTGCATTAAAAGGAGGAAATGCTTCATCTGTCGTAGGCACTTACTCTGCCAATTCACAACATCTCACGTATGGTGAAGAGAACCCGCTTAAAGGTACTAAATCAGAGCAAAATCATGCAATGAACATGAATGCGCCTCCTAGAATTGCCAGTGCATCTGAGGTGCAGGAGAAAGAATCCAAAAATCTTTCAAATAAAAGTTCTGCAGTATTTGTCCCTTCTTCTGTCCACATGCATCAGCAGGATAATAACAAGGGAGAGCATGCAGAAAATCAGAGGGAGAATCCGACGTTTTCTATTGCTTCATCTTCTGGTAGTGATGCCCAGAAACATAGTTATTCATTGTTGCAACAAATGCAAGCCATGAAGGGAACAGACTCTGATCGGCTTAAGGGGGCCAATTCTGCTTGCAGAGGATCAGATACAAATTCACAGGCCAGAGATGTAAAAATGTTAAGTTTTTCTTTCCGAGAGATGGAAGATAGTAGCGGCAATGAATTACAAAACAGTACTTTGAGTGGTTCTGTACTTAATCATGCTGGGACAAATGAGTGCCTTCAGATCAATCCTCAAATGGTTCCTCCGTGGTTCGAGCAATATGGAAATTATAAAGACAATCAGGCTTTGGGAATATCTGACAGCCTTGGGACTTGTCACCAGAGCTCCAAAGCAGATTCTCAGCATTTTTATCGTGAGAAAATGGATAATGATGCCATGGTGAAAAGGAGAGCTGATAATATTTCAGAAACTCCGTCAGTTACTGGTGTAGCTGCGGATTGTCATCCATCCCCCCATTCTAAAGCAATGTTTATAGACGAAAGCTTGGTTCCAGTGAGAAAGAAATGGAAAGTTTCCACACCAGATCTTCTTTCTTGGCACAAAGAAGTTACACGAAGTTCTCGAAGCTTGCAAAGTTTCAGGTGTTTTTTTTTTCTAGTTACTGAGAAAACACTGATTGAGCACACTGCCAATAATATAATTTGTTTTTGTTTTTAAAATGTATTTTTTTGGGGCTGTTTTACAGCTTGGCTAAGATGGAATGGGCTCAGGCTACCAATAGACTGATTGAGAAGGTTGCTATTATTAAGCTTAATTTGATTTGTTGACTCACAGACTTTTCTTGTTCAGTCACTGATTCTCAGTGAACATTTCATTTAATATGGTGCTTGCAGATTGATGATGATAATGAGACTATGGATGATGTTTCATTGATTACTCGATCAAGGAGGAGGCTCATATTAACAACTCAATTGATTCAGCAACTTTTTTCTCCTGTACCTGCAAAATATCTTTTTGAAGATTCTATGTTATCCTATGAGAATGTGATTTATTACCTTACTAAACTAACGCTTGGAGAAGTATGCAGCATGATCTCATTCTTGGAAAGTGATTCAGATTTGCAATCAGAGAATAGCAGCATGTGAGTTTTTCAGTAACTTGGAATTTAATATATGAGCCTTAATAGTTATTTGGTTCAATTGTTGAATTCCTCCAAATTTTGGACTCAAAATATTTCTAATTATGAACCTGTAATTAACATTCATACATTGTTATTTTATAGTTGTATGTTTGTGCTATTAGTATGTGCATGTTTTGTGTGCTTCCTGCACATTAGTTTACTATTCTAAACTGTTTATGAGTTTCTCATGCTCATCCAATAATTTTTCACTCAGAATATCAGAAAAATCTAAAACTCTCGTAAGGAAGAGGACAAGAGAAGAATTTTTCTCCAATATTGTGGATAATTTTGCAGCGAAGTTCAAGAAACTCCGGAGTAACTTTTTCAAGTAAGGGTTGTGTAAACAAACACTACCTACATTATTTTATTTAATTTTTTTCCTTTGTATTATCCGTACATGATATGAACTTGAAATTGTTGTGGTTTATGTAATAGGTTGGAGGGCGGCTCCTCAGTTGTTGATTATAGAATGGAATGCCAAGATGTGGAGAGAGGCTCCATTATAAACCGGTTTGCGAGATTTCATGGACGAGGTCCTGCTGATGGGGCTGCTGACGGCTTGTCCACCTCCGAGGGCGTCCCCAGACGGGCATTTCCTCAGAGAAGCGTAACCGTGGTGCCGATGCCGAGAAATCTGCCTGACGGGGCGATGTGCCTTTCCCTCTGATGCATCGTTTGATTCGCAAAGCGTTTGATTCTGCTTCCTCCCTATTGCTGCAGACGCAGCTGCAGTAGCTGTTATATAGCTAGCCAGCTCTATGTAAAACCTACCTCCGCTTCCCGCTCTTCTGCAAAATGCCGAAAGCTGCCCAAATGCCACTGCTCGGGGTGAACTGCTTTTTTATTAACTGCATTAACTTTTTCTTTTCCTCAGCTGGGGAAAGAGAGGGGAAATGAATGGGTTTGAAGAGATAGGGATAGATAGAGAGAGAGAATGAATGGCGCACGCACGGAGAGCCTTTTTGCACACTTGAATGAGAATTGCCCTCTTGTTTTTTTTGCGTCCCCCTCAATTCTAGTACAGGTCGCCCCTCGTGTAAATTCCTGAAAAAAGGTCCGAAAAATGAATTTTATGCTTCCATATCATTTTTCACAAAATGGAGATAATGATTACTTTTGTTAGCATATGCTATATATATATATATATATATATATATATATTCTTTGTGTTTTCATGAGGAATGATTACATGTAATTTGAGGCTGCTGCCTATAAATGAACAGATTCTTGCTCAATAGTCTCCGCCTGTCTTCTGCCAGCATGCATGCATATATTCAACCCGGACCTGGTGAGGAAAATTGTGCAGGTTGTGAAGGGGCGGCAGTTCTCTTTTTCTTTTCAATTTCTAGGTTTACTTTGCCTTGCTTGATGATACCTGTCTGCCGCCCTCTTAGATTTTGACCGTTAACGACTTGCTATTCTCTTTTTATATATATAGATATTTTAAAATATACACATATATAGGTAAATGATGATTATGATAATGATGATATGACATCAGGTGGGTTCATCGGGCGTCAGTGTTGCTGCTGTTCAAATAAATGTGTGAAAGCGACGGAGTATTTATTACAGCGTTCGTTTAAAATATGGGAAATGACTTCCCTTTTTGAATGCTTCAACAGAGGACACAATAAGTGTTGCATGTCACTTGTTTATTTTTTTTTTTAAAGTAAAGAAAATTCATGCTGAGTTCGGTCCTTTCCACTTTGGTGCTATTATGCGACGACGGCTACTTGTGAGTGCGGGCCAACTGTCAATTTATTTGGGTTTCATCATATTTGTACTAGTACAGATTTTCTTATTTATTTTAGTTTATGGTTGTTTTATTTAATTCTCAATTAAAAGAACTGTGTGGGTGGTCCTCTTGTCGTGTGGCTGACACAACAGACACAGCAGTCCTTATTGAAACTCCCATCATTATCATTAAAGGGTCCTTTGTCTCATCATTTGGTCTGTGATCGGCTACTGTTACATGTGACTTTTTTGTTTTGTTCCATTATTAATATTATTATTGTTTTTGTACCTTTCCAGAAAAAAAAGAAAAGAAAAAAGAGGGCATCACACCCTTTGTTTCGTCTCATTGCTGTTTAGAAATATGCATGCCCTCTGAACATAATTCCCTTTCCATTTTACTTAAACAACCCGTCATCTGTCTTTTTTTTCTTTTATTGTAAAATAATGGTTTTAGAAGATTTATGTTTGCATCAAAAGAAAACCATTGTACCTTTTCTTGCACATATATCAAGATTTAAACATCATAAATAAAAAACTTTTAGGCGCTTTTCATGAACTGTGTAGATTAATTGGAATAATTTTGCTGCATAATGAGCTAATTTGAATGATTTTTTTTTCTTCTGTTCAGTGCCCAAACCAAAATTAGTTAGTTTCTAATGATGTGATTTGCTGTAATGTTGTAAGGGAACGTAGCTTATTTTAGCATCATAGCATTGTTCAATAAAAATCGTATTAAATACGCCAAACATTTGTTCATTATAATATTAATTTCTTCGTTTACCTTGCAAAGGGAAATTAAACAAGTAATCTGTATATTGTTTTAGTTTTATAATTGAAGCTCATGATTTATTTATTATCCTATATTTTAATTTCATCTCATCAGCCAGATAATATTAAAATTTAAAGCTCAAATAATTAAAAAAAAAAAAACTTAAATGAGGTGGTATCATAATTTTAAATAAAGTGCCGGTGGAAAAGGGACAGCAGCAATTTCATTTTTCTCACAACGTCATTCAACAATTAAATAAATTATGCACGCACGAAAATCAATCAGCGTTCATTTTTTCCATTTATAATCCCAGATATCATCATTTAAAGAGCTTCTTCAGTGCTACAAAACAAGGCCAAAGAGCAGCAAAACTCTATCTATATGAATAACAAAGGAAAGAAGCGCCAAGACAAGCCAGAATCTGCTGCTCAAAGTAACGAGTAAGACGATGAGGACCGCAGACTCATTTCTGCATCCAAAGCAAAAACCAGGAAAAAAAAAATTCTTAATTATTGACAGATGTTAGGCTTTGATGCATGACAAACATACAGATTAGGTATACATAAATTAATACCTCAAGTTCAGGATGCAGGCTTGGCCTCCTCAGCACCCTTGTGCCCAACATCGCCTGCTAATAATGTAGTAATTAAGCACAAGAAATAATTAATTCACCATAACTATAATTAATGGCATGTTAATCAATCATACCTCCAACATTGTTATCATCAGCTGGTGGCAAATCAGATGTCCAGAGGGTAAGATTGTCCCTCAGCAGCTGCATGATCAAAGTGCTGTCCTTGTAAGACTCCTCGCTCAACGCATCCAGCTCAGCAATGGCTTCATCAAATGCTTCCTTAGCCAGATGACAAGCCCTGCACCATATCCATTTTCCCATCAATTTCTCTTCTACATATGCTTATATATATATATATATTGATGCATTTATATATATATACATATATTGATGCATTTATATATATATATATATATTGATGCATTTATACCTCTCGGGGGAGTTCATGATTTCATAGTAGAAAACAGAAAAGTTGAGAGCAAGGCCGAGCCGGATGGGATGAGTCGGCGGCAGGTCTGTGCTCGCAGTGTTGGTTGCAGCCTACATTATTGTTAACGTCAGAAACATAAAAAAGTTCACGCATTTTATAGTGCATGCATGCATGCCTGATAAGCCTTCAAAGACTGCTCAGCCGCCTCCTTCCTCTCTTGATCTGTTTTGAACTCTGCAAGATAGCGATAATAATCACCTTTCCTGCATTAATTCCATCATAGATTAAAATTAAATATACCAACTCTTATATAATAATTGTATAATATAAAATATATTAAAATAAATCAGTAATGAATTCTTTAATTACATCTTGTAGTAGAAGACGGTTGATTCGCCGGAGGTGGCAGAAGGGATGAGGTGCTGATCTATGATAGACAGAATGTCATTGCATATCTTAGTGAGCTCTTCCTCCACCTTATGGAGATACCCTCGGATTAACTTTACGTTGGAATCATGATTTCCTTTCGATTCTTCCTTCTGCTCAATAGAAGACAGGATGCGCCATGACGCTCGCCGCGCTCCTATCACGTTCTTATATCCAACCGAAAGCAGGTTTCTCTCCTCTACGCTCAGTTCCACATCAAGCTTCGCAACATTCTTCATGCTCTCAACCATTTCTGTAACACAACAACAGCGCACAGCTCTTAAGAATACCCTAATTTCCAAATAAAATTATAGCATTTAATTTGTGTATTAAAAATCCCTACAAAAATAAATCAAGTCGATCCCAATGTACTCAATTCTCATCATATCCTTTAGTGTGAGTGCGTGTAAATATATATACATACACCTCCACTTTCGTATTATCTCCACAACACATTTGCTGTTTGGTGTAATTGCATTCTATTTGCTCTCATGAATCAGCCTTTTAGAAAACATCTTTCAGAAGGTAGTTTCTAAAGTGTGGCATGGCTGCTTTATACTATTTAGCATTAAAAATATATACCAATTTGGCCCTGGCCCTCCACCATCACCAATATCTGCCAACTCACTAATTTTTAGCTAGCTTGCTGATTTTGTTCATCGTCATCAACCATTGATATCATGTACATTGGTATGATGACATAACATTCAAACAACAAGTTCCAGTTTACGATATCTTTTTCAAGCAGCTGCAATTACCCCAAATAGAGCCTTAGTTTATTAACATGCTTCTACGTGGTAGGCTAACATACTGACCCATATGACATTGCTAGTTTTAGAATTATTATATAAACCTTGATTAAATTTGACTATAATTTTTCATTCGCACAAAACCCAAGAATTGCTCCTCCATTTTATCAAGCACATCGCCCTCTATCTCGTTACTACTTAACTCTAGTCTAATTTTATGAATAAAAAGAATAGTGCATACAAACAATATACACCAGCGCACCTCTTCCTACATGTGTTTAGTAAGAACATTCATAATAAATGTAAATAGATTAATGTTTATGTGAATGGATGGTGTTGTGGCTTGGTTGAGCTATGAGATTTAACCTCTTGATAAGTCAATAATTAAACCCCATTGATCAATAGTTGCCTTATTATAGCTCAACTACTTCAAAAAGAAAAAAAAGTACATGAAGATGATTTTTTATATAGTCTGATTAAAATAAGAAATGATTTGAGAAACTAACTTCCATTTTAAAGCAAGCAATTTCTCCATTATACATATCTTTTACAACTTCAATATAAGCACACAAAACATCCATTATACATGTCTTTAACAACTTGAAAAGAATAATACATGCAAACAATATACAATAATGCACCTCTTCTAACTTGTGTTTAGTGAGACCATTCATAATAAATGTAAATAGATAGGTGCATAGAGATGCCTTTTGATGTAATCTGAGTAAAATAGAAAAATAATTTGACAAACCAGCTTCCATTTTAATATAAATAATTGCTCTATTGTACATGTCTTTAACATTTTCAATATAAACACACAAACCCCTCTGTTATACATGTCTTTAACAACTTCAATATAAAGCACACAAACCCCTATCGTTCCAACACACTCCAAAGAAGTCCTCTTGTACTTTTTCATGAGCCTTTTCAAAACTGATGATATTCTTTATGAATGGAGATTTTCTTTTTTCCATATAAAATTCTCAATCAAATCTCTCAACAAATATATGGAACCCATAGTTGATCATTTCTCTTGTACTTTTTCATAAACCTTTTCAAATGGAAAATTTCTGTACTTCATATAAAATTCTTAATCAAATCTCTCAACAAATATATGGCACACATAGTTGATCTTCTAACATAAAATTAAACTAGCTGTGTAAAGGCTCTATCGTACCTTTGCATTTCTACTCGATCAATTAGAGAAAATCTAACAAGAAAAAAATTTACTTACATTATCCTCTAAACATCATAATTTTCATATCCATCACCTAATCTAAGCAATTTATATAATAGCACATAACAATTTTGTGCAAAAATTTTAATACTTATTTAATTTTAAGGACTTGAGCAATTGCCAATTTTCTACACAAATAAAAAATGGATGATCTATTAATAAATAAAGTCTTAGCAGATATTTGCGAATTATAAGAATGTGCGTGTTTTTTTTTATAATTTTAAGGTTCTAGTTTTAATATTATTAATAAAAATCTTAAAATTTTGTTATTATTACCGTTCAAGATGTAATACGATATGATAAGATATGATGAGAAGTTCAGGTGGGCTAGACAATGTCCGAGCATATAAGGCGTTGCTTTAGCTCATAAATTAAATATAATGTACTTTATTGTGAGTCTTAAGATTTATTTGTACAAAAAATTTTCAAAACGTTTAAAAGTGCGAGAGGTTTTGTTTTATATATTCCTCCTTTTTATTTGTAGACTTTAGTAGTTGTGTATTTGTTCCTTCTATAATAAATGACAACATCTCAATGTAGGTCTATTTGTGAATTAAAATTACAGACAAGAAAGAAAAACGTAAGTTCATCAATTATTTTTACATTAAAAAAAGCACTGCGTTTGATAGATGACAGTGTTATCAACACAAAGTTGTGATCCAGATTAACGTTGTTATGCATTGAACCTCTGGTGTGCTTCTAGGAAAAATATTCATCGAATTTGTTCATATACTTTCATAAATTTAGAAATTGGATAGAAGATACTTATGCCCAGTTTTCTGCAAAGCAATGACTATCTCAACATTTAAAAATAGATCAAACGCCTTTACTTGTTATAACAACCGATCAATCGAAAATGCAGGACAATGTGATTTTGAGACGAACACAAAACATAAGAACATAAACAATCAAACCCACTCGCGCATTCCCTAAGTAAACCTCCAGCAAAACAACAAACAAACCACGTAATTATCACCAAACAAACCGAAAACTAAACGAACAAACTTAACTGGACAAATCCCAACCAGATACATGATGAACAAGCCAAAACAAAAAAAAAAAATCGGGATAAAACAGCAGGGATAACGAATAAGGATAAAAGAGAAATCGAGATGTTCACCTTCGTACCGCTCGGCCTGCTCGGCGATCTTCGCTAGGTACACATGACTCTCCCTCTGCTTCTCCGCCGACATTATGACCGTAAGAGAACGATAGAGAGCGCGGCTAATACGAGATTTAGAGAAGGAATGTGAATGAAAATACAGTTGGATTAGGGCACCACAATGAGGGCCGAGATTTGAAGAAAGCCGATGAGAGACGCGATGCGGGGTCTGGGCGCAGTTTTCTCCTAGTTTTAGCGAAAAAACCGCCGTCGCTCAGATGGCCGGATCTTGACCGTTCGTTTGACCCCTTCGCTGTTATACCCATTTTAACGGACGAGAGGACTTCCCTTCATAATTAATTAATGGGACGATACCTCAAAAAAATAGTATTGGAAAAGAATCATTTTCCTTAATTAAAAATATCAAATGTTAAACCAAAGACAATACAATCCAACATAAATTATAACATCAAATAATATTTTAAATAAAATACTATATTTACAAAAAAATATAAAAAAATTTATTTGATTAATAATATTTTTTATATATAGAAAAACAAAAATTGTATTATATGATATTATCATATAATATGCATGTTATTGTATTTTTTTTGTGTAATTTTAGCAAATTTCTTATTTTAATAAGTTCAATTATTAAATAACAAATTTTTTATTTAAATTAAAGTATAATATTAAAATAGAGGACTTATTTTTTCAAAAAATATTATATTTTAGTTTATATAGATATGTGTGAGCAACTGCAATGTATACAGTTATAATTTATTTATATAAAAAACATCCCCTAGTTGGTGAGTTATTTTTTTTTATTGAGTTGTTTCTTGTGAAGACTACAGGATCCTATAAAATTATAGAATTAAAGTAAAAATAATAAGAACAATTTCATTCAAAATTATAATGGCTCAGGCACTGTACATCACTGTACAAACCCAAGTCGATTGCTGCCCGATCGGGTTCGATCGAATCTGATCATCAGCAACAATCAACCTAGCATGAGTTGCAATCAACAGAGCAGATAAAGTGAGGCGAATTGACCTACTTAGAACACTCAGTAAAGGTGTATCTGAATCACAGAGACGCTGCCAAGCTGCGTTGACTGAGAGTAGACCAAGAGCTGATCACCCTTGACTAAGCTTCCTTAAGCGTTGGCGGATTGATATGGAGCTGGAACGCTCAGCCTAGCCCTCAGCATTGACGGGAGTTCGAGCTGTAGCACACACTGGGGTCAACTTGTAACAGCCCAAACTTTTAAACACCAAGGTATTGTCCGCTTTAGCTTGAAAGGCCTCATGGTTTTACCATTAGAAGATAACTTCCCAGCAGGTCACCCATCCTGGGAGTGCTCCCACCTGAGCACGCTTAACTTTGGAGTTCTTATCAGGAACTCTACCGTTATCTAAAAATGTGCCTCAATATTTAAGAATTTCACTTATTACTACTTAAATGGGTCTTCACAATCTCCCCAACTTAAGTAATTGATGTCCTCGTCAGTATCCACACACAGATCCAAGAACCATCCATTGGGTAAATATGACTAGAGGTGACCCCTACATGCGCAAGAGGTACCCACAACTATGTAGCACCTTAACCATCATAGGTTCAAGAGGTTGTTCACATGAAGTGGTACTTTGTCATGTATGACACTTAGCTCATATTTGACATCCTATAGTTTGCTCTGATACCATTTGTAACAGCCCAAACTCTTAAATATCAAGGTATTATCCACTTTAGCCTGAAATGCATCATAGTTTTGCCCTCAAAAGATAACTTCTCAGCAGATCACTCATCCTAGGAGTGCTCCCACCTGAGCACGCTTAATTTTGGAGTTCTTATCAGGAACTCCACCGTTATCTGAAAAGACGCCTCAATATTTAATAATTTCACTTATTACTACTTAAGTGGGTCTTCACACAACTATAAGTACTATAAGAAATGAAGACAACTGAGATTCTTCCAATGAGCAAAGTAGCTCGTTATAAGGAATCAAGAGACCATTTATAGCCTTGAAAGATCGGGAAAGGTAGGTGTGACGACCCCAATATTGCATATGAACTCAATTCAACATTGGAGCGTCATCACGATATTTAATATTGAATTAGAAATAAGCTAACACAATACTAAATGTTGTGTGGCCAAAAATATTTAAAGTTAGTATTTGAAAAGCATAACATTCATTCAGATCTTTCAGTGCTTTCATTTAGTAGAGTACGTCCTAGCATAGTCTGCCTCTTTAGTTCTAGTTTTGTTATAGAATAAACTCGGACTTAGTTCGACGGATGTCTAGGATGGATACATGTCTTATTCTATAAGTTCAACTCGGACCTAGCTCTGCGGATGCCTAAGATGGATACATGTTGAACTTTCAGTTTAGAGGCCCTGTATGGCCTATTCTATTATGGCAACACTATATCTTAGACTTACTACTACTTTAGTTCAGTTGTCAGTGCTTGTTTTGCTTTGCCACATGCTTCAGAAGCCTTCCTTTTAGTGCTTGGCTTGTTTTGTCACATATCTTAGTGACTTTACTTTTGCTCATGTATGTACTTAGTTTACTTTTGACATGTGTCTCAGTGGTTTTTTTTCATGTCAATCTGCATGTTTGTATACACGCTCTCATTGATTACTATTAAGATATTGGCATATTTAGGATGCTAGAACTGTATGTCTATTTTTAGTACTTGTGTTCTTATTGTTCTCAGCATGTCTCTATGTGATCATAAGCATGTTATGATCAGATTTATTTTAGTAATTGCAATTACTTTTACTTTTAGCCTCACCATATTTAGTTGCTATTTTTGTATGTTATTTTACATACTGTTGATTAGCTATAAATGATTAGTTTATAGCTATCCCATTCTTGTAGCTTGTTGCACCTTTTTAATGCTTACATGTTTAAAACCTTTAAATGCGATATATTAAATATTCAGTTCACTTAAATAGATTAAAATGTACTTAGACAATTGTCTAACTGTAATATTTTTCTTTTCTTAGCTGGGGCCCTGGCATTTATGCTACCGACAAATGTTAGATTCAGAGTTGTTCGTCGATAGTGCTGCAGGATCAAAGCCGGTGCTGGAGGACGATCTTCCTACTGCTGCTTAGATAGATTTTTTCCCTTTTTTGCAGTGAGATTGAGAGACTTTACTTTCTATTGAATTCAATTTGTAATAATTAAATTCATGATGTATTTACTTTTCTGCATTTGATTTGGGTTACTGTTTCTTTTACTCTTTTATACTATATTATATCTGTGGATGTTATATTACTCTATTTCTTGTTTCCAACACTTTAATTTGTATTGATGTATGTTTACAGTTCTCCCATAGTAGGGTGACGAGTCCTTGGCTTAAGGCGAGTTGGATCCTACCTGACTCTACTTGAGTTGAGGATTTGTCACCACCTCGAGTGGAGCATCGTACTCCCTACGATTATGCTAATATCAATATTAGCATGGCCGCAAAGAGTACGAGGCCCCACACTTAAGGACCCTCGTACGGAGCTGGAGAGGTCGGGGATGGCCTTGGTTGGGCAAGCGAGGCGGTCGAGCGCTGCGTGGAGGGAGAGGAATCCTTGAGGGGACGAAGAAAAACAACCGTCTGATCCTAGATCAGAATGTTTGAAACTACCGTCTGATCCAAACGGTGGATCAAATGGCGGGCGCAGGGAGAGTGGAAGTACCTAAAGAAACGGATTGACGAAAGAGTTTGAGTTCGGGAGAGATTGATCCGATCTTTAACGTGCCAATCGAGGGGTCCTAAACATCGGAGGAGTCTTTAAGGACCTTCGAACGGAGCTGGCGAGGTCAGGGATGGCCTTGGTTGGGAGAGCGGTCTTCTTCTTTTTCTAGAGTGAATTCGGCCAACTTATGAAGTACCCATCTCAGTGTCTCCTTCAATTCTTATACCTTATTTTGGAGGCTAGTGATCTTCTCGTAAGAGACACCCATGAACCTTGCCAGGCTTTCACCGTGTGCCTCTTCCTTGTCCTCCAATTCTCAAATCAGTCTTCAAGAGTGGGGGGCTAAAATTAGGTTCGTGGAAGTTCATCTGCCACAACCCTTCTTGGCTTAAGTCTGTATCCGAGTGTTCCGCTGAATGATTAGGAGAATTCATCTGTTAGAGATCCAAACTTATAATTTGTTGAATAATGACCTTATTATGTAATTAGTTTTTTCATATATGTTGTACTAATTTTCTATAAAATGTTTTGTTCCTATCATAATCTTATTATATCATTAGTTTTCTATCAAATATTTCATTATAGTATATTTATATTTTAAATTGAATAATTTTTCACCCATGACTTCTATGTCAATTATTATTTTACTCCAACACTTCCAATCCTGCTCTGATACCAACTGTGATGACCCATATTAGGTTGGTAATAACTAAACTAACATCGGATGCATCTTTCCGCATGATCATATTGGCAGTTGGGTAAAATAGCAATTAAACAAATATTCAAAATCATTCAAATATAAGAAATAATATTAATTTAATTTAAAGTAAAATAATATTCAAAATTTAATACATAGCTTTCATTATACAAAAATAAATATCCACTAATGGGACAGTTAGAATCCGTTAATTCTGCGTCATATCTTTAAATTATATCAGCTTCCTCCAGCTGTAACTGATCTGGCATTATAAAAATAATGCCTTAATGCACATTTTAAGTACAAAGAATATTAAAAATATACTTAAAATAAAGCGGAAGGTAAAAATGATAACAATTACAGGGAAAATATAATTTATTGCAATTAAAAGATGATCATGTTTCCTGCAACATAAATGTCATTTTCACATACCAATTTTTTAAATGAAAAAGCAATAATAGTGTAAAAAATCATGTTTATGTTTATATCTTATAATATTATGAAGTAATAATAGCAATTCTGATAGGCAAAGCCAGAACCATGAGGCTAGGTTCATATGCATTTGTGTAAATCTTCACCTGGACCCCCTTAAGGGCCTCAGATGACAATAAACATGCATTTAAGCATAACTTTCACATGTGTAACACCTCACTATTATATTAAAATTTAATAATCTAATCATGAGTATTACCGGTAGTATTTAATATTGAGTTAGGAGATTCTAACTCAACCTTTAATACTATATAATATTATATGGATCTATGGGGAGATGAAAGACATTCAATTATTCTAACTCAAACATTCATTATTTATAATATGAAATTTAAAATAACATGAAAGAATAGTTTACAAAATATTCAAATATAAAGTTTATTCTCACATAAACAAACAAAAGTAAATTTTCTTTCTCAACTATTGCTTAGCTTCCTCTTTAACTGCAGGTCCTGCTTCTTACTTCTGATCTACCGTATTTTGGTTTTTAAATACGATAGGGCACAGTCAAAAAAAGAAAAAGTGGTTAGACTTTAAAAGTCTAAGTACATTTTAAAAGTAGACTAATCATTAATTAAGCGAATATCACATTACAAATTTAAGAAATAGCGGTACAATAAGCATAAAAATGGTAAGAAGGTATGTAAGAAAGTGTGCTCACAATGCTAGAATATTTTTTCCAATCCTACAATAATTATGTTAGTAGCATTGCAATTTGAAAGAAAATATAATGTGTTCAAATGGATTTGTATGCTAAGTAAGAAGAAAAATAATTGTATGAAATTTTGTACTGTATAAATTTATGAAAGATTTAATCATGGAAAATCATTTCAGTCTAAATATTGAATATATCATTCACAATCAATGAGATTGTGAGGAATGCAATTTATAATTTATTTATCTTGTACATTTCTTGTTCTGTGGGCGCAGAACAAGCGAGGAATTGAGTACGTCAACTTAACTTATCTGTAAGTGGGGTCTAAATAAACACACACATTCTCCCCTCAAATGAATTATGTGGTCTCCTGATATACCAATAGTCTTGCCCAGGTAAATGATAGTTGTACTAAATCCTCCATATAAACCCCTCTGAAATAATTTATAAAATATTTATTATATACACAAAATATTTTTGTATGAATCAAAGTTTTAAGATTAATGCGTTTGTAGCACAAGAATTATCTCAAAGTTTTGTAAATCTTGTGATATCCATTATTTTCTAATGATTTTATATTCACAATGGTTGATCATATATAGGTCATCCAAATTGTGATATGATAATAAAAAGAAATAATGAAGAACGATGTCTTTCAATAATCAAGAATAATATGAGATTCAAATTCTAAAAAATTTGGCATGATCTCCCTTATATTTGTTTAAATAAATAATTGCAAAATCAATATATAAGTCAATTCATTAACTACTTCCAATTCTAAAATAGAGTTCAATCCATTACATAAGATTGCTCATTTCCAATTCGAATAATTTTGATAATTATAAAGAATAGCAATTTATCAATCTATTGACTAATTCTAATTCTACAATTTTTCAAGTAATAAAATCAAACGAAGTAGTTTACTAACCTATGATTCATATATCATATATCAAATATCTATGAAATTAATAAGAGATGTAGAAATTAATTTAGCAATTTATAGAGGCAGCATCATTTGGCTTATTACACATCAAACAATAGCATTTAATTCAGCATTTCATTTGGTATTAATTTACAACTCAACCTGCAAATAATAACAACATTGAAGTTAACATTTATATGTAAAATAAACAATAATCATTTAAATTGAATTATAATACAGTAATTGATTATTTCAACATTTTTAATAATATAAGTTAATTTAATACTAATAATGTAAAAGGGAAGTATTAAATTTGACATGATTCAATGATTCTTTTAGTTATATAATTGATAATATATGGTTTTAATAAGAGTGATGACAGCCTTTGATTATTTGATTCTACTTTGGAATTAAGAGCAACATTTGATCAATTTGATTTCACTTTGAATGAAAGGCAACAATTGATCTTATGCATAACATAATTGGTAGTATTTGGATCTCTATTTAAATGGCAGCATTTAGATTCTATAAATAATTGGCAGCATTTGATTCATCTCATTACAGTTAATAGCAACTTTGAATTATTTAAGATCTTCATTGATCTCCTCTTTGGAAATACATGGCAGCATTAAATTTATTGGGATAAATAGCAACATTTAATCTTATAAACTAATGGGCAGCACTTGCTTTACCTTGAAATAAGTGGTAACACTTTTCCTCTTATGACAACATTGAGATCTCATAGAATATATTGCAATATGTGTATTTGTAAAAGAATAATAACATTGATACTTTTGTATCTCACGAATTTATACAATTGATGGCAGCCATTGATTTGATGCATAATTGATGGCAACAATTGACTTTATTCATAATTTATGGCAGCAAGTGACCTTTTACTCAACTAATAACAGCAATTGATTCCACACATAATTAATAGCAGCAATTGAATTTATTAAAATAAATGGAAGCACTTGAATAAAGTTAAAACACAACATTGCTAAGTGTAATAAATTCAAATGAGAAGCTTTAAGTGCAGCTATAGCAAATTCAGATTAGAAGTTTTGTGTAATAAAATTAAAAATACTATAGTTAAAAAGTACCAGGTGTAGCAAATTCAGATCACAAATTGGAAATGTTATATATAAGCATATATTCAACATCATTTTCTTGTTCTTAGATTTAGAAATTTTCAGATCAATTTATCAGAAATAGGATAAAATGCACTGTTGTTCATTTAAACTTTAGCCAATTGAATGTTTAAGTGCATGCATTCTCTTATTTTCTGCATTCATATTTAATTGATGAGTATTTGTTAGAGTTGAAAGACATCAAACAACTATATAACACAATAATATTAACACTTAGAAGAGTATTGATGTAAAAATCAATGCAAAGTAAATATGATGAATACCAATATATACTGTAATAAATATAATCATGCTTTTCTAAATTTAGACCTTACTCTTAATATAGTTGTTGTTGCTACCTTTAATAAAGAAAGAAAACAGCCTCAATGATAATGAGAGATATAAATCTAGAGAGCTCATGTATAACTGTGAAGCATTAAGTAAAAGCCAGAATCAACATATACATGCTTGCTAAATTACTGAAATAACACCCGACCCAACCCATAAAGAGGCTGCATGAATTTATAAAACATCTCAAACTAGTGGACTCATATTTTTATGTTAGCAAGACAACCTCTTATTTTCTCATAAATGGCACATAACTTCATCTCAAATTTCATTTACATATTCAAAATGTAAGACCACAAAAAGTATCATTGAGAGTCGGATCGCAAATAAACCTTTCATGCATTTAGAGTTTAAGCAATCAAATTTAGATTTGGCATTAGTCCAATTGTCAAAAAGTTTCTCAGTGGATGTTATGGAGCTTTCTAGCATATAAATGGGGATGGAATAATAAATAGAAAATAGTAGATTTAAAATGAAAGAACTAAGTACCACAATGTTAAAGACACATTTTGGATCTAAATCAAAGTGTCAAATTCTAACCATCATACAACTAATGAAACAAAGATTCACAAATTTCATCCACCAACCAGTAAATTTTAAATGAGACAGCAAGATTGAAAGTTAAGTGATATTAACATAAGTTAAATCAATAAGCTATTCAAACCAAGAGATATTTATACATGCAGAGTACGTTGTACTAGAAGAACAGAGCCGTGAAATAAAAAAAATCAAGTTCGCCTTTTTACTTTGAAAAATTCCTTCATATCTTCTATTATTATTAATTTTTTTTTTCACTAATCTCCATTTACAATCGTTTGATTCATTCAACGAATCACCATTTTGCATGTCAACTCCTTGGAGAAATTTCATAATGAATAGCACTGTGGTTTATTATTTTTAATGAATTATCTAGTTTATTGAGTATCTATGTCTAACAAATTAAAAACATGAAGAATAATTGAAAAATATAAAAACTTTATCACACGCTATATAATTACGTGCAGAAATTAAAATGATTTTGCTCAGACAGCCAAGGGTTAGTCTTCAACTTTTGGCCAAGAATACGACATCAGAAACTCTAGTTCAAATAGTGAATAATCATAGCAATAACAATAACTAAAAATATCTATCACAGAGCTTGCAATTTTAATACAAAAATAACAACTCCAAAGTATAAATAACATAAACAAAAATAGTGTTTAATTAACAATAGAATGTGGTGCTAATCACAAAGGAAAATTTTGTAACCAACACCTATAAATACTAATAGAATGCCATATCCTTTATTTAATTTTTTCTCAGTCCTTTATGCAAATTGAACATTATTTAAGACCTATATTATAATCCATCACAAAGCTATCTATGATTCTCATAGATCCTTCAATAAGATTTCATATAAATTATATTGGGTAAGAAGTCGAGTGGAGTACCTTTTAAGATGTCGTAATGAGCTGCTAAGGTTCAGAGTTTGCGAGAATATTTCTTTTTTCCTTTCCCTCTTCGACTAAGATCTCTTCCTTTTAAAGGAGCGAGAGGGACCGATCGCCACTATGCTTCCTATTGGCTTAAAAATGCGGTGAAGGACACGCGTTGATGGTCGCTCGTCTCAATCGAGCGGCATCATCATTACAAGCTGATCGAAAGGAGATGAGAACGGGGGTTTCTCGGGACGAGAGGGATGATGGCGTGCGTGCGAAGAAAATTAGGGATTAGGGTTTTGTTGATATGCGATAAGTTATATATATATATATATGTTTATATATATAAATATAGTATTTTATTTAATTAATTTAGAATTTCTATTAGATTAAAATTATGTGATTATTCATTTCTAAAGAAAATTTTGAAAAATTACTTTTTAGCTAAATTGAGGATAACATACTCAAAAATGATGTTAAAATTTTAATCAAAAGTCATCTTAATTATTTCATTTATCAAATTATGAAAATATAATAAAATAATCAAAAAATTTTGACTATCTCCAAAACTCATCAAAATTTTACTCCAAACTAATTTGGGTGTGAGGAGCGCAATGACAAAGTCCGATTTTTAATTTGAGATCAAATTAATTTCCTCATTTTTTAATTTAAATATTTATCTGAAATTAAGATTTTGCTTATTTGGTTTCAGACTGAACCAAAACGTATGGACTTGCTTTTAATGACTAATTAAAGTTTGATAAAAGAGTTTTAAAGTTTATTGGATAATTAAATAATGATTGACAACTTTGGGTTGTTACAATATGTGCCTCTCTCAAAGGCTCCAGATGTCACCCTTATAGCTCCTGAGGACTAGCCCCGTTCATAACCTATTCATACTCCATTTCGGAACCCTTCTTGCAATATTCCCAAGATACATAAACATCATTCAACTTCTCTTACATCATTAGTAGTAAGAATAACGTATTAAGTAGCAATATAAAATAGGCTCAAAGTGATGCTTAAGCAATAAATGATAGTAAGAAATATAAAAATAATATTCAGTGTACTTTTTGTATTTTGACTAACAAGACGATTCACTCACAACATTGATGTATCTACAAAAGTTATAAATTTGGAATTCTATTATACTTAAAAAGTGATGTTGTGTTTCAACGAATCTTATTTATAAGATTTAAATCCTACATTTCTGTTCCTAAGCTTGATTTTTAATTTACATACTTAGAATCTCAAAATCATAAAATTTTTTAAACTAAATCACGCTTTTTCCTAGATTTCTTAATTTTGTTTCAAATTTTGAATGCATAAATATAAAGAGACTTATAGGTTGGAATCAAAAGAAATATATTAAAACTTTATTTACATGATTCAATACTTAACATTGCTGATTTGCAGGCCTAAAGGCAAGGATTATATGCAATACAATCACACAATGATAAAAATTCAATATTGAAGTAGTTCTAAATCTGATTTCTTTCACTTCAAACTTCATCAATATAATATCCTTACTCTTCTCAAGATTTAACATTTACTTACAGAAGCCTTGAAATGAACAATGGTTCTAATACTTCTACTAGACTAAGGAATTGAAAACAATTATACTGTAGCATTTATTGGGACAATTCATTAAATTAAGCTTGAGTGCAACTTGAATATAATTTTTGATTCAAAGTCCTGGTATTTGTACACCAAAGTATGGATTCAAGTATATTGCATATTCATATAGAAATCTAGCTGCTGATGATATATAAAATAATATAGCATTAACTTAATTTATGCTTTCAATTTAAGCATATACAATCTTAATGACTAACTGCATCAAATTATGTTTCTCAAATCATTTAATAGAATGATTTAATAATTAAATTAAAGCTCGGATTAGACATTTAGGGTTTGCTGCTAACGTACGAAAATAAACGCTTTGCTTTTTGATCCAACATACAATAGATAAATTGAATTATACTAAACATGAAAATCGATACATAAAACTTAAAAGTCAAATTAATTTAACATCTTCTAGTTTGATTATCAACTTAATATTTATTTGCTAATCCCTAATTAAGTGTCTATAAAATATGGGAGCAGTTGGGCTTCTTACCTGCTGTAGGAATCGGGTGCAAAGGAGCCGACTCACCAAAGGAAGGGATCGAGCACAAGGGGGGTCGACGCGCAGAGCCGAGTGATCGATCGAATGCAGAAAGAAGTTGGCGTAGAGGCAAAGGTCGTGCGCTGCTAGCTCTTGACGTCCGTCTCTCAGCGCACGAGATGGAAGGAGGATCGATATTTCCCGCTCGATCAGTCTCCAGGTACGCTCGAGCGGAAAGAGGATCGCGTCTTACGGGAGATAACCAAGCGACTGAGAGGGAGAGGCGAAGGGAATTGAGTGTGGTGACGGTAGAATGCCATACACTTAGTTATATAGGGTGTGCGTGCGCAATGCACATCCGTTTGGACCGACTGGCTTCTCCTCAAAACGCCCGCAGATTAAGGATAATGGCGTAACAGTCGAAATTTACTTTTAATGGAGAAATTTTATTTAATTTCGTAACTGTCGAATTTAAAAACTTTCTAAATTATGGATTGAAACTGAAAAAATCGAATTTTTGCGGGAGTTTTAACGGGAAACTGAATTTTGTGGGAGAATTTAACGAATCGGGAATTCAATGTTTACCTTAAAAATGACCTAGGGTCATTACACAGACGGAGGATCAAACGGTGGGCGCAGAAAATAAACGACACTTATTGTTGGGCTGACGACACCATTAATTATTATTTAAAATATCATTATTATTTTATTTATTTTAATTACTTTTCTTTTTAAAATTAAGCAATTAATTGGAATTAGAAAAAATCTAAATATTCACTCATAGCTAATCGAGGGGTGAGGAACGCAGCGACAAAGTAGGATTTTTGTTTCGACGAGTATTTTATTTTCCCAATTTTTTTGGTATTTAAATATTATTAAAATATTCGACGAAATTTTGATGACTCCCGATTGCCACCAAAACAACACCCTTAGCTAATTTGGGGGCAAATAGTGCAATGACGAAGTCAGATTTTCGATCTGAAGTCAAAATAAATATGTCAAATTCTAAAGCTTTCGGATTTCTCAAAAATCAGGATTTGGTTCATTTGACCCTTTATTTGGACTATATCTTGGTGATGAACTCATAGTGACTTAATTATTATGTTAAGATAAAAAATCAGGACTTGAATTAATTCTAAATGACTAGGGTAACAACTTGAGTTATTACAATCTTCTTCAATGAATGCAATTCTAACGAACCATAGTTCCAACAGAAAGTTTGTTCATTTTGTTCAAATGAATCATTAAGAAATTCAAATACATTCGACGATTCGAACCCAACGAATCATTTAATCTAAACAAAATCCTAAGAAAATAAAAGTTTTTATATTGGTTAATATTACTCTATAAAATTTATATACTTATATATTATTTTATTTTAAAAAGAAAAATATTAAATCTGTTATAAATCTATCAAATAACATAAAATAAATTAATTATACTTAAATCAAAATTTATAATTATTAAATTAATTTATTATCAAATTTTTTAATATTTGATTAAAACGAACACAAAAATTAGAATAAATAGGTATTTAATAAATCTCACTTCGGGCCGAACCACGGGTGGTCGCTACCGAGGCTAGAAATTAGGGCTCGAGCTTCAGTTACAAGGAGCCCGCGGCGTGCGACATCGTGGACAGGGGAGCCCTCGGCGTGCGACATCGTGGACAGGGGAGAAATAACAAAGAGTGAGAGTCAGTCGATGGCAGGAGACAGAGATGTCGAGGAGGAGACTAGGAATCAAATGATGCAGAATCTTTTCGGCGATCAGTCTGAAGATGAAGATGAAGAAGAAGAGGTTGATTCCGAACATGAGGCGGCAGCTAACCACTCGTATTACGCGTCTGTGAGTATTTAGATCCCTAGATAAATTCTGTTTCATTTTGGCTCTCATCGTGCCTCTAATTGTTCTACTTATTTTTTCTTTCTAATTAAAGGCATCGGTCGCACCTGGATGAAGCCTAATCATAGCACCTGAGTTTGTTCTTTATTAAAAAGTAGAACTGATATTTATTATTATTATTAATTTTGCTTTGTTATTATTTCATGCATAATTTCTTTGTTTTGAATGGTGGCACTGCCAACTAAAGTACCCTTTTATTTATCACTTGCGTTAACTATTGGTGTTTACAGCGATTATATGTTTTAGTTGTTCCCAGTGGTAAGGAAATTTAATTATCCAGCTCGCAACAAAACTTCCTTGTTTTATTTGATGATTTCAACTTTATGTTACCCTTTGAACGGAAAATTCATTTCTCGGTTTATTATATAGTCTTTTATATTCCAAATATTAACTTCTCTTTTGCTTATTTTTTGGTTTTAACAGGAAGAGGTGGATGCTGATGCAGAATTTGAAGTTGACGTTGACGGTGAACAAGAGGGTGAAGAGCAAGAGGATGAGGGGCATGAGGCAGAGGCTGAAGGTGAAGATGAGGGAGATGCTGATGGCGAAGATGCAGCTGAAGGTCAGGGTGAAGTTGAAGTAGAAAGTGAGCTGGAAGGTCATGATACTAATGCTGAACAAGTGGACAGTGAGGGAGAGAGGGTTCACAGTTTCCCAGAAAGAGAAGTCAGCGATGAGAGGGTTAGGAGTGAAGACAAGTATGCTGAAAGCGAAGAAGAGAGATATGGACAAAAGGACACGACAATTAAGCGCCGGGAAGCTTTTGCCATTGAGTCAGAGGATTATGAAGAGGACCATTTTAACCACGCTGATAATGATGATGAAGAGGTTGTTAATGCAAGGAACACCAGGTAACATCTACCGCATATGAATGACTGGCTTAAGGTTGCATATTTTAATGATAATGTGAGTACTTGATGTTTGTCATTGCCGTTCTAAATAATTCTGTTTTAGACTTTGCATTGCTATACTGTCATTTCCATGAAGGTCAGTGACTGAAATTTATCCCCAACTCATCCAATTGTAATTGTACTTTTATTTCATGGTTTAGAGATCCTTCATCAGATTTATTTTTGTTCTTCGTGCCAACTTTGTGGTCTATAAAAACCCCAAACTGTTTATAGTTATATGATTTTGGCATTTGCTATTTTAGCACAAGTTCCACTGAGAATACAACAGTATTTTTTGAATTTTTTCAGAAGCTCTCCTAAGGATCAAAAGGACAATGAAGTAGTTCGCGATGTGTTTGGAGATTCTGATGAAGATGAACATGATGAGTATGGCACTCAGAATGATCTAGAACAAGATTCACATGTGAGATTATGTCTTTCAATGCCATTATTTTTTATTTTGTTTAAAATGTTCATCTATAAAAGCAATTGTCCCGAAGTTATCTTGCCTTTTGTAGTGTATTCATTGTCAAGCCTTTCTTTGTACTTGACTTTGATTTCTCTGTGTTATTTTTATTAGGAGCTATAGGATTCATCCTTATATTGACCTTGATGCATCATCAATTTTATGCCAAGTCTTTTAAATTTACTTTTAAAATGTTTCTTTGTCATCCATATTTTTTCAAATATGGAGATTTGAGAATAGAGTAAGGGTTTATGTTGTGTAGAGTCTTTATCGAGACTTGACTAAGAATTTTCGAAGGATTAAGGTACAACCAATGAATAATGCATTTAAATACATAAAAATAATTAATGACTTTGATTTTATAATCATGCATATTTAATTTATATTTTTATTGCAGAGGTCTCCAATGGAAGAGCAAGGTGATTATGAGAAAAATCTTAAACCCGAGGATATAGTGCCGGATGAATTTACACAATATGAGTTTGAAGATGAGAACCTTGAGCAAAAACCAAAGGAGAAACAAATTGGCCCTCCATTAGAGATGGACATCCCATTGCATCCACCTCCTGGTCGACCTAATAAGGTGAGCTACTCTAATAAATATTATAATTATCACTCAATTGTTAATTTTTTAGTTGTTTAAGCATTTGTTTTTAGCTTATATGAGCCACATTTTTATCTTCTATTCTTTTAAGTTTTCAAGTAATTGGAATCTCTTTAATATGCCATAATCATATCCATAAGTTGTATTTTTTGTATTTTATATAAACTTGATTTTGCGATTTTTGTTTCTTAGCTGTTTTTTACAACTTCTATTGAACACAATCTCACAATCAATTTTTTAGACCATCAACACATGGTATGAGATTTCCCTTGTGCCTTTTTTTCACTCAATAAATCCCTACACATTATTTGTCTATGGCTATAGAAGTATTATTTAATAGTAATTTGGTTGTTGAATTTCTTTATTAATTGTAATTTTGGAACCCAGTCATCCAGGGGCTCAATTTATGCGTGAGAGTGTGCAATTGAAGAAAAAGAGAAGGTGGAAGCTTGTCGGCTTCTTCCTACGGTGTCGATGGTGGAGCGTCATTCCGGGATTTTGATAGTCTCTAAGTTAGTAAGGCTTTTTTTTTTTTTCTTCATGGTTAAGGAAGGTGGTAAGGGAAGTAGGTGATTGATGCAAAGTTAGGGTCACTTGATTTTTGAGAGTATTATGTGGATTCAAAGATAACTGTGGATGTATTCTTGATTGTTTTTAGGGAACTTGCAAATGACAATGGAGCATTTTACTGTTTCCTCTGGGGAAGTGTACTCTCAATGAGAATCATTACAAACTCTTAGTGAAAAGAAGGTAAGCTTATGTTTGTCTTGGAAGAGGAGGCTTAACAAAAACAAGCATACAAAGCTGTTTGGTTGTTTTCTTATTTGGAAGGGAATTCATTCCTTGTGCTACTAAGTGAATTGAAGTTTAGCTAGAGCTTATATAGAAAAGTGATGGCATTGGGCTATGATTTTATCTTAGTTAAACTTGAGAATGATGAAGCAAAAATCTTATCCAAAGGGGGATGTTATTCTATTAATTACCAATAATTGGGCAGTAATTTTATGGTTCCCTTTGGAGAATCGTTTTCCAACGAGGACTTTTACAAACTCTTAGCGGAAAATGGTAAATTCATACTTTTCTTGGAATAGGAGGCTAAATGAAAACAAGGATACAAGTCACTTTGGTTGTTTTCTTATTTGGAAGGAAACTTTTATTCCATGTGCTATTGATCGAAAAGGTGATGGCATTGGACTATGGTTTCATCATAGTTAAACTTGAGAATAATGAAATAAAAAATCATATCTAAATGGGGATGTTGGTTTATTAATAACCAAGAATTGGACTAATTAATTGGAAGAAGACCATTATCCAAAAGGGATGTTGGTTTATTTTTTTTGAGTAATACCATGCTATAGAATTGTTAAGGCATGTGGAAGAAGACCACTATCCACCATGCTCTACTTATTTTTTCATACTTCAGTTTTGGTCTAGTTGAGATTAAAATTGAATCCTTTGGTTGTAGTGATGCAGACAAGCTTGTTGGCAGGTAGTGATATTTTAAGATTCAATCTTCACTTGGAAAATTCAGAAGAATCAACATTACTTGGCGTGATGATATGCTCTCATGTGACATTTTTACTTAACATAATAAATTGAGTCCACTTGAAATTAAATCAAGTCAAAAGAAACCATCCTGAACTTGACCAGTTTGTTGAAACGGGTCCACAGTCTCTACCTGAACCTTATTTGTACCTAATCTAATCAACCACAATTTTGGAATCCTTACGAACATTCACAGGACATAATAAATACATTTTCGTTCAGTGACACTATTTTGGCAAAAATTTGGCATTTCATTCAATATTGATGAGAATAAAATTCAAAGCGAAGCTTAAGCGGCAATAACAACAAATTAAGTGCAAGAAAGTAGTATCAGAGTACCTTTGTTTCGATAGTAATCGGGAAGTACTTATAAAGCTGATGTGTCTGTGGAAGTTTATTTTCATAATTTTATTAGTTCTTGAATGTGATGATTTGCATTATCAAAACATCTCTTATGATTTTGAAACTAAGTTTTATTTATTTAATAAGTATTATGTATAATTTAGAATTAACTACTTTATGCATTTTAAGCTTTTCCATAGTTTTTTTCTATAAAGTTTGCTTTAATATTCCTTAACTTGATTATTCCAACCCTCTAGCAAAATCATGCTTTAAATTAACATTCAAATAACTCTCTTGAGATATTAAAGTATATCCTATCTATACATTTTGTTTTTCTTCCCTATTAAAGACATAAAAACAACTCCAAGAACAATCTCAGATTCATTTCTAATTACGCACTTGAATAACCTTATTTTACTCTAAAATAAAAAGGTTTAAGCCCAAAAATGGCCATTAAATCTGCTCAAATTAGAGGACATTTACAGCACAAAATCAATCTTTAAATAACCACCAATTTGATTCAAACTATCATTATATTTTCCCGAAATGGCTGCTTAGTGCAGCCCCAAATAGCGAAAAGTCTTAGATAACAGCAAATGGCAGCCATTGTAAGTCTTAAATAAATTACCAATAGCTTGAACAGCAGCCACCGAAATAATCTTTGATTAGCAAGATAAGTTATTAGAGCCTAATCTTAAAGATTTAACAAAAATACTTTTTACTATTATTGCAAGTTAATCTAACTATATAAATCATATTTAACTATCTAGATTCGAATATAATGCTCTAAGACAGCAGTAATTCAACATGAACATCCTCCAAACATAGAATATGATTAGAATCTCTTGTGAGTAATTATGATAATAAAACTAGATCCTAGAATACCTTTGGAATACACTTATTATTGAAATTCAGCTAAGTACCAAAAGATAATTTTTCAAATGATCAGAAGATAAATTATCTTAATATAAAAAAACGTTCAATTTTATAATACAAAGTTTCTAAATAATGAAACAAATTTAATTCTAAATTATCATTGCGAATGTTAATAGCAAGATTAAAATTAATTCGTACCTTTGTGATTTGAATCTCGGTGATGGAGGAAGGGCTCGAGCATGTAGACAAGGATTCAAACGAAAGAAATTGGGACAGTCCTTCCCACTGCAGGGATCAGACAAGGGAATCGAAGCAAATATTCTTGTTGAGAAACAGGATCAATCTGCCGAAGGAACTCGGGGCTGAATCTTTGGCCGATGGAGCATGAATAGGATTGTGAAATAATCGAATGGCACTGAAGATCTCTTCCAATGATCGATTCGTCTCCAGAGTGTAGCAAAGGTAAGTTCGGCAAGAGACTTTTGCACGTTGCTGAGAGCAAAGGTAAGTTCAGGAAATGAGGTTTCTATCGCTCGAGAGCTGGGATGATATCGAAGTCGTTGAAAGTGCTGGGACTCGTCTTCACCTCTGTCGCTAACTCCCGAGAGCTACGCTAGTTTCGTTGGCAATGGCGAGGTTTTACGGGATCGGTAAAGGCTTCTTCGAGCACGCGATGCTGCGATGGTTGACATTTGGGTGTCGCAGAGTTTGAAGGCCTAAATACACTCCATCAGGCTTTGCTGAAGCATCACTCCTCTTCTGCAAAGGGTGTTGCGCCTTATGAAGACGTTTCTGTGATGCGGCGGCAGAGGATGAATGGGCCTCCTCCTACGGTAAAATATTACCGCTATATATATATTTAAATCCTAATAAGTGAAATTAGTTACAGTTGTAAAACAAGATTGATAGAATGTCAACGTAAAACAAAATTTAGCTTGAAAATCAACAGAAGTTCGTGGGCAACAAATGCAAAACAAACTATAGCGGGTATTTAACGAACAATAGAATTTGGCGGGGATGTTAATGTCTTTCTTAGTAACGACCAAGGGTCGTTACATAAGCCCTAGTATTTCTGTTTTGCGACATGATTGTATAAGATGAAAATCCAACAGAAGAGACCATGATTCAAAAGAATGGAGAACAAAGAAGTTCAGGCCGAGGATTCAAAGAGATGAGGATGATAAAGCTTGAGCATAATGAGGAATCTGAAAACTTAGCAGAAGAATATTAGAGGCCAGAGTATGCAAATCACCTCACATTATTAATTCCATTTCGTATTTTGTCTAAAGCATCTTGCATTTCATACTTGAATTTGCATTCAGTTTCTCATGAATAACGGATCAGACCCAATATAATTTTAGGAAAGGGTTAAATCTCGCTTCATTTTATGTGCGGGTTGACTCGAACTCGGGTTTTTTCTCTGTTTGGTTTTGGATTGGGTTACATGTCGTTTTTGTATTTGACAGCCCTAATGATTTGGGTTTTAGTGGAGTCGAGACAACAAGGAATACTGCGGACGATTTGTTCTAAGCTTGATCGAATGTAATCAATTTGGTGACAATTGTGGTGTTTGGTTTGAGTGTTTGATATCCCACATAAATTGTTTGAAACCAGGTTTGCAACAACAATGCCAGGCTTTTGTCTCGCTAATTTGATTGATTGTTTCAAGTCCTCGTTAGCTTAAAATAGAAAAATAAAATACGATTTTTTTCGAGTCTTGATAAAATTTGAGGATACTTAGCTCACCTCCAAGCAATTTTATGTTATTGTTTAGTACGCATGAAGCAGTCTTGCCAATGGATTGCTAGGAATATAATAGAACAAATATTTTGAACACGGTTTCAAAAGTTTGTGTTGAGAGCTCCTTTCTAAATTGTAAAATGAGGCTTTTAGACTTGAAGCGGAGCTTGGGGAGATTCAGGAGGTTTGAGTGTTTGATATTCCACTTGGATTGTTTGAAATTATTGTCTTCTTTGTCTTGCAGCAACAATGCCAAGCCGTTGTCTCGCTAATTTGAGTTGATTGTTTCAAGTCCTCTTTAGCTTAAAATTGCAACATAAAATACAATGCTTCAAGCAATTTTATGTTATTGTTAGGTAGGTCTGAAGCAATCTTGCCAATGGATTTCTAGGATTATAATAAAAGTAAAATTTTGAACACTCAAAGGGCTCTCCAAAGTTATTGCAGAGAACTCTAAGTGATCTCAAAAGTTATTGCAGAGAACTCTAAGGGCTCTCAAAAGTTATTGCATAGAACTCTTTTCTAAATTGTAAAATGAGGCTTTTTAGACTTGAAGCAGAGTTTGGGGAGCTCCAGGAGTTAGATATTGAAATAGCGATGATGTTAAGCATTGATGCCATGCGGTTTATCAAATTTGTGAAAATCTCACAGTAAATGCGTGACCTTATTAGTGGTGGAAGCAAAGGGCTACTAATCCTTAAAGACATAATCTCAATAGTGCATTCTTTCATAATTTGCATTTTAAAGGAAAGAAATGCAACTCATTTTTCGGTGTTGATGGATAAGGGTTACTTCTAACAGATGCCGATATTGACATAATGCTCATTGAGTTATTCTTACAAAAATGGAAAAACAAGTTCATGTGATCGATTGTGGCATTCCTCTAAAATTGACCTTTTTTTTTTTCAAAATGAGGACTGTTTACTTAAGCTCACTTGACCGACCTATTTTGGGGGAGATATGGAGTACTATTTGGGAATTAGGGTAGAACAAATGTGGCACTATTGTTTTATCCTTGAAAGGCTTTTGGATAATTATTGTTGTTAGCGATTTTTTTTGAATTTTGTGAGGGTTGCAGTGTTGGTAAGATACATCGGTGGTGTAGATTCTTAAAGTGGAAAATGCCAACTCCTCTACTCATTTTAGATTCATAAATTTTTGCATTACATTGTACAAGATTGCGGCTTCAAACTTGATGAATAGTTTTGTTGAGAATTACATTGGATGTGGAAGCACTTTTGCTTTTTGAAGAAGCATTTGAGATCACTGCTTTATTACGTAAGATGTTTGTTTTGAGATATAACTATTCTTCATTTGTTTAGGCTACGCTTGTGTTATAGGTTGTTCTGGAACATGTTTATGATAAAATGAGATAGAATGCTTGAACATCATCTTTTATTGCCACAACTTTTCTTCTTGATAGTTTCATTGGGGTCAAGCAATGCATTATGGGGACCATATGGCTTTCTGGTGAATGGTAAGTTAACCAAGGCACATGGCTTTAAACAAAGTTGCCCCCTTTCTCTTTGTTTTTTTATTCCTCCCTTACTTTTCTCTATGCTATTTATCATCACAATCATGTGGATTTGGAATTGGTGGTTCAGTTTGATTGAGGTCATTAGTATGCCATTGGTATCTTGTTCCTCTCTAAAGCCTCAATGACCATGCTTAGCATTTACAAATTAATCAATGACAATGTTTGCATCTGTATTCTGTTAACATCGATTATATATATTATGTTCAATCTTTTGAATCCTTCCTTTAAAGTAAGTGGCTGTTTATATTTCAAATTTTTTTTTTTGTCTGCACTTAATCAACTTCTATTATATTGATTCATCCTTTCAAGTTTGTTTACTTCTGCAGATGAACATGATCCGAGTATCTAACATTATGGGTATTGAACCCAAGCCATTTGATCCTAGGACTTATGTTGAAGAGGATGTGTTCGTAACTGATGAATCAGGAACAAAAAAGCGCATACGCTTAGAAGATAATATTGTACGCTGGAGAACTGTGAAAAGTCGTGACGGGACAACCACAGTAAGTGAATGCATTTGTCTTAAAAAGCTTTTAATAGTCACCCTGATATGCATCATTTTTTGGTAGGATTTCTTTTTGATATACTTGTTGATGAGCTGCTTTGCCGATGTTGTATGGCGCTATGAATGAACTAATTTTGTCTGCATATTTTTCATTGATTATAAAATTCTTAGATAGCAATCAGAAAAGATACCATCTTTTATCTGGTTGTTTATGCGATAGTGTTGATTAACTATATATTTTGTAACAAGGATGATATGGTATTTTTTCATATAATTGTGAGTAGAAGCTGTCACACTTGTAAACAAACAAACCATTACTCTGTTTTCCTCCCTTGTGGCTGTATAGTTGATAAAGATAAAGCTATTAATATCCTTTTACTTTTTAATGGGGCAAAGTATTAAGGCAATGCATATTAATATAATTGAGGAATAAACAATGTGGTTTTACCACAATACAAGAGATTAAATTGAGTGTTTTGAATTTTTTTCCGTGTATTTTTTATAGTAAATAAGCACTGAATAAAATGTTGAAAAGTAAATGTGAGACACTACACTCAAGAATTTTTACCTAGCTAATGCTGATGCATAGGACCCCTTTACTTTAGCAACAACTATTTAGTATTTCATTAAAATGATAAATATTAAATAGAATTACAACCAAGCTTATTAGGATAGACGAAAAAGAAATATAATCAACTTCCGATAGCAATTTGGATCAATCTCACTATTGTATCTATTACTTCTTAAAGGATGTGTCCAAACTTAAATAATTGCATTGGAATTTATAAGAATCCTATGGATTTTTTATAAACCTAAAAGGAAGGGCAAATTTATAAACATATAGATACTCCGGAGTATTTGAAGACTCAAGTAGTTCTAAATATTTCAATTATTTTATAGAAAAATTTCAAATTAATAAAAGTATATTGATTAAGCATCTTTGGCTCAAAATTATTTCAAACAACCTTTTCTTCTTCTCTATCATTAGGTCAGTTGAGTTATTGCTAAAGGGAGATCAATTCGAAATTTTTTTCAAGTTATTGAATTCCTTCGTAATTTCAACAACGCAAAATTCATTTCGCACAATATTCTAAACATTAGCTTTGATTCGACGTATGCCATCACCCTATACGTCAAATTCCAGTCATCACCTTGAAATCTTCTGCATCTCGAGCCAACCAAACAGTCACCTCATTCGTCAATTCTACTTTACTTGAAATTAAAATACCCCCATTAATCTATACCCTTTAAGTTCATTTATAAAATCCCTTTCAATCGTAATTTTTCCATCAACAAAAGTTATATTCTACCACTCCTCTTCGGCGACGTCAACTGTGCCACAGTCGTTAATATTCTAGTTCAGGTTCCACAATGGCATATTTCAAATCTTATGTCAAGAAGGAAAAGATGGGTAATGACCCTTTCAAAAGGATCAAGAAGAACTTGAATGAACTTCTCTCTCATGTTCCTATATTTATAATCTTGTAATGATCTTATTACTCTGGTTATTAGCTCTCATTATCTCTCACTCAATGTAAGGACTATACAAGTTAGTTTTGTATGAAGCTCCAAGTTTTTGGAAAGTGTGTAGTTTTCTAATTTATTTTCATCAATCTAGTATTTTGTGATATGTAATTCATGATTTAATGAAATACTTTAACCAATGCTTTTGAACCAACGAACATACTCGTGAGACATAAGAATTGATGTCAAGGACTATATCGTTTTAAGTGGGGAGTTTGTAACAACTTGTGGTTGTTACTTTTCTAAACCAACTTAATTAATGCTTAAATTCGGGCCCATTAAAATCAAAATATTATCAAAAGTCTACTCATGAAATTTGGAGTCAATATGAGCATAAACAATTTTTTTTAATATTTTTATTAAATTAATGCTAAGAAAAATATGAAAAGTATTTTGATCTCAAACCCCAAAAAAATTATATATTTGGATTCCTCACGTTGAAATATTATTTTTATTATCTAATATTAATTTTAAGCCGACAGATCGCACGTTGCCGGAGGAGGCCGGAGCATTCCATAATTCACCGAGAAAGATCGATCGTCACGAGACAATTTTCATGCAGTATTCATGTATTTGTAAAGTAACAAATATTAGTGTATTGTCACTCCAATAATTTAAGTCTGTTTTAGGTCATGGTTTTTTATTGGTTAGTTATAACAATTTAGGTCTTGATGACGCTTTAGGCTCGATCGACGGCTAGCAGGGCTGATAATTTGATTCGTAGCTTGAACTCGAACTCGAAACATTTTGACTCGACTCACTCAACTCAAAAATTTTCGAGTCGAGTTGTAGTTGAACGGCTTGATTCGAACCCAGTTTGATTCATATTAAAATGACTCTAACTTGACTCAAACTCTACTCGAACTTAACTCGAACTTGAACTCGAACAAGCTCAAATCGAGTTCGAGTTTGGGCTGACTCAACTTGAAGCCAGCCCTAGCGGCTGGGTCGTCGTCTCTCGACATGCTGCTCCGGGAAAACTTGTTACCGCAGGGCCTTGTTGATCGGCATAATCCTGTTTGTAGCGCTCTTCTCGGGTGACTTGAGAAGTGAAAGCGTCTTCTCGGCTCTTGTTTCATATCGGTTATAAAACTAAGCGTCCTGCCCAGTCGGTCCGTAAGGATTCAACGATAGTTTTAACACCCGCTTAGCCCTTTTTCAGCGATCGCTAAGCGGCCAATTGAATACGTAAGGATTGTTCTGCATTATTTCTAATTTATTCAGGTTATTAACGATCAGTTTATGGTTATTTTTTAGCTCAATGGAAAGTGCTTGAGTTAATTCTCTCCACAACCTCGATTTTGTCTATCGCTGCTTGTGGGGGAAAACCGACACTAATCTATTCAAGGATGAAATTCATATCTTGGCGAAATCATTTGAGAATGCCTTGGTTGCTAAATTTAGTAATGGAAAATGCCCATTGTCATATGCTTCTTAAGCTCACTGTGAAGGAGGATTATATTTTCTTATTCTCTCGTGGCTCTTTGTCGACAAATTTCATTTGAAATTTTTGAAATGCACAACGAGATTCGACTCGACCCTAAATTGAGCCTCCTATTGTCTTTGTGTGGATTAGCCTCCCATCATTGAAGATCCCTTTTGTCACCCACTTAGTACTATTCTCCTTGGGGTACTTTGGGAAGCTTTTAAAAGTCGATAATGCCACTGCCAATCTATTGTGTCTGTGTGACAAGAGTGTTAGTGGAAATTAATTTAACTGAATCTTTTGATCATGAGATTTGGATTTGGCAGAAGGATGATGGCTATTTTCAAGAAGCGTGTTTTGAGAATTTACCCAAATTTTGCAAGCGTTGTTGTTTCTTGGGATACAATATATATACATGTTTCAAAGTCATCTTGATCTTTAGAACATGATGGGTAAAGGGCTCCTATTAAGAATTATGTTATGGTTGATAGAAAAGTTCCTTTTAATTTTGTTTATGAGCCTAAAAAGAACACTTTGGGGGTAAGGAAGCTCCGCTCTAGTTGGATGGAGGCCCTTTGGGTTCAGTCGGGGAAGGTGTAGTTCTCATAGTGAATGAGGGGGGGGGGCTCTCATGGCTCGGTGGAACGTGCAGGCTATGGATCACCCACGTTGGGCTCGGATGTTACCTGCTTGAATGTAACCTGCTCGGTTTAGGGTTGTGTGCTGTTTCTTTGGTTGATAATGAATTGTAGTTGGCATTCTTTGATTTTTTAGAGGCTGATACTTGCGCAGATTGGAATGTTCTCAACTCAGTTGGGTATTTTTTTGTAGCTTGGAGTGTTATTCGGCCCACTCTCAGGAATGGTGGCTTAGATGTTTTGGAGACCCCAAAGCCATATATTTGATGGAGATGATCGAGGTGGTTTATGCAGTTGGCGACATCTCGAATGAAAGATCTTGAGGCAATCAGGGTGGCAGATTATTTGATTTCTAACCTTAACCCGCATGTGGAGTACTACTTGGGGCATAAGATTTATTCGTTGCAGGACTACGAAAGCGAGTTTGATAGAATCGATGAGGTAGATTTTTTGGAAGAATCATTTTAATTATTTGGACTCTGAAAGATTGATTGATTTTATCGTTCGAAATAAAATGTCAAGAAAGAAGAAGAAAAATAGTAAAGGGTCCAGATTTAATAAGAATTCGAAGTATAACTTGTACAAGAGATGTATTTGCTTATTGGGAACTTCACTTATTCTTCATTGTGACAGTCAACGCTAGTTGGGTTTTATTTTGGGAATTCTATTTTAAAGTTTGGTGACTGTTTTGTATTTTTCTTGTTTTCTCTTTGTTTTTTTTTTTTTTTGTATTTTCATGTTGGCGATCACTAACTCATTACTTGTTGTATGCCTTTTTATATGCATACATACAGATATATGTACATATATGTATATATATATATATTTATCTATGTATATATGTACGTACATTTATATATATATATATATACAAGGAACTTCTATTCTCTTGAAATGTTAGATCTGTTTTTCCTGCTAAATCTCTCATTATAAGTTTTGATATTCTTTGGTTGGATCCCAATTATGTGCTGTTTAAAATTCAGTGAACTTGCTTTATTTTATACATACAAAATTAAAGACATACAACAGGTAAAGAGTTGGTGACCTCCAATATGAAAATATGATAAAGAAAATAGAAACCAAAAAAAAAAAGACAAACGATTACCAAACTCCAATAAAGGATTCCCAAAAGGAAACTTTTGCTAATGCTGACTATCATCGTTGTAGATAAGTAAGACTTCTAGTAAGCAATCTCATATCTTCTTCAAGTTATACATAGATTTCTTTTTAGATGTGGAACTTTTTTTTTTTTTTTTTTCATCTTTATTGTCATCTTATTTCGAGTGATGAAATCAATCAATATTTTGGAGCCAAAGAGATTATAATTTGATTCTTCCAAAGAATCCACCTCATTGATTTTATCTGATACACTTCCGTAATCCTTCAAAGAATAAATTTGATGCTCTTCCTTCGCAACTAGGTGATACTCCTCTGCATGAGGGTTAATGTTCGAAACCATATAATCAGCCACCCCTATTTCCTTAAGTTCTTCAGTTGAGATTTCTCCATTTGCGTCAATCACCTCGATCATCTCCATCAAATTTATGGCTCTTGGATTCTCCAAAACATATAGGCCACACTTCATGAGAGTGGCTCGAATAACACTCCAGCCTACAAAGAACTCCCCAATCGAATTGTGAATATTCCAGTATGCATGATCATCAACGTTCGAAGGATAATGAAATGGATCAAAGATTACCAACTACATATCACTACCAACCGAAGAAACATCACACATTCTTGGAACCAGGCATGTTGCATCCGGGCCCATTGTCGGTGATCCATAGCCTGCACGTTCCACCGAGCAATGAGGTGGGGTCCCCATCTCATTCTCAGCGGGTTCTAATCCTTTATGATTGCTCGAGGTAACATTAATCGCATTCAAACCAACTTCAAGAGACCAGGGTTGGAAAGTAATCCCTGGTTGAACTCCAATGGGATCCATCCGGTTGGGGTATGAGAGGGTTCATGACCAGATTAATAACATAAGGAGTTGAAGCTCCCTTAACCCTGTAATGTTATCTTTAGGCACATAAAAAAAATTAGAAGGAACATGTCTAACAACAAAAATTTGTAGATCAGGATTAAATTTGAAGTATTTATCAATATTGTGACCTAAGACACTGCAATGCTTGCAAAATTTGGGTAAATTCTCAAAAATCACTTCTTAAAACTAGCTATCATCCCCTATCAAAGGTTTCAGTTAGATCAATTTCCAATAACACTCTTTCTACAGAGGGGCACAATAGGTTGGCAGTGGCGGTATCAACTTTTAAAAACTTTCCAAAGAAAAATCCCAAAGAGTAAAGTACCGAGTGGGTGATAAAATGGGACTTCAATAATGGGAAGCTAATCCACATAGTGACTATAGGAGGTTTAGATTTAAGATCGAATCTCGTCGTCCACTTCAAGTATTTCAATTGAAATTTATCACAAAGTAAGAACCATGAGAGAATAAGCGAGTGTAATGCTCATCCACAGTGAGCTTAACAAGTAGATGACGATGGTCAATTAAGCCAATGGAATAAGCTTCTGAGAGACCCAAGTCATTGAACCGAATTCATTGGGGGTTTTCCAATAGCAAATTTAACAACCAAAGCATATTCAAATGATTTAGTCAGGATTTGAATTTTATCCTTGGAATAGATAATGCAGGTTTGCCTCTACAAGTAGTGATAGACTTGATTCACACAAGAGAGTTTGAAGATTGGTTATTAGTAAGAGCATCAAATAATGATTTGGGAGTTTAGGTGCGATGAGTAAAATGGAGGTTCAGGAGAGTATTAACTCCACCACTTTTCATTGAGCTAAAAAATAATCAGAAACTCACGGGGATCGCTCAACACCCGATAAAAATGAAAATTAATGCAAAACAATCTTTCACGAACTGAATGGAGTATCGGTGGATCCCTGACGTAATCCACTGACTATTGGCGTAAACGTTAGGAATTAAACGAAAAATGAAGGACTCGCCGAGAAACAACCGAGAAATGCCGGCTACGTCTCAGCTTCACATGAGAAGTTGCTCGATAAGGGAGCTACAAAGGAGACAGTTCGCAAGCCTACCAAAGGCTCTGCGTCAACGAACGAAGGCCACCTGAAGTAGCACGCCGAAAGGCAGCAACTCAGCTGCCGGTTCAGCACCCTAAAGCGCCATTGAGCGTGAGTGTTCACACATGCACACACACATAAAGGCGGTTTGCCATATGATTTCTGTATTTAATTGAACTACTTCAATATCATCTTTAAGTTTTGATTTTACATTATGTTTTATTGTCTTATTGAACACATTTAAGAGAAGGTGCTTTAATGCATGCTATTTGCAAATTATCTTTTTATTATAAGAATGGGGATGGAGTAAAGTGAATATTTAGTTATAGAGATATCGCTAAAGGTTTCTTTTTAATAGATTCAAAATTAGAAATATAGAATACAGGCTTAGTCATAATAAAAGTTATGATATCAAGAGTTTTCCGTTTAAAAAGCACGGTATTAAGAAGAGTGAGAGATTCAAATATATTGGTTATAAGAAATAATGATGAAATAGATGTCAATGTAATCAAGGCAATTAAAAATCTCCATTTAAACAAAGGGAAGTTTTAATCATACTGATAAAGTGTGTTGCAGAGATGGGGATGCTAAGATATGAAAAGACATGATGGAAAATGACATTCATAGCAAGTTTGGAGTAGCTCTACTTGGGGAAAGTTGGCGTTGGATGGTTTAGGCATACCTAATATTTATAGGTAGGTACATACACTAGTGAGAAAATTATTAAATATTTTTTCTCATTAAAAAAGGAAGACTTAAAAAGCCATGGCAATAAATTGTCATTTCACAAATAGGTTATTATGTGATAGAGGACAATAGAGATAAAGGATTCATGAGATTGATTTCACTTGGCGGCATTGGGTTTGCTGTTACTGTTGTTGTTTAGGACATCTGGTCTTGACTTGCTCTTGCTTGGAAAATTTCTGTAAAATTGAACTAGTATTTCTACATCAACATTTTTATGTGAAGGAAGGCTTTATGGTAAACTGTATGAAGTGAAAATATATATTAATGCCTTAAAACTTGTTTAATAATTTAAAATTATAAAATGCAATTCGAAGTAGAAAACATAATAGTTTTATGCGGATATGAATATTCCTTTTATCATTTTCTTCCTTTTAAAGTGAGCATATTTTTCAATGCGTTTCTTCAAGCATTGCTTTCAAAGCCGCTCACTATAGTAATAGTTGCATAGGCCAAAATATATTGAACGAATACACTGATGCTATTAACTTTGAACAATTAGAGTTGGCAATCATTGTGGAGTTTAGCAAAATTTCCTACAAATCCACTAGTTGATTTTTCCTTAAAATTTACATGTATTAATAATGGATCATTGCATTTGGTCGATCTCCCTTTAGCCCACATCAAGTTATTATGCTTGTGATGTTTCGCCACATAATGGTATTGTATTTCGCTAGGTATTAAAAATGTTTTTTTTGTTTGTGTATCATGTAAAATCTATCTGTAATTTAGCTGCAATCAATTCAATCTAAAAATTCACAATTCTTATATTTCCAATTTATTTATGAATTTGAGTTTATTTCTATTAGAACTATTTTTAATTATTTTCTTACTGTTGCTAAATGCTCAGCATAAATGTGGGTGGTGTGTTGCAGTATGAAAGCAATGCACGTTTTGTTCAATGGAGTGATGGGAGTTTACAACTGTTGATTGGGAATGAAGTTCTCGACATATCTGTCCAAGAGGCTGACCATGATCAATCACATCTTTTTCTTCGACATGGAAAGGTGGTTAACTTACCTGCAAAAACTATTGCAGTTATGCTTGAAGCAATCTTCCCATTAAAATTATTTCAAAATTTTGGTTAACAAAACCGAGCCATCTTTTTGCACTCATGTATTATTATCCCCATAAAATCAGGGAATTCTTCAATCTCAAGGGAGACTGCTTCGGAAAATGAGATTTATGCCATCTTCCTTGTCATCAAAGTCTCATCGTCTATTGACTGCTCTTGTTGATTCACGGCATAAAAAGGTTTACAAGGTTAAAAATTGCATTACGGACATTGATCCGGAGAGAGAAAAAGAAGAAAAAAGGAAGGTAAGCCGTTTAGTGTAGTAGACAGCCAGTAAAGAAATATTTTGATTGACTAAACATGCAATTTTCTTGCTTGAAGGCGTTGAAAAAAAAACTTGAAACTTGTATGCCAGGTTTTTTTTTGTTCAGCTTTTTGTTTCCTTGATTATGATTGTCGTCTGAATGCAGTAATATGATTTAATGTTACTTTTTTTTCATTGTTGTCGTCAGTTTTTAAAATGGAAATTCTTTGTGCGGTTGTTTTTAATTATGTGGTTTTATCTATTTAGAATAAGTTTTACATGGCTACAAAATTTGCAGATCTTAATTAAGGTAAATGCCCTTGCTTATTTATTTAATTATTAAAATGGTTGACGCTCTAATTCCATGGTTTTTTTTTGTAAATTCAAATTTTTAAAACAAAGCTAACAAAATTGTATAAATTTGAGCGTGCATTTAATTTAAGCAATTGTTTATTGTGGTAGCAAATTGATTTTATTAAATAAGCAAATGAATTTTCTTAAAATGCAAATTGAACGTGCATACATATTTTTTATAACATTGCTTATTCATGCTGCTTATATTCAATTTAAATCTCTGTTTGCTACTTTTAATAAATTATTGAACAAGGAATGCAGTAGATTTGATTTATACTTTTTCAGTTATTTGATTCTTTAAATAAGTAGATTGGACAATTTTGGCGTGAATTAGATGCAATGTGTTTCCATTGTTTTGCTTGTTTGACTGTAATATATGCAGTTTAATTCTGCCATGCATGTTGCGTGTATTAGGATTCATGAATATCCAAAAGTTATATGTAACACCCAAGTGTTAGCATATTTTTAAAGAGAATATTTTTTCTAATTTGGTAATAATACCTGATTGTATAGGGAATACATAGTTTGATATGGTTTCAAATACTAAATAAAACTCTTACAATCAAGATTTAAAAGGTTCAATAACTTGTTTTATTTAAAACAGTTATTCTATATTTGAGGAATAATTTTATTGTGCTTTTTGAAAACAAAGTAACCAAAAATTAAGGCTAGCTATAATTTTAGAATAATTTCTTATTTGTAAATTGCTTTTCTTACTTTTGAGAATGCAAAATGATAAAAAAATCTTCTTTATTTATGCAATCAGAAATACTCATTATCAATCTAATTGATGTTACTTTTTGTGATGATAATTCTGTTTTGGTAATAGGGTTTACCATTATTTAATGAATTAAATTTGTTGAAATTTTCAAATAGAGATTCAAGTACTATGACTTATTGTCATTTTTAAATTCACGTTACCCATTTAAGCCATCTAAATCTCTTTAAATCCAGGATTTCTGTATTCAACGGATTTAAAAATTTGAACGACAACAAAAGAGGAGACTAGCTTTGAATCCCCAAACTGTATTATAAAATTTGGTAGGATTTAGCATGTATTGCACCAAACAAATTTGAAGATTTAATATATTTAAGATTTATTAAGGCTAGATTAAGTGATTTACTAAATCCTAATGGTTGCCTAATAGGGACTTACTGTATTTGTATTATTATAAATTATGAGCAATGATTTGATAGCTTGATCTTTAAACAAGACGGTAAATAAATTCAGACGCAAAACTTGAACACCTTCCTATGACATATTAGGAATTTTAAAATGCCATTCACGAAGCAACTGTTAATGGTACTATGTCTGAAATTGGTGCTGTTGTTTGAAGATTTAACTGTTAATTTTTAATAAGTTTAAGTAATATAAAAGCATAATGAAATTTTTATCGTAGATGATAATTTCTATGAGAATTATATTGAGTACTTTTTATCTTTAACAAGGGCTATTCTTTTATCTTTTGGCTAAAACAAAAATACAAAATAAGAGAATTAAAATTGTTGCACAAAAAACTTTCTAGTTGTTTGCTTTTATAAAAAGTATAAACAGAAAGCTACTTTAAATGGAACAACTTAAGCCTTTTAGTTTAATTTTCTATGGTTCAAATGCGTTGGTGTAACCTCCCTTCTAATTTTATTAGGTAGTATTATCAAATTAATTGATACATAGTCGTCTTGTTTTGCTACGTTTTTTGACTTTTAAAAATTATAAATCGTGTCCCCTGTATTGTTTTGCTTTGTTTTTCTCATCTCCTTACCATATCATCTCAAGTCACTTATTATATAAAATTTTGCATTAATTCTATTAAATTTCATTATCAGCACTTCTTTTATATTATGCATGTACAATTTTTATGCACTTTATCATATTCAACATTTAAGTTCAAACATTTATCTAATAGGATTTTTTGCCACCTCTAGTTGTATCATTTTTTGGCATATTAATCTCAATTATGCTATATCCAATATGACTAAAAATGACATTTTTCATGATCCTTTTCTATATGCTAAATCATTTTTTCTGTATACCTTGAAGTATTATAGTCTCTTATCACATAATAATACATATTTCTTCATTTTAACCACTCACTTTAGATTTTAAAGGCTTATTTATGCCACTTTTTTCTTAGATCTTAGATATATTGCCTTAAAAGTAACATTTTAGTAGCTTGATAACATGGACTTCAGCAGGTTTACTAAATAAAATATTAAGAAAACTTTAATTCAGATATGTTTAAAGCAAGAACTATGCCATTTGAAGTTTAAAAGGACTGTTGATTCAAATGCATTTTAATGCTGTTTTGGACATGTTTTAGCTGTAATGTATTTCATATGAGAACTATTTATTTTAAACGTCTACTGATTTTACATTTTGTGACTATAACGCAATATGTAGTGTAAAAGATGTTTGAGGTTCAGTGAGAGCCATAGGGGTAATGTGTTTGAGAGAGGTGGCTTGGTTTGGTGGTCTGACTTTTCTCACGTGAAGGGATTTCATGATTTTATACTCTACAGTTTTATATCTCAGTCAATTCTGGTAAAAACAAACGTGTAAAATGCTATTTCACGGTATTCTAAACTAAACCCTATGTCAACATATCTGTTTATCACTACCAAACACCCTAAAAATTTCAAAATCCTTGCATTCCTTTCGCTTCTCACACCTAGTTCACTCGAGCAGTATACTTAATATAAAGAAATTTGTCATTAGTCCTTTATAGACATTGAATTAATCTTATATTTATTTTTCCCACTCAATGTTTACTCAAAGATTTTGAAGTCAGAAGCGTATGCTTATGACTTTGAATATCTATAATAAAATGCCATTGTAAAATTTTTGCTTTATATTACTTGTCTTGTCAGCTCATTTATGACATTCAGCAGTTTGATCATTCAACAATGTGTCAATGACGGTCTCGCAACAAACATATATAAAGTGCCAGTGAGAATGGGAGAGGAAAAAAAGAGTATTGGAGGGTAAAGATTGAGGTAAAGAGATGGTGCTGAGGGAAAAGGGATGGAGGGCTAAGAAAGAGGGATGATGATGTTTATTGGATAAAGGGAGTGAGGAAAAAAGGATTATATAGGTGGAAAAAGAGTGATAACTAAAGATTTTATAAATTGCCCGAGTTTTTTCAGAAAGACTTCTGCAGTAGCATTATTGTTCTATTATGTTTGGAAGTGAAAAATTGGTTCAGAGCACAATCCAACTAGTTAGTTTAGGAAGTGATATAAGCTGTTACTAGTTTGAGGTTAAATCTTATAGTTGAGGTTGTACATTAATTGGTCTAATATAATGTAGACAACAACAGCAACTGCAGATCAAACTTTAATCCCATAATCAATGGGGTTGATATCATATTAATTTGAAAGTTTCACGCTCAATTACCTAAACAACACTTCAGATTTCTCATCTTGAATTTGGGACCTGACACTATATGTGTCAAATCATATTTGTAGAGGTGCTTCTTTGGGCCAGCATAATGGTTATGCATCCTTGCTGTTCATTTCTCTCAAAGGGATGAACACCTTTATTTGTCTTTATTTGAGTGATGGACAGCAAAGACGATTGTCATTTGAATTGTAGGAAATTATTTTAATATTATTTCTTCTTTTCTCTACTTCTTTGTGATTTATATATGGCATGTTTCTTACAATTTATTTTAGATGAAACTTGTATGTCCATAAGAGCTATTTTCCCTAAAATTTGGAGATGCCTATTTGTTGGTGAGTGCATTTTCAACATGCTACACTATTGTCTTTATTTTCTCATTGCCATCATCTTTGTTTTTTCCCATTGTTTCCTTGAACTCATTTGTTGTAAATATTAACAAATATAAAATATCTTATCTTATGGTTTGTAATTTATGATGATATCTTTGTTTTTTCTTTGAATAAAGATTGTCAAAGATTTTTATTTCTCGATCTTTTGTGGAGTATGTATAGTTGATATATATTTATATATCATGAAGTCGTTCTCTTATTAATTTCACTAGGTTCTTCAAAACTTATTGCTAATTTGTGGTATTACATGTTCTACCGATGTTAAACAAGAACAACAATAACGCCAAGTCTTAATTTCACTAGGTGGGGTCGGCTACATGAATCATTTGTTTCCATTGTGCATTATCAAATAGAAGTCCCTCCTTAAGTTCTAAATAGAGAAGATCCTTTGTAATGATTTTTTCTCATGTCTTTTTGGCCTTTCTCTTTCTCTTTTAATATGGACAAAATTCATAAACTCAAATTTTCTATCTGGGGCATTGAACGATCTGCGCTTAATATGCCCGAACCATCTAAGGTAACATTCTATAATCTTATCCGTTATTGGAGTCACTCTAATCTTACTATGGATAAACTCATTTCTCATTCTATCTTGCACAAGTATACCCACTCATACGCCTAAGCATCCTCATCTATGTAACACTTATTTTATCAGTGAGTTTATTCTTTGTTGACCAACATTGAGCCCCATATAGTATAGCTGGTTTTATAGCTGGTCTAAAACTCTAAAACTTTGCTTTTAATTTTGAGTGGGATTCTTCGATTGCATAACACTCTAGAAGTGCTCCTCAATTTCATCCAACCATCTTGATTTTCTATTAACCACATCGCTTCCTATTTCACCATTACTATATAATTGAACTAAGGAATTTGAACTTGTCACTCTTCTTGATCACATGGTCCTCAATAGTTATGTCATCGATATTTAAGCTTCTGATACAATTGAATTTATATTTTATATATTTTGTTTTAGATTACTAAGATGGAAACATTTAAATTCTAAATGTATAAATGATCATATTTCTAACTATATAACTTAAATGATCATAAATGTAAAAGATAAGCTCCACGTTTGCAAGCATATTAAGCTCTTTGTATTTGCACATGCTTTAGTTTTAAAGTCAAATAATGTAGGGAAAAAGTAGTAAAACGAATATTTAGTGAAATTAACTAATGGATATTGCTGAGTTTTGTTTTGCTTTCATATATCGCGGGTAGTACACTCTTAAACTACACAACTGTCTACCGAAGGCTGTTTAAAACTTTTTTAATAGTTATTACCTTTCTTTAAAAGCTGAGCCTATTGTTTGCTGTATATTGTCTTGAGTGCTTGTCTGAATTCTAAAGAAATGCTTTAAACATTTATCACAATTGATTCCTTGTTCCAAAAAAGACGTATCCCTTACATTTTTCATTTTCATCCTCTTCTTTTGCTGTTTCTGATGCATTGAAAACGCATGCAGATTGAGGGGCAGACAATTAGAGCTAATGAGCAACTTAGTCGTAGACGAGAAAAAGTGAACCGCAAATATTCACAACCTGTCAATAGAGGTCGACAACTATCTCCGGGCTTTCTGGAAGATGCTCTGGACGAGGTTTGCTTTGATTGCTTTACTTTACATGAACTTGAAAATTACTACATTAAAGTTATTAGTATATTTAATTTTAAGCAATTTCTTAGGAAGCATTAATTGCTTGACAAGCAATGGCTTTTACAAATTTTGATATATTTGAAAGCAATCCTGTTTTAGTTCAATGTAACTTTTGAGGCAATTTTCATGGTTCTTTTAATTATAGTAATCATTTCACACATGTTCCAATTTATTGTTGTTAGAATTCAAAAACTTACTATGTTAAATATAATGTAAATAAAACTTTAATATTTCTAATAATAGTAATTAATTGCTTACATATGTAACATAATTTTACGGTTCTTTTAAATATAGCATTCTTTTTGCACATGTCCCAATTTCTTGTTAAAATCTAAAAATATAGTAAATATGCAAAACATAATGTGATTTAAATTTTAATATTGCATAAAACTTTTGTTATAAAGATATATTTAATAGCAATTTATTACTTGCATATATCTATTTATAAATTTCTAGTTTTTTCTTTAATTTTAAATTCATGTAAATTAAGGTTCATATTACTCTTAAATTTCTCTTATAAAAATTAAATTCGGTTTTAAAGAGAAATTAAATATATTAGTTTATGTATTATATATAAATTAATTCAGCTCATAGACAAAATTTCTAAATTTTTTTATATAAGCTAAATTATAATTTAATATGTTATAAGGTTAATTTTTAATTAAAATTTGGTTTAGTTCAAATTTTTTATTATTTTTCAGGTATAATATAACTTAAATGTTTTGTGCTTTAAGTCTTCATAAATTGTGTTCTGAAACTATCCATCTACTAAAAATATGAAGTTATTGTGCATTGTAGTTTATTGATGATGAAAAAGAGTAAAATAACAAAAATATTTGACCGCTTTAATTACAAAAGGTCTTGGTAATAATATAATTATTTTCTCAAAAGATAAAGCAGAAAAAAAAGAAAAAATTTACCCAGAAAAGAAAAACAATACGTGGGGCTATATTTTAAATAATCTAAATTATAATTATAGATATAAATTTGACAATCGTCATTCAATATAAAAGCCTGAAAGCATTGATCTAAGATGGAAAAATTCAATCTAAGAAAAATATTGAAAGAATGAATCTCGTATAACTGATGAAAAAATGATTGAAGTAAGAAAAGGATTATTTATCGTAAGAGTAAATAAAGTAAGGCTATAAGTTCATGAATTTTAAATTGAATTTAATTGGAATATTTAAAAATCTGAACGAGTTATGCTATTGAAATGTAAAGTATATGTATATTGTAAGCTATATGACTTAAGGATATAAAAGATATATTATAAATATATGATATTTACTTTTCTTAAAATAATAAAATCATTTTTATAATAGCAATAATATTAAAAAATTAAATAATAATTGTTTAAAACTGCACTTAAACTATTTATTATATTAAACTTTTTAATTAATTTAAAATATCATTTGCATTTTAGGGGTGTGTTTGGTTTAAGCATTAGATTCTTAAAAATTATATGCTAAATTAAAGCTAACTTGCTAAGCTGAAATAATTTGGTTATTAAATTGACTTAAGCTGGCTTACATTTGTTGTAATAATAATTTCTGGGTTTAAGTTTAAGTTGATTGTTTACAATTTAATAATATCATGGATAAATAATTAACTAAATATAAATATAGTTAATTATAATTAATAATTAGTAGTTACTGAATAATTTTAATATTTAATATTTATTATTTGAATATATTTAATATATATATATATATAATTGTTCAATTTTATTATTACAAATTAATGATTACTCAGTAATTAATTATGAATATTTAAATTGATTAGCATTATTCAAGTCAAATTGAGTAGTTGGGTGTTAAATTGATCAAGTTGAAATAGTTGAAGGACTATCTTTGGAAATTTTCTTAAAGTTCATCTTTATGCAATGCTACTATTCTTTTTGATGGCAAGTTTATAAATAATTACATCAGTTCCTTTATTGAAATTTTAAAGAAAACTTATAAATAGTAATTGCATAGATTCATTTATTGAAAACTTTAAGGTTCACTTAAAATCTATATGGCTGGGCTATTTTGCTAAAATTGCTTGACTCCTGACTATCTAATTTGATCAGGAAGGTGAACCCGAAGACTACTACAGTTCACGTAGGTTTACATCTAGACGTCCTCTTGAAGATGATCTGGAAGTAGAAGCAGAAGCTGAGAAGCGTATAATCAACGCGAAAAGGGTATTCTATATTTTTTCTTGGCATTTTAGTTGCACTTCATATTGCATTACATATGTTTGATTAACTTGGAGTAATTATACTATTTTTTTTTAATTTTTCAACCCAACATACAGAAAAGCACCCCAAGAAAACCAGCTCAAGTTTCTGTTCGTTCAGCAAGGCGCTCTACAGAGGAATATTCTGAGAGTGAGAGAGATGAATCTGAGTATGAAAGTGATGGTGAGGATATTGAAACATCTCCTGGGGCCAGGAATGTGGAGCATGAATATGAAGATGACTATGAGGAAGAGGCAGATGAAGAAGCTGCAGCTGCTAATTATGCATCAGAAGAAGAGGTACTATTAGACCACACAAATTTAATTCTTTTGTTTTCTTTTTTTTGGTTTATATTGATTTTAAGCATTAAAAGTCTAAATAGTTAAACGCTATGTTTCTTTGCAAGTTGCAAAAGTTAGAAAATGATAATCAAGGAAGCCAAATTTATTGAATTTTATATTAATAAACTGTTATAATGGCTGTAACTCGTTGATTTCATGATATCGCACTTTTTTGCTATCACTCTTTCTATAGATCCAAGAATACCAGAAGCAGTGAAACTGTGCTGTGCAGAAACTCTTGTTACTTGCTGGTCTCTACTATGGAGCACAATAATTAGGATTAAATGTAAAACTTTAAAATTTATAGTAGATCCCACCCAAACAGCAATCCATATAAATGGTTACCTTTTGTAATTGAAACTTGTAACATAGCATATGCTTGCATGCCCAATTAACATTTTCTGTACCATTATTTTGCAAAAATGAAACTGTAATAGTCATCATCCCCTCTGCCCAGTAATTTTAAACATCTCGAATCATGACAGTTTGCCTGATGCTGGGCATCGGTATCATTTCCACTAATCACCATCTTTATTATTCTCATTGCTAACAATGTGTGGTCGGTTTTGACAAATATTAAGTTGTTCATATTATATTGCGATTGAGTGACAGGGACGAAGGGCGGGCTGGTTATTATATATATGTATGTATTTCTATGTGCATGCGTATAATTTTAACATAAAGAATTGTATTTATGAAAAAAATATGAGAATGTAAACAGTAGAATCTTTCACAAAATGAAAAAATACAACACAGGTTTAAATTTTCTTAACCCATTTGTTTTGGTCAATTCTTTACTGAATTGAGCCTGCTTATTTCTTTATCGTGTGCCAATCTTTTCAATGATGTATTTAACACCTTGAGAAATTTTATACTCACTGTTTCTTAAAATTTTCCTGTGGAAAGTGTAATTAGTATTTTTTTGAACGACCTAGTTGGATAGCTTGAGTTAAAATTCCACATGCTCTATTAATCATTTTCATTTAACTCCCACGCAGAATCAATCAAGAAGAACTATCCTTGGCAACAGCAACATGAGACATGTTGATATTTGCAGCAAAAGGCTATCCACATAGCCATCTGCGTATGTGCTTTTAATGCTTTTAGGTCAAAGATAATTGAGCTACTGATTAGGATGATAGTGTTCTTTTACATGTATAGGACACATAGCACTGCCAACAATAATTTTCTTAGGATAAGTACACCCGGCATTCCCAAATCTAGAAATTTGAGAGAATCTGATAGAATTTCAATAACAATGGAGAGTCAGATAGAGCCTACAATATGAGTTTGAATATTAGTAATTGTACGACAAAGAACGATATTTGGGGATATCAACAAAAACTATCGGTTGCCAATCTAGAAGAATTACAACTGGTTCATATTGAGATGAATTAATGGTAGTGTTATAGAACTTAATCAAGATACAAGATAACATAGCCACATTAATGGTAGCATTACCAACTTCGATCTTTTCAAAATTTGGTTATCGAGACCACATAATAGATTTATTGCAATTATGTATGTAAAGCTTTGGGAAGGAGATCCATATTGGCTTAATAGTGCTAATCAAAACATGAGCCAATGTTAGGTGTTCACTTGAAGAGTCGCATTGGAAAATCTGTTACTTGGATGACACGTTTTGAGAACATATAGACATAATCTATTGTTAGTCAACTTTCAAAATGTCTTTTTTAATTCAACCAGCCAACTCTTCATTTGTTAGCCTGATCAACTATTCAATCAACCTTCTTGATGCATATAATCAATAAATGATTGTGAGAGTTTGTGCGTTAGATAAAATTTAGATGGTCGAGTAAGCTTCCGAACCTCCACAAAAATGAAAAAGGGTAGGTTTACTTTTGTGGTTAGACTTTGAATTCACTTCCATTACAGATGTGGGAGGCACGACTGATCTAGAGATAATTTATGAAAAGGAGCAACATCCCCAAAAATTAAGAATATTGAAGCAGTTTAGGACCCTACAACATTAGAAACATTGTAACATCTTAGATAACAACCAATGGCATTGACAAACTCATAATAGATTATTATCTGGTGCAAGAGGGCTTAAATAAGCCAACGCTTTTGAACTAGGAATCAACAGGCCAAATGCTTGCACTAGTAACAAAGGCAGTGACCAAAATTTGAGAGGTAATGATGGGAAAGACACGTGTGGAGTTGACTGGAGATGATTAAAGACAGGAGGAGAAAGTAGACTGTAAAAACACCACGTCTTGCGTGGACAATTATGTAGATGTCGGAGAAACAAATGGATGAGCCATAGGACGATTCACAGACTCGCATGGATTAACTGGGAGCAGCTAACAACACAACTGTGATGAAGAATCCCTTTTAATATACAATTGCGATGCGGAATCCTAACAGTGCGATCGAGGGAACCCTTGCGACGCGAAGCGGAGCTGAACGGAGAGGAATGTGATGCGGAACCCTAACAACGCAATCGATGACCTAAGCCGATGGTTCCGAGTACGACGACACGAACAACGAGGCTGGCTGGGGCCCCACAAGGTGCGATCATCGAGAGCTCAAATATGGGTGCACCAGAGGGAATGACAGCTTTGGGGGAGAACCACCTGCCTGACTTGCATCTCCGACAACAACTTCGGCAAGGGAAGTGGTCGGGGGCTCCCAAATTTATTTGGGAGGCTTTGTCAAACTCCTCGATTGCTAATCGGATCAACATCAAACCAATCGTTCTTCTTCGAGGTAAACTGGAACTTATCCTTTTGGATAATGAGGTGAATACGTTAGCTAAACCCTACTAGTATACTCTTGTGGGGAAGTTTTCTAATGGTAGACCTAATATGAGCACCATTAGAAATTTTTTCAATGATTTGGGGTTATATCAGAAGCACACATTAGGTTGATTGATGCTAAACATGTTCTCATAAAGCATTCCAACGATGAAGACTATTCCTAGAACTTTTCTAGGGGAATCTACTTTGCTAAAAATCATCCAATGAAAATTCTTAAATAGCTAAACTTTTCACTCTTCAAGGTCCAACCTTATTACTCATTCGATACTTGTCGCTTTGGGTCGTTACGGTAAACCAATGAATATCGATTTCGCTACAGACCATCTACCACAAGGGCTTTGGCGGAGATGGATTTGACATAGAACTTTGAATTTAAAATATGGATCTATGGCGAGGATTTGGGGTATTTTCAGGAATGCATATTTGAAAACATATCGATATACTGCTTCCATTGTTTGATAGTTGGGCATGATGAATTGAACTGCTTCAAGCTTGACCCTCATCTTAAGGAAAGATCAAAGGAAAATATGCACAAACCTAACACAACTAAGCTCAAATGTATCCCAAATGACAAATGTTCTTCCCCTCCGGAAGTCGGTTTGCCCCTCTAGAAATTGTGCTATCGTCCATTGACGAGGAAGATCGGGGTCGCAGAGTAATGCTGGTGTTACAGCTCTTACGGTTCAAGGTAATGTTGCTATTGGTGGAGAAAATACATTGCCATCAATGGTAGGCCCTTATGTTAATTTGGATGGCTTTGTTGTAGCTGCAGATGTTAGAGTGGATGTCAGTTTGGAAATAATTGGAGTTGCTGATTCAATTGGGCTTGCAGAGTATGCTTTTTGCCAGACGTTGGCAGGGGAATTAGATGGTGTTCTGGTTGATCAGCTTATAGACCCTTTCGGTACTGGTGGGGTGCTTGCGGAATATGCGGACTGTCCCTCATCACAACTTTAAGATGTGCTGCTGAAATCTTCTAAGATTGAGTAGAAGGATGAGTGGATTTTTGATGAAGAGGCTAATGTCTCTTCAAAACATTTTCTTGCATTTATTGATGAACTTTTAGTTGTTTTACATAAAAAATGGGCATTTCTTCGAATCTGAATCCACAAGCATTCGAGCTTCATCTGTCCGGGCTTGCTTTGTCTGCTCCAGAAGATGATGCGGATCCCGCAAAGAATTCAAAGGTGGACTCTTTTAAGGAATCTAAGGATAGTCTTTTCGAGTCGGAGCTTTTACACGATTTCCTTGTTAGGTATAGATATAAAAAGAAACAAAAACAAAAGAGAATTTTGAATTCCAATCGGAAATCAAATTAAAGCCAATGACAACGATGCACTTGATAGTGCTTTTCTAGCGTATATGTTTCTCTTTCAGTCTTTGTTGGGACTTTGATCCTATTGATTTCGATGATTGTTTTCCCTTTTTATTTTTTTTGCTTGTTAATTTTTTTTTGCTTTTCTTTCTTGAGGTCACCAATTTCCTTTATGTTGTACGCAATTCTAATTATATTTATAATATACAATATTTTTATAATATATATATATATTTAATAATATGATATTTTTTATAAATTTAGCAATAAGTGTGTACCATAGAAGGAGACTTGGTGACCACAAACAAAAAGAAAATTGTCACATACGTCTTTGACTTAAGTTTTAATTTGATTTCTGAGTTCTTCCTTCTCTTCTCTTCTCTTCTCTTTTCTTTTTTTCTTTATACCTGACAAGGAAATCATAAAGTAGCTTCAAGTCTGATAGATAATTCTTTTAAGTTCTATTTTGAATCCATCTTGGTGCCCTCAGAATCCTGATCTTCTACCGGTGCAGATGAATGGAACTCCTTTGCATGAGGATTTAGGGAGCTAGCTGCCAGAGAAGATTCCCTTCCGGATCAAGGGTCGAAGGCGCTACACAAGAAAATTGGAAATTTTTCAACATAATATAGTTTAAGCTCTTCTGAGGTAATGTGCATTTCTTCAAAAATCCCCTTGGATCTCAGTCGTAAAAGTTCGAGCGATTTCATTAGGCTGTTTTGAAGCACTAATGAGGGGTTCTTTGTGTAACACTCAATTTCACCTCTGTGGGCATTGTTGCTGCACTCCAGTCGCATGGCTATCATTATCCAAAGAGTGAGCTTCATCCACAGAAGGGCCAACTATGCCATCCACAACTAGGTAAACATCCAACCGCTCTTCATCATGGGCCTCCAATCCAGGAGGATCACTACTTTCCGTAAGATGTTTTATTACCTCATTCTACTCTGTCTCCATTGTACCTTGCAATCCATTTACAGTTCAACAATATTAACCAACATTATGGCCAAAAGCGGGATAACCTCTTCAATGGCCATTTCATTTCCCATCGTTGAAACCTCAACTACAGCTGGTGCAACTACCGGGAGGCTTATCCCTGGCATCAGATTCTGTATTTGTAGATGTTGCATTGTCTTTTTTGAATGTACTTGTGATTAGGTTTCTTTGTTGCTTTGAAAGCAGTCTTTCTCCCTTGGTGTCGGTTTAAGATGAGGATTAAGCTTTAAATAGTTTGATTTTTCATGCCATACAATAAAACAGTGAAAATAGTAGATCGAGAGGCTCTCAAATGTGCATTCTTGAAAATATCCCAAGTTTTCGCCACCCATCCATATTTTTGATTTAATTATTTTTACCAAATTCATTTCCATCAAAACTGTAGCCACAAATGGCCTAGTTAAGTTTGTGATTGCAAAATCAGTTAATCAGTTTTTAAAAGTATGAACCAAGGAAAAAGGGATAGAATGAATGATTATATTGTACTTTGAGGAGAGGAAAATTGATCGAAACGAGAATGATGGGAGGTTCGCAAGATGGATCAATGGAAGTTGTCCACTTGAGAACTTTTATTGGGCGGCTCGTAACTAAGTAAACCCCCCTAGAAAAAGTTCTTGAATAATCTACTTCAGTGGTAAGCTTTATGAGCATATACCAATCATCTATCAGTCCAACTTGAGCCTCATGACAAAAACACAAATCAGGGAAGATAATGGTGACCATATTATATATTCCATTAGAAAATTTCCAAATGAGGGTATATTCGTATGACTTGGCTAAGCTTTGAACTTTATCATCCGAGAGTATAAGATCAAGTTTACATCGAAGAAGGACGATTGGCTTAATTCCGATCCGATCTACCGGGCTTGCAGCATGGATGAGGGCATCTCTTAAAAATTTAGGAGCATAGGATCTGTTTTCTTGCCGGACCTCGCAAGCATATGCTGCTGAAGCAGAACATCATGGACGGATGAGACATTCGCTTGCTGAGGGCATAACTCCTGAAGCGGCGCACCTTCCACCAAGGAGGCAGATGTCGCAGTCATCGGTGTCGAATCAACGTAAGTCGCATTGCACTAGGGTTTCACCGTGTTGTTCTGTCTGTCTGAGAAGTTGTTTTATTACTATGCTGCCTAATAATTCAAGGTATCTGCATTATATTTTTTAATATACATTAGATACTATCTACAGTCAAAATTTACTACATACTTGTTCCAATAAAGGCCGGATAGTCCTAAGTTTTGCAATTGGAGCGAATATATCCTTGTGGGCAATCCCTTATGCTTTCGGGAAATCTTTATCTACGTGTCAAACTTCGAATGCTGTATTTTATTGTCTTTGTTCTTGGTTATATATATATATATATATATATATATATATATATATATTTACTTTCTTGTTTGTTTTTCCAATATTAAATTGACCACTTTCCAACCTAAATTTGTTATTGATGGAAACCTGTATTGCTAATGAAAGACAGAGAAACCATGTTTTATAAGTGGAGAATATTTCGTGATGTGATTATTTCATAGGATGATGATGATTAAGGTGGGCATATAATTAAGGAATGTAAAGATAGATAAAATTATGTTTAACAGCAAATGCTTGCCATGGTATTACTATCATTTGGTGTATATTTACTTATTGGGGTAGAGAAGGAGAAGTTTTCGCTATTGGTAAAAATTAAGTCTGCTAGTGATTATAAATATTTGTTGGATTTCAATTGATTCCTACAAAACTCTTGATAAATAAATTTTCAGTATCTCAGGATCCTGAAACCTAAGAAATCAGTATGAATTGAGTTCTCCACAGTCAATTTATTTTATTGCACTTTGGCCAATGTGGTGAGGATTTTGTGCAAACCCTAAACCCTTTCCATATGAGGCTCGCAAAAGAGTGAAAAATCAATGCCAGTGACATGTATCCCTAAGATTTCATTGCTGAAGTTAGATGCTTACTGGCGTCTTATTGCTCTTGGTCTCTCTCAAGCTATAGATGTATGCTTGTAGAGGTTCATCAAACCTGATAATGTCCTCTTTGTTGCGTGCTAGCTAAGCAGCTTTTGACATTCTCTGTTTGACAGGCCGAGCTTTTCTGCTTTCTCGTTCTCAACCATTATGTTGCTTATTTTGATCACCATTTGAAAACCTTATGTTGTCGGAAGTAGGCAACGGTGGATGCCTATTGGTGCCAATCCTCTTTGGCCAATTGGCCAAACTCACCACATTGAGCCGTTGTGGTTTGTTTGTCTCTGTTCGTATGCTTATCTTCTTGAGTGTTTATCTGTTGCAACTGCTTTTGCAGAAAAAGTTTATTGCCTCTTCTCAATAGATTCTCTTTTGATTAATTGTTCTACTCTATATTGTTTTGTGGAAGGAACCTCCAACACTGTTACCTTCTGATTTTTTGCCATCAAGTACGCCCTGATCAGTGTGTTTCTCGTTGTTGTATGGTAGCATGATTTGATGCCACTGGACACCTAATTTCGTGGGCTTCTGCCACCTTGGTACTAGAAGCCACCACCTCATACTCAATGATAGCCAAATAGTAGTGTCATCTCTAAAACATGCTGGAAAGGTTGGGCATCAACTGGGATAGCAGGAGGATTAACTTGCTTAGTACATTGGCCACCTCTTTTTTAATAGGTATTCACTGGTATCTTTTTAAACTCAAGGTATGCTGTATAATCACCAATGCTGCTACAAGTTTGTCTGAGGACCTAATGAAACTCACCCATTTTTTCGCCTTTAAAAAATTCAACTTCACACTGTATCAGCAAGCAATTTATCATGTTTTCTACTCTCCCACATCAGTTTTGCTGACGTCATCATCCCCTTTAGCCTGAGCATTACAACTAAGTCTCCCCCTTGGCGTCGATCTCCTTTCTGGGATGGAAACCACAACCATTATGAATGGGGAACCAACTTCTTTCTTTATTGCCTGTCTGGCTGCTTAATCCTGTAATAATGTATGGGCTTTTTTGAGGGTTTGAGACTGGAAAAAAAAAACGGCTGCATGGTTGCTCCAAATTTAATTAAATCTATTGATAATGCTTCAAAACCCTTCTGGAAACTGACAATAAATATATTGACAGCAAGCATATATATATACTTATGTATGTATACTGCAATGATTTAAGAGTTGATTCATTTATTATTATTATTAGCACATTCTAAAAAAAATTAATCTTGGATTAATACTTTTTTTGGCTTGGCTTCAAGGAACCGAGGAGAAAGAGTGGAGGCAGCTCTCTGAAGCGAAAGGAGGTGAATTCAGATGCAGATTCTCCACCCAGAAAAGCACCTCATCGCCGAAAAGCCATCGTTTTTGATAGTGATGATGAATAAATGAGGTTTGCCACTTATAATTGGGAGTCTAATTTTGATATAAAATTATTTGTTAAAAATATGAATGATAATGTTTTTTTTTTTGTTGTGAATTGATTGTGATCATCGGGAATTATCCATCATCGCTGCTGTCATTTGGAGAAATTGCAGGCAAGTTCATAGATTGCTCGGACCTCTGTTTTGGCAGAGGGATGCTGTTATGGGTGTGCTCTGCCTCTTTATATATATATTTATAGCCAAAAAGCAATATGCCATCCTCTTGAACATTGCCAGTAGGTTATTTATTCATTGTATTACAAGATGTTTATAATTAATTGTTCCTACGATATGGGCAGAAGGTATAAAAGAAAGTGTGCCATCTAACTCCAGCACTGTTTGTAATCAAGTGGTTTTGAAGAACACTTAGTTTTATAAATGTAAATAAGAATGCCATGCCTTTAAAATTCATCCAAAAAGTAGTTTCAAATTAAGGGATGGTTGGGACTCAATTATTTTGTCTTATCCAAATTCTAATTCATATTACTAGTCAGTCTTTCATCTTGTAATTTCTAAGATGCATAACATCTCCTTTCTAATAATTTTTTCTCAAATTGTTTATGATATTCTTTTTTCTAAAGAGAAAAATTCATAAACTCAATTTATTTAATAGAATCATTGAATGGTTTATACTTAATTTTCTCGAATATTGCAGCTTTAATTAATGTTATCTACTAGTAGAGCCATTCTAACCATGCTATGGATATGCTCATGTCATTATATCCTTGTGAGCATATGCATTCATTCACCTAAGCATTTGCATCTTTGTAACACTTTGGCAGTAAGTCTATTATTTGTTGATTGATATTCAATCTATATAGCACAATTGTTGTAACACTTTGGCAGTAAGTTTATTATTTGTTGATTGACATTCAATCTATATAGCACAATTGTTGTATAGTTCTACAACATTTCATTAATTTTAACTGGGAATTTTCAATTGCACGAATCTCAATAAGTGTTATTCCATTTCATCCAATTAGTTTGGATTCTACTAATGACCTCACTTTTTATTTCACTATTATTATTTCGAGTAATTAAACTAGGATATTTGAATTTCTAGTTTTTTTTTTCACATGGTCCTCATTAGTTATGCACTTGAGATTTGAGCTTATAATATAATTGAATTTATATTATATCTATTTTGTTTTAGATCCACTAAGATAAAAAGTTTTAAATATTATAGTAGTCCACCACTTAAAGTTTTAGTTTAACTTAATCCCTAATTTTTTTAATTAATAGAATGTGTGCAAATAATATGTAGTAAAGAATTTCTTATAAGAGCATTCATAAATAAAGTAAAATTATATGAGCTAAATATTGAGCCTTGACGTAACTTGATAGAAACATGAAATCATTAGGCAAGTCAACTTGCCGTAGAATTTGTATTATAATTTTTTTTTTTTTTGATATGTATATGGCTGATGGGATTTGTATCTATTTGGGATAATAATTTTTAAGTCTCAACCACTGGACAATATTATTTATAATATTTTTCTTTTTCTCTAAATTTTTTTCATAAGTCTCTCAATTTAATTTTAAGAAATATAAGTATTTTTTTGTAATTTATAATTACTTACTTTCTCAAGTTGTGTCAAATGACATTAATTTGATTCATTTTTAGTTTGTATAGTCTTGAGCATCATCTTTGCTCTTGTAAATAAAGTATAATTATACTCTTTTTTTAACTATCTTATATCTTTTAATTTCAATATAACATCAAATAACTTAGTAAACCAAAAAATTACTTCGGCACCCAAACTTTTTCATACATCGATAGGATTCTAATAAAAATTAATGTGACAAAAAGCCAAACAATATATTGATTGCATCAAATATAAAATGAAGAACACTAGATTTATATGAAAAATTTTAAAATGAGAAAAATTACAGTCACATTGCACCACAAAAATCAATTATAAAAAAAAATATAAGTAGTTATAGATCTCTCTCTTCCTCTCTTGGAAGAAGTTGAGGATCACCTAGAGCATCTCCAAACCTAGCCTTAACATGCAAAATTGAGAAATGGGTTAACACTATATCCTAAGTTGATCCAATTAGTCTTCACAAAATAATAATCTCCCACTTAGAGACTAATTGAGATCAATCGTTCTTCAACCGAAGTTTCACTTTCACATCATATCATCAATCATAACAAAGGTCGTGGTGTGACTCACATTGCCTTATCATTATATACTAATGCCAATTGAAGCTGAGCACGCTTTAATTTTCTTCCAACCCTATTTTTGTAAACACATTGTTGGATTCAACCATGTGCGAATCTTTGCTCACTTTAGTGATAACAACATATTCTGCATCTGTGATAGATCGAGAAATTATATTTTATAGATAGGAGACCCAAGACAATGCAACACTCCACAAAGTAAAGACATAAGTGGTCATGTCCTCATACTATCAATGTGTCTACTTAGATTTGAATCCACATATCTTTGCAGTTCAATCTTTGACTTCTCAAAGCAAAGTACTTTGTCTGCAGTTCCTCTCAAATATTTGAAAATTTATTGGATCGCCTCCCAATGGTGTTTGTTGGGATGGCTCATGAACTTGATGACTACTCCAACTAAATGTGCTATCTTGATTTGCACATATCATGACATACATCAATCTACCAACAATTGCATATGGAGTTCTCTCATTTGTTATTATATAGTTTTGGGATAAGCTTAGTCCAAATGAGATAATTTAATCTCTTTATCATGCCAAGCATCATTAGGCATGCCTTCATACAAATAAATTGACGGTCTATGATCAATCAAATATACAATTATCTTAGTAAACCAGCATGTAGCTGCATACTCTTGATACATTATATGATAGTTATCTCATTATCTAAATTTTAACTTCTAAAAATATTTATTTTCTTTCTTAAATTCATCATCTTATTTGATTATATATTTTAAATTAGTATTATATTATTATCCCTTTTTTTTAAATTCGATCACTTTTTTCTTAAATAATTAGTTTGAATTTTAGAAGCCTTATTTTCTTAATATAAGTATTATTAACAAATCATAAGGTGATTCAATTTAAAATATATTAGTCCCTTGGGCACTCGGGATAGCTTAAGAGGGAGCAGTGTCGGGCCACAGGCTCAAGTCGAAGACGGAGATGCGTCCTCGAGCAATCGTCGACCCTAAAATCCTTCATTGAATGATAGGTGGAAGCCATTCTCTTGCCCGACGGTTCCTTTCTTGGCAGCTGTATGATCCTTTGAGGATCATCACCCTTCAAATTGATGAAGGCAAATTATTCAAAACTGATTCAATTTTTTTTTTCTTTCTATGATAGATAATTGCTAAAGTAAAACTGAAATGCTTATGATGCCCAATACATACATAAAGCATATGTATATATGGTATTCCATATTTTCGTATGTACCTCTATATCTATAAAGTAATTTAACTATAATTAGGAGTTCAAATTTCTAATGCTCAGTATCTTTAAAAAAGTTATGGGCCGACACACACATACAAGATTTGCCGGAGAAGATGATCCAACGAGATCGTTCGTTGGAACGATCGAACGAAATCACTTCTCTGGGCTGCAGTTGTAAAATTTTTTAGCCTAACTTCATGTAAACGTGTAAATAATTTTATTTTAAAACTGTTTTAAGGAAATTTTTTAAAATTTACAAAGCTGCTCATACTTGGAAAAATAGAGCTTCGAAATTTACATTTTTGAATTCTATATTATAAATATTTTAAATAGAGTCACGTATACTATACTCTTGTAAGTTGGCTTAATCAAATTATTGTTTTTAAAAAAATGACTAAGCCAATTTTACTTTTAATTTTTAAATGGTGTTCACGTATAAGATACGATGATAAGTTTTTTTTTTTTTTTAAGAGATACTATTTAGATCTGCTGATATAGTATCTAAAATAATTTATCCAATATAATTTAAGATCATTTCATTAGTATTTTATTTTATTTATATTAAAATAATATAAATATTATTTTTAAAATTTATATTAAAATATATACAAATCTTATTGAATAAACTTTTATGAATTACTTTATATTTCTCATTTACTTAGAATTTTGATTATACATTTACTAAAAGTAATTAATTATATAAAAAATAGAGCTGTTGTATTTTGAAAAATGCCAGCCTATTTTAAGGAAATTTACATATATTATGCCTTGCCTAGCAAATTTATATTATAAATCATTAATTTGATAAATATATAAAGTTACGTTCGTAAATATTGAAATCACAAATGGTGCAATGTATTAATCTATAAATAAAAAGCTGGACGACTCGCGACGACAGATGCGGGAAATGGAAAGTTTGGGGATAACAAAGACGTTGTTTTCTCTCTGTAAGCCGTCTCTGTATCTCTAAGCTCTTCAATCAATAATCATTCAGCAGCTTTGTTTTTAGATTCTTTGATACAGCAATTGATTTGCCTCAAAGAAGCAATCTTTTTTTCGATGATTCTTTTTTTCCCATTCCCCATGAATTTTTGGTGGGAATATTTTTATTTTTTGAAGTTTAAAAAATTAGGTTTAGCCGTTTGAATTTTTGTTGTTGGGGGTTTCTTCTTCCTTCTGGCATGCTCTTCATTTTCGTTCTTAGCTCTCTTCTTTAGGATTGCGGTACTTTGCTTGTTTTTGTTTGTTCATTCTAATCTGTGGCGGGAAGAGAGGGGGAGAAGTACAGAAGGTATGTTTGGAAAACTGATCTGCACAACTAATAGATCGTCGATTTGTATGAATTCCAAATACCTCGAAGATGAGCAAAGGGGAGGGGTTTAGGTTGCCCTGAAACTTTACTCTTTTTTCATTTTCTTAGAACAAAGCATCCAGATTTGCAAAATCTTGATAATCAATTAATTATCCAAGCAACCCCATGGCAAAGTTCACTATCAAACCTACCAATATTAGTGTTCTGATTATGGCCAAAAATTAGATGAATAATTAACAATATTTAGGCATTTGTTCGATGACTGCCTTCTACCAAAAACTATCCAAATCTTGGAAGTAAATGAGGCTGAGATTTTGACCTCGAGTGACTGGCAGCTTGACCCTAGCTACAAAAACATCATCCACCTTCAACATTCTACCAAAAATAGATCCCCCAATACTGTAGCTTATCCTTCTTACATAAATGATCATAAAACGATTGAATGAAATTTATACAGGCTTGAGAGGAAATTTAACAGTAGAATCGAAATCAAGATTCTATGTCAGTAAATGCATCACAAAGGCTTCAATAAAAAAAGAGTAAAATACATGTGTAAAATCTGCCTTATTGCCCAGCTGCCTGAATGTATCTCTTTTCCATATAACAAATGACCAAGAACATTAACAGGGATTATTCCAGTTGTTCTTCTCTCATCTTTGCATGAGACAATTGGGAGGCCATTATATCCACTTCCAAGCAAACTGCAGAACAGTCGTAAAGAACCCCTGCAGTCAGTTAGACCATACAATATAGCTCATCGAGGTTCAAATGGGGAAATTCCTGAAGAAACGGTTGAAGCTTATTTGGTAAAAAACCATCGAAGCACAAATTTAAAGTATTCAAGAGGCATCAAATTTAAGGATCTGGCTTTGTTTAATGCAGAGAGCTATCCAAGAAGGTGCTGACTTTATTGAAACGGATATACTTGCTGCTAAGGATGGTGCACTGATTTGTTTTCATGATGTAACACTTGATGATATCACTGATATTGCTGATCGCAAGGAGTTTGCTAACCGCAGAACTACATATGAAGTGCAAGGCGAAAATATTACTGGATGGTTCGTAGGTAAGCTTTTCCTGAACCCGATTATAGTTGTATTCTATGTTCTTTGCAATGTATATTGAGCTTTGTTATGTGGTTTTTTCAGTGGACTTCAGTCTGGATGAACTTAAATCACTGACACTGAAGCAGCGATATACTTTTCGAGATCAACGATACAATGGTGAGTTTCCCTTTCAATTTGAAATAGCTCTTTTATTATACCTTTGATCTTCATATCAGCTCTATGCAAAGGCTTTATCGCCTCTGAATTCAAATGACGACTAATGTATAATGTTAATGCAGGGAAATTTTCAATTATCACATTCGAGGAGTTCATTTCAATTGCTCTCGATGCAAACAGGATTGTCGGCATATATCCCGAAATTAAGAATCCTGTTTTTATCAATCAGCACGTGAGTGTTATTATTTTATGAAGAGAGAGAAAAAAAAAGATTAAATGAGCATCATAAAATTATTTTTGTGGTCTCAAAAAATAAATCTCGTTTTTACTGTGCTTTTACTATTTCTTTGTCAATCCGGTTACTTGATCGATCAGTAGAATACTTTGGGCAGATCAAATGGGCGGATGGAAAAATATTTGAAGATAAATTTGTGGAAACTCTACTTAAATACGGCTACAAAGGTTCCTACAATTCAAAGGAATGGCGAGAACAACCAGTGTTCGTACAGTCATTTGCTCCGGCTTCCCTCATCCATATTTCAAAAATGATGGATTCCCCAAAGATATTGTTAATCGATGATGTCAACATTCCAACACAGGACACAAACCAGGTCAGTCACTTTCATTACTAAGAGCATAGTATTGTTTTCACAAATTGATCGATTTATTAAGGTTGAGATGCATATATAAGTATCAATTGCGGCAATCACTCTTTCTAAAAAATAGTTGTTCCATTGTTTGTACACAGACTTATGCAGAGATAACTTCAGATAGCTATTTTGAGTATATAAAGGAATATGTAGTTGGGATCGGACCATGGAAAGATAATATAGTTCCTCCGCATGACAATTATTTGTCTACGGCCACTGATCTTGTTGCTAAAGCGCATGCTCATAATCTGCAGGTACCGCTTAATTAGCTGCTTTTGTTTCTGTAAGCAATCTTTAGATGGGTTATAAATAATAATAATATACTGTGCTGTGAATGTGGGAACGCAGGTGCACCCATACACGTTCAGGAACGAGAACCAATACCTGCATTTTGACTTCCATCAGGATCCCTATGATGAGTACAGTTACTGGATAGATGTTATAGGAGTGGATGGGCTATTTACGGACTTCACAGGGAGCCTTCATCAGTATCAGAAATTGGCGACCTCTCTCAAGCTCACCAGTGGCGAATCTGACATTTTGAAGAGGATTGCCGCTATCATCTCTTCCTATAAGCAGCGTCAATGATTTCACTGTTTATTTTTATTTCTACAAATTCATGTAAGTTATTCCTTTCAGCCACAGCCTATGAAGGAATTGATATGAAAATTGAGGCTGTATCGTTCTTGTTCATGTTAATGAATATAAAATCTTAATTTTTGTGCTGATTTTTCTATTATTTTGTTGCCTTTTTTTTTTTTCTTGACAAGGGAAGATGCGCTCCCCAAAAATAGATAATTATGAATGAATGATCAGATAAAAGCACTATGAAAGAAAAATGCCTCAAAATTGATCACATACAATTGTCTTATTGAATTTAACTTCCAAAAATGCAAGCTTGAAGCAAAAAGAAATTCTCTTTGTTGATTGGAGCTTTTAACAGCTGCTTAGCAGAAATAACTTATTACATGAGTTAATGGTGTCCGGATAAACATATTTTAGTCTCATCTATGCAACGCTATTGACATAGAACTGGAAAATCTCTGGGATTAGGGTTTTAAAAACAATATAAGTGTTAATTTTTGACGTGGGGTCATTAAACAGCTAAGAGCCAAAACGAGGTTTCTTCTTCTTAAAAAGCACCTCTATTCAGAAACAGTTCCTAATATTTCCTCAATTTGCTTCTTCCAATAAACCGAAACTATGTAGCACCGCAACGGTCTTCCCACTTGCACTGCAAACACAAAATTTTCAAGGAAAATAAAAAAAAAACTTTATATACCACATTAATATGTGCAGACAGAACTAATATTACACTAATTTTAAAACTCTTCTAATTATATAATTAGATAAGCATTAGTATCAAATACTTTGGAACAGAAGAAGAATTGATGGTGTGCTTTTTTGTAAAATTATAGTTTAGGTGCAGAAAACAGCCCCTAATCGTCATCAGCAATGTGCAAGATAATATAATATAATATATATACAAGTACTTTATTATTTATATATAAAGCACTAATAATGACCACCTACCTTCCTTGCCTCAAAAGCTTAAATGCGCCCGGTCTGGTAAGATCCACGACGGTCGAGCCGGCACGGCCACTCTGAAGCAAGCTACCATCAAAAACATAAGCATAGTGGTGCCAAAAGCTCTGAAAATTTGTGGGGCGGATACTACTGGGATGCCCGCTGAGGTTGGCGCTTGTGAGCGCCAGTGCACTTCCTGAACCACGAGCAATAGCACGGATGAACCCATAGTCCGGAACCCGAACCCCGATGCTATCTGAGCCTGGGTTTAGCAAGTCATCCAGAATGCTGGAATCACCTGAAAAAACAATACACTCGAGAAGCAGCTGAGTTTCAGATTATTTAATTATTTATTTAGGGCTATTATTGATATAAATATAAAGTGTGAGTGTGTCAACCTCTCTTAAGAACAACAGTGACTGGTTCGGGAAAAAGGCAATCGAGCAAATCGTGAGGAAAACCGTCCACGGCTGCTAAGCGTGGTATATCTGAAACATCAGCAATACAGATTGCAAGAGGGCTTGTCAATTGACGCCCTTTGACTTCATATATCTGACTAATTGCAGTGACATAACTGACAAAAAGAAACCCCATTGTGAGACTTGATTTCATGAGAAAACCATGCATGATTAATTTTAGGGCCAAGGAAGACGCCTTGGACATTCTATTTGCAAATAATGTTTTTATCTATTGATGAGTCTAAGATGGATTTAAAGCAAAACTTTGTGTGTTTCATCCAAATAAGTTCAAAACAAAATATGTGGAATTTAAGCTCAATCATAATAGAGGTGAGATATTAAAAAAAATCATGGTTCAATGATATAAAATAATGACAATAAAGTAAAAGTGATTAGCAAAATCCACACAAGTTTGATAACAACTACATGAACTGAAATGTTACAAGGCAAGAAGTTGCTTGCAAAGCAGAAGCATACTGATAAAGTGTTATAAAAATGAGAGAGCTAAAGTGAATGAGGGAGTACATATGACTAGATATGATAATAAATCACTACAATCATAATGAAATTTGAGTTTCTCCAGAATAAGCTCAGAAAAGATCATCAATGGTTTAAACCAATATTTTTAAAAATGGGCCAGCCATTGAATCAGCCATTGAATCAGCCAAGCTATTATTGTTCACAAGTTTACTGTTTCAACCGGCTGAAGCAGCTGTTAACCGGCCAAGCTACTAGTTCATGAGTTAACCAGTTCAACCAGATGAACCAGTCAATTGACCCATCAATTGAACTACTCAACCCACTGTGGTTCAGGATAGCATAACCTATTTTTACAAATTACATAAATTTCCCTACTTGAATCAACGTACTAATCTCTCAAAGTCATTCTTTTAAAATACAATATGCACAAACAATTAAATGAAGCATAAAGTATAGGTATAAAAACCTTTTGCAAAACCTGCAAATCTAATCATGCTCATTCAACTAAATTTAGAAAATTAAAGAATTGTACAACAATCTAAAGCATTTAAATAAAAAAAAAAAAGGGTTTTTAAAATTTAACCATTCATTTACATTCTCAATATAACAGCACAATGAAATTATTTGCTTGTATTCTCTTACATAACAAGAATTATGTGCATTCCTTTTAAACAAACTTTCAAATCACTAATATTAAAAAAATAAACATACAAGCTATCGCAATGAAAAAAAGTGTATCAAAAAAGAAATATTTGCGAATAGAGCGACAGGATTTAAGTCAAGGATAGCATGGAGTTTATTTGAGCAATGGGGTTCTTTGCTAGCAAGAATTATGCAGGATTTATTTGAGTAAATCTTCCAATCCTTCCAACGGCTTGTAAGAATATTAATGTTATTTGCCAACAGGATTTAGGCAAATTTTTCAAGAGAAAATTCTCAAATCCTCCAAATTACAAAAAAGAATAATAGGAACATTTGCTAAGAAGACTTAGACTGGATTTACTAACGCAAATATCATCAATTCCTCCTAACAGCATATCAGAACAACGCAGGATTTGATATAATTCAAACCTCATATTTATTTTTTAAAGGAGACTTTATATAAATTTACAAAAAGCAATCCGTTTAATTTAAATTAACAAGAAAAAAAAAAACTTTCATTTAAGGGTTTATGAAAACAATAGTAGCTTTGAGTGCGGCCACCGGTGTAATAGATAAGTCGCTGCCATCGAGCTTTGCAGGCTTATTTAAAGAGGACCATTGTGACAACATTGAATAATGTTGGTGAGGAGATCTAGGCATCGGGGAATGAAAATGGTGACAAGGTAAAGAATGGAAATTGCAATCACGGCTTTATATTCTGATTCCGTTTATTTTATGTTCAATTTCTGCTTTGTTTACTTAAGTGCAAGAATTGCTAAAGCTACTACAAATACTATTAATACTTGATAACTTGTTTTACTTATTTTGTTTCAGCATGTTGTTTTTGTTTTTGTTTTGTAAACTGACAGCTCTTGAACAAACTTAATTGAGACATCTACTGCTAATACCAAGGTCAGTAGATGTAGAACTTCTAAAAATTATTTTGAAATTATAAACTTTCTAAATTTATAAATTCTACAAAACCTAATAACATGCCATTCACAGTACATGCTTCAACGATGTTCTACAGCTCCCAAAAAATAATCCCATCCATGGGCCAGAACCTTAGCACTCGCATATAAATCCAGCAATGTAAGCCAAAAACTTAAACCTCACAAAACCTGAAATTCCCGGTTTTGGAGGATTTCAATCTACAAATTAGAAAAATAATTTAAAGGAGCCAAGGAAAAGTGATGCGGAAGAGAAGAACACCGAGCTCTCCAAGGGAAACAAATTGAGCCAAAGGAGGGATTACAGAGCTCTCCAGGAAAAAAAATTGACCCAATGGAGAAAAGGGCTTGCAAAATCATAAATTAAATAATTAGCTTAATTAAATGAGCATAATAAATTAAATAAGCTAAAATATTCAGTGAAATAATGATAAATTTGTTTATATACAAAAAATTTTACAAATTTTAAAATTCAAAGCTATATATATTAATATATATAGTAAATAGATTTTTAAATATAAATTTGCATTAACTAATCATATTTTTTGATGTAATTTATATATTAGTTACATGTATTCGTTAAGATAAATTGTATTAATGGGTATAAATATAATTTATGGATGATAATCATATTACTCAGTAAAATCTTTAATCCTCAAAAAAGGCTACCAAACTTTCTTTTCAAGATTTACACAGATTCAACAAATAATGTGTCAAATTTTTTCAAGATTTAAAATTTTAGGATTAATTGAATTTCAGATTGCAAGATTTTCTAAATCCTTAAATCCTGGCTACCAAACAACACTGAATTTTTCAAGGATTAACAGTTATCCAAATTTTCCATTAAATTTTAAATAGCAAAAATGTACAATAATATATATATATATATATATATATATATATATATATATATATATATCCTTATATCATGTTACAAGAATAAGATTTTTAGAAAGATTTAGCAAATGAAGTACCAAAAAGTTCATAAATTTATTAAATCAAATTCAAGGATTTATTGAATACTAAGATCCTTGTATTCAAATAGCTCCAATATAAAAAGAGAAATATCATTGTCTCTTAAGTCGGAGTGGTCGTTTCTCCTTCATTTTTTACAATCCATCTTATTTTTAAAATAAGAGGATGTAATGTGATAACAAATATTTCAAAATTTTAACAACTTAATTTAATGTCCTTTTAAAAAAAAAATGAAAAAGATGTGGATAGTGGTCTCATATATGAATAACTTGCAAGATTATAAATAAGTAATACGATTTTATATTTCTATAATCTTACAATCAATTTATTATTTTATGCCAGAAATAAAAAATCAATTTAAGTTATTTTTTCTGCCAATTCGTGGTAAGAGAGATGAGAAATTTTCCAAATTTAATGATGAAACTTGTAAAAGGCCATTAAAAGCAAATGAAGACTACATTTTTGGTTCATCTAAGAAAGCAAGGCTAACGGATATATCATCTCAACTATAAACTATTACACAATTTCATCCTCATAAGCATACTTAAATATTAATTGCAAATAGTTATGTGAGCTTATGGATTCTGATTATATACAAGCTTAATTTAAATAATGAAACTCAGCCTACATCCATAATGCAATACTCATGTTGAAATTTCAAGTACAAATATGAAAACATACAAACAAATATTAAGAAAAATGATTGTTGAAAATCTAAACAAAGAAAAGTCCCCGAATCTGATGTGTAACGGATCCACTCTTATTATAGCATGAATCCATGAAGACAATTCTGATATGCCTCCTGATGTGTGTTGGATCTGCTCTTATTATAGCATGAACACATGAAGATAATTCGCTCCACCTTTTTCTAAACAAAAGACAATCCCCCAATTTCATATTATGAGATAACATTTCTCAAAGAGAAGATGGGGAGTAACAGGAAAAAAGATGGGAGAACCTATAGGAGGGGGTGTTATTATGAGAAGTTCATGGGGGTTAAAAAGATGAGCGCAAACAGGGAAGCGATTTTTTTCCCTAAACCTGAAACTGAACAAATTCTTTATATTTGAGGTGAAATACAAGTTAGCTTGTCTTCTTATAGTCTCATATATTTACTTAATCTTATAGAATCATATAATCAAACAAACTAATAAATCATAATGTTTATGAATAGTCAGATACTTAAGAAAAGAGAGAAATTATTTGTTGGCATACTTGGAGTATTGATTTTAAAATGAGTGTATCTTGAATACAATTGAACCTCCAATATTTTTCAAAAGTACCTAATCAGAACATAAAATTTAGTCATCATTAGATATTAGTAGCCTTTTGCAAGTTACAAAAAAGTTTAAAAAATTTTCCATCTATATTTTTCACAAACTTGGAGAAAATAAGTTAAGCTTTGAGTTTTGTTTTCTAACATAACACAAGAACATAGCACAATTTTAGAATCTCACTAGACATTAATATAGAAAGTCCTACTATGATTAGAAGGGTATGCCCTATTTTTTTTTCACATATTTCGCTATCATATTAATTTTTAGATGGAAAGGACATAAGGCTGTTAAAAAATAGAAATATATTTTCAATGTATTTATTTTGATTTTTTACCATTTTACATCCTCTCCGTAGAAAAAATAAGTTTGACGGCAAGAGATGAATAAAAGAAAATAAACTCTTCCAAATGTATGATGATGTTTCTCTTCATATATAGAAATTGTTTGACCAAAAGGATTTCAGTATTCAATAAACCTTTAAAATATGAATTTTATTAATACTAAAAACTGTTTGGCATGCCACTTCGTTAAGAGTTTATAAACTCTAATTCATACTTAAAATAGAATTTAAAGTTTACATACTTTTATTGTACATTTTGCTATTCCAACAGGTAATGAAATATTTAGATAACTGTTACGTGGAACTTACTATAATAAGAAAGAATTCAGTATTGTTTGATAGTAAAATTTAAAGAGGGCGTACAAATATTGTTTTGAATATTGATTGATCAGTAACAATCCAGGCTATATGCAATAATAGAGCCAACTGAGATTCTTGCTGAATACTCAGCAACCAGCTTGTGACCTATACTTCAAGGACTTCTGCAGGGGAAAAAAGATCAGAATGAGACAAATAAAAATTAAGCTGATCAATAAAGGATCTGTTAAATAATGGAAGATTACAAAATACAAGGGAAGCTTCAGGTTCTCTCTTGGAATAAAGGACAAGTAAAAAAGAACAACAAAAGAAAAAGCAAAGACAAAATGAGTAGCAACACTCTCCCTCCAAAAATACTCCTATATATGCAACCTTAAGAAAAAAATTTATTCTATCCAAACACTCTTTCCACATGAGCCCACATCATTTCCCACAGACGGCTGCACCGTTTGTCGCCGACTGTGTCTCCTACTGCAGCAATAAGCTTGCCATGTGTAAAGTCGACATCGTACAGTACAATATGTGTTATTGTGGAAGGCACCCTGCAGTTCAAGCACTAAACTCGAGTAAGTTTGTTTTCACTCAAAAAATTGATCCTCAACTAATCTTATAGTTTCCAGCTAAACTATATCAGGGAATTAAGTCAAGAGCCTTGCCAATCCAAATAATGGATCATGAGCCGGTCACTCAAGAGCATGACTTGGACACTCATAAAAGGGCTAATTTAATCCTTGAATCACGTCCATCGACAAAGAGAAGGAACTCAATCTTATAATCATTCCCTAACTTGAAGCACTGCAGCTTTGGAAAGCTTTCCTTACTATCTTTAAATAATATAACTCATTCATAATTGACAATAACAATTCGCCATCCCCTTCTAGCATGGAAGGCTAGAATGATTGCAAATTCTCCATGCTAACAGAATGAATATATATAACTGCATACAGCTAAATAGCTCTAGTCGATAAGCATTATCACTTATTTTCTTCACAGTTCTGAATGGTCCGTGCCTAAGCGATTTGAATATTGGATGATCTCTCTTCATTAGTCCTCCTTAATATGTAGCCAAACTAGGCCACTGACTAAAATACCTTCTCTACTTGTGTTTATTGTGTGGATCTTTTTATTTCCCTAGCATCTTCATTAATTGCTCCTCAAACTGAGTATATACCTTCCTGACTAATTTCAGGAATCTTGCCGACTGATTCGTAATATACCCCAACAAGATTTGTACAGTCGATAGGCTCTTCATGATCGAGATTTGCATATCAAATGGACTTTTAGTTATGTAGCTTAACCTTGACTTTAACTAACTGTTTGCTGCAAAGCTGTGCATTGTTTCCCAATTGAAAACAAACTGGTTACAAGGCAAGCTCTCATTTTATATCCTTGACTTTGTACTATGACATTATCGACATCAAAACCTTGATACCTTGATCACGAAATCAAACTTTCGATGTAGATATTTCTAATATTTGAGAAAGAGTTAAGAAATGAGCAAAAATGAAACAATAATAGAAACACAGCTTTATTTAGTCTCACACATGTACAAAATCTTATAACTTTAACTATGCACATAAATTCAGAATCATTACAACAAAATTATCTCATAATATAAAAACAATTTCACTAATATAATATACAAAACAAATAATTTTATGTAGTCTCACACATACAAAATCTTAGAACTTTGTATAAGGTTTCCTCATACTAGAAGTGATAATGATTCAATGTATTATTGTGGAACACCCTACTAAATATGCACATTTAATTCCTATTAAACAATTAAATCAAGTGGAGAAGTTAGAAAATCTACCTCAAAGAGATAATAAGGTTGCAGGTGTGCTAAAGAGTTTTGTATCACGGTGATAATTATTTTACATCAAAGTTTTGGAGGGTCATTCAAATTATATTTGGGACCAAAGCTGAACATGAGAATTGCATTTTATCCATAGCCAGGCGAACAAACAGAAAGATTAAATCTTATAAGATTTGCTTCATCTTTGTGTGCTTGATTTGGAGAAAGTTGAAAAGAATATTTGCCATTAGTAGAATTTGTCTATAAAATAGTAATTAAAACACTATAGGTATGGTACCATATGAGGCACTCTATGATAGAAAATGTACTACACCAATTGTATGGTCTGAGATTGAAGATAGTTATTGAGTTCTGATTTGATTATTGTTGCTACAGAGAGAAAAAGCTGATTCAAAATTGTATCAAGGCTGCTTAGAAAAGGCAGAAGAAATACAATTACAATCATCAACCAGTAAGATTTGAGGTTGGAGGTTACGTATATGTGAAGATTAGTCCTTTGAAAGGGATTAACAGTCTGAAAATTCTGAAAAACTTTATCCGAGATATATGGGTCCATTTGAAGTTCTACACAACTTAGTCAGATATCTTACAGACTAAAACTTCTATAATATGAGCACAATTCACAATGTATTTCATATTTTATCACTTCAAAGATGCTTATCCGAGCCAACCTTGAAAACAGCAGTAGAAGATATTAACCAAGAAGATTACATAATAAGAACATTCCCATGGTTAGAGTACAGTAGAAGGATTGTAGAAAAAAAAGCAATTAAAAAAAAGGAATTAAATATTCATCAATCATATCATTTCCTTTGCACATAAATTCGATTTATTCTCCTTTATCAGTAATTTTTTATGATAATGTATAGGATGACATTCCTCTTAGAAGAGTAGATTGTAATACCTTGGTTGTTAACTAATGTTAACTATTTTTATAATTACTAATTATCACTATTATTATTATTATCAGTAAGATTTCAAAAAAATAGGCTAGTACTATGCACTAATCCAAACATGTGAAGAATCGAGACACAGAATGTGAATCCAAGCGCACGATGAGTCAAAACTGGCAAAAATTGAGTCCATGCGAGCCATGGCCAGACGTGGTTAATCGCATCTCGACACAAAACTGTTAAATATCAACTGATTTTGCCTTAAATGAGTTATATTATTCCATACCAATATTAGTATGCCTAGATGCAAGCTAAGAGACTATAAATACCGCCTTAATGGCAAAAAAAAATTTAATATATGAAATACATAGTGCTGCCAACATTCAATGGGGTTCATTGGCAGTTCGAGTCAGGTTAATAATGAGTCAAGCTAGCTTATAGAAGTGCAAGGAGGCCATCGTATTGTCCATTTTGTCGCTTCGTGTGAGGTACATACAAATCTAAATTTCAATTATGTTACTTAAATTATGCAGTTAATGCGCTTTGTGCTATTTTAATTTTTGTAAAAATGATTATTGCGACTTGCTTAAAAATTGGAATAGAATGGTGATAACTGTAGTGTTGCATAACTAAATGAGTTTCATTCACAATCAAAATACTAATGTTGTTATGAGTAAATTTGGCTGCTGAGTAGTTAGATGCATGTATTGGCGAATTTATTTTGATGTTGCAGGTTATTTAAATTTCATAGCATGTTGCCAAAATTTTGTCAAAATTAATTCCATTTGTTGCATAACTGGTTTGATCATATAAAAATTAATTTGATTTCAAATAATTACATTTGCATAATATATATATATATATATATATTATGTAGCTAGTCTATGAAGTTTAAAATGGATCAAGAAATTTTATTGTGACCTAATTCAGTGGTGTTGCCCTGTATTGAATGTAAGGATTCCCTAGTATTATGTACAGATATATGCCATAAGCATTGAAAAGATAAAGTGGCTATGTTGTCTGAGAAAGGTGCACATATCCGTACTGATCAACACTATATTGTTATGATTGTTTGTGAACCACCGACGAGTGAATGGAAAACCTTTCTAAATACACCTATGATTTGGTATAAAACCCAGTGAGGTGGTGGCTAAAAAGACCATGTATAGTAGTGTGATGTGTGATCTCCCTATGATGAATAGATTATATGAGAAATAAATTGATAAGAGGTTTAGTCATGGATTTGACAATGATATCTCCAAAAGAGATATTAAGATAAGTTAACTAAATGCATAACATTGAATAGTGAAAATGGTATGAAAATATTGATTTGCTAATATCATTGTAGCTTCATTTAAAATTCAAATTTTATTATTAATTATCATAATTGTCGGTATTTCTTATTTATATGCGACTTTACTAAATTTGTTCATTTATATGTTGCATTGTCATTTGTTTTGATTGTTTTCTTGTATCTTGCAGTTGTTGCTAAATCCTTGAATGCTTAATTATTTTAAATGCAGAAACTAGCATATAAATAAAAGAGTAATTTTAGACTTTATGTACTCATTCTAACTGATGCTTTAATATGCTATTTTCAAGTGGATTTGAAAAGTTCAATAGCAAATTGTCTTGTCCAGAAAGTGGGTGATCCCTGAGAGATATAAGTTGTTTTACTTTTCTATTTTGTGTTATACTTTAGAGAAATTCTAGTTTGAAATATGTTGGTAAAATATTTGGTTGATAGATGTATATTGGTATAGCTCTATATTATTTATTGGATAATTATTAAAGTTCGCTATGTTTGGATTAAGATTGTATTAAATTAATATTCCATTTTCTCTACCCTAAGCCCAGGATCCCCACATTAATTACTTGAATCATCCATTGATAAGAACTTAAATCTAACACAATTTAAAACTCAAGAACATTGCCCAACTTTTAAAAATCAAGAATCTAAAGCAAAATTCAACAAGCCCAATTTAAACATGTAATATATAATCTAACACAAAATATTAATGAAAGAATAAAAGATAGAGAGAAAGCAAGAAGACATATATATATATATAAAGTGAGAGTTATGCAAGAAGTTTCAACACATTAGTGGTCAAAAGAAAATTGGTTATCATATGAGTTCAAGGGATCAACTCTGCGGAGCAGAGGTCTTTTAGTGGGGAAGAACCTAATGCAGGACAATAATTATATGCAAAGAGGAGGTCCGTGACTTAAGCCTTTGTATGAAGCTTAGCTGCCATGATTGATTTGTTATTGAATCATGCTATTTTTATTTTTATTTGGGTCGCATTGTAACCCTTGTCATGTTTTTCTTTGTTTTTAGTCAAGTCGTGTTATATATATATATATTGATATGTATGTCATTTGGAAGATGGTAGTGGATGAAAAAATCTTTGTTTTCTCATTTGAGAGAATCATGCTCTTGCAAGAGTGTGCTTGAATTGGTGTGTATAATCACTTCAACCTTGAACGTGTGCATATCGGCAAGGCTATCGGGGTGTGTATAATTCTGGTAATCTATCTGTGTTGGTGTGGATAGCCAACACTCCTTTTCGATATGCATAACTAAAGGCCTTAAAAGTGTGCATAACCTTCAATAACCCAAAGTGAGAATAATCTTGAGATTTATCTTGTGTTTATTTTATTTTTTTCTGTATTTATATCTTCATTTTTTTTGTCTACCATCTCAAACAAAAACCCCAAAAAAACAAAAAAAAATTAATATCAAAAGTTCTCAACAACTAGTGTCAGCCATCGACAACACCAACCAAGCTGGCTGACTGACGACTTCAGAGAGAAAGGTGGGGGCAGAAAGGGGGTTAGATTGACAACTAAGACTATTATGTTTAATAGTTTTTTTAAAACAATAATAATAATAACATTAATACTAAAATTAATTATGATAATAATAATAATAGTAATAGTGATACTAACAACATTATTAATATTAACTAACTAATTATTAAATAATTTAATTATATAAATAATGAAAGTTAAGAACTTCAGAAGAAAAAAACATGCCATGACCAAAAAAATGCCAGTAACTCAAATATATGAAGTTGAATTCTCAATTTGAACCCTAAATAAATTATTATAAATTTCAAAGGCCTAAATATAAAAATTTTTAAAAAAATATAATTCTTGAAAATTTTTAAAAGTAGCCCAAATCCTAAGCATATGCTCAATTTATTGGTGTAAAAATCACAGTACAAAATATATATTTTATGTTATGTAACTAATAACTTTTGAGGCTAATTCAGGATATTTAGTGAGTTTTATAAATGATGGATGTCGCATAAACCCTCTCAACAAATGTACAATAGTCCAATTGACCAACTTAGTTCGCCATATAATGACATTTCATCTTATCCTACAAGTTCTTCCAAAATTCATTAATGAACCAAGTATGTTGATCAAATTTAATTGAGCTGGGAGACCAAAATGCACCCATACATGCTTAAAGAATAACTCAAAAACCTCATCCATTGTCATAATATTCTTGAAGAGGATCAAATGATCATCTTCGAGAATCTGCCCGCTACCATGTACAGATAATTGCTGCCTTTCTTGGTAGTTGGCAAGCCTTGAAAAGAGTCCATTGAAAAAATAACATGATCTACTCAAGTTAGGTAGAGGTTCTTGGTTTATATTAGTCTAGCTTGAACATGCAACACAAATTACAAGCTCGATTATACCTCTTGACAACTCCAAGCAATTAGAGCAAGAGTACTTTTCCAATATTCAATAAAGTCGTCCCACCCCAAAGAGGCTTATAACATCAATACTGTGATCTTCTTGGATCCACTTAAGTCAATTTGGACTATTGGGAATACATTACTTCTCATGCATATCAAAATGCCTCAATTATACTCCAGTTGTACTGCTTTCACTCAAGAATCTCCAACATCTTCAGAGTTCACTTGATTAGCTTCAAAGTTCACTAGACGGAGCTACTAAATCTTTTGTAAACACTAATCCTAGGTGAAGCATAACCATACTCTTTGGAAATTGAGACAACCTCAATCATAGTATTAGGAGCCCTCGCGTGGAAGAAAAAAAATCAGCCATCTTATTTTGCATATCATTCTTATTTCAAATGACTAGGTTGAACTACTGCAAATAACTAATTCACTTCATGTGTCTAGTTTGTTGTAGCTTTGATTTGGTCTATAAATATTGAAATGATTAGTGATTAGTGCATGAAATATCTTTTTTGAATAACTCCAATGTTTCACCAGCTGATGTAGGATCAAAAGTTCCTTGTGTAAATGTAACAATTGAGTTGTGACCCCTTGCAAAAACTCTAAATAATATACAACGAGATTTTTCGGTTTGCATAAACATTGCTTTAATGGTGTGTCCAAAGGCATCAACGTCTATCTCAAAAGGACTGTTAAGGCCGAGTAAGGACAAAATTGGCACGTGATTGATCTTCATCTTCAACTTGGTACTGCCAACTATCATGCTGCAACCCAATTAAATTTACGACTAGCTGTTATCAACTGGTGAAACAAGGCGATAATAATTGATGTCCCATATGAGCTAATAACAAAAGATACTTCTCACAAATGTGACAACACATTTAATCTCCTCGATGGCTGATAACTCCACGGGCACATAGAGATTATTCAAATAAACCTGTCTTCCCTCTTTTGTAAGAGTATTTATATTTCATGTGGTAAAACGACGGACCAATATCCCACAGATATGAACTCCTAAATATCAATTGACAAATAGCACATACCACCTCATCCACTTATGCCCATGAATAAATAGTTAAGCCAAAGGATGATTGCCTGCTCCGCTTTTTACTCTCCAACAATAGTGACAGTTCTCTTGCCGTTCAATCTTTCATTTTGACTTCAAGTGTATCATTTTATTGCAATGATTGCATATGAGTGTTTGCCAACTCAATTCTTTTTATGCTCAAACAATAGTTTGTATCAATCAACAAATAAGTTGTAATGCTTGAAAAAAACTTAGAGTTTGGAAATTCTCTTACGGTAGAGACCTAAGTCATTGAATACTCAGATACCCTTTCAAGTAAACAACTCCTTTGCCCTTAACCTTTTTCTCAATAGCTTGGGCCATGCCGCTAGGCTGTTTGATATACTTACCTCAAATAGTGCTCTCATTAGCAATAGTTGGCTGCAATCCTAACTAATGCATGGTCAACGCATATTCGTCTTCCAAGGATAGCTCCATATCGAGAGCTAATTGTCGGAACTAAACAATATGGTGCTGAACCATTGATTACATCTTTATCGAAGGTTATGCCACTTTTGTCATATCTTCATTTTAAAATCAATCAAATAAAATGTCTCTCTAATGAGTTACCAGAGCTTTGATCAACTAAAAGTACTACGCATACTCCTCACCTCAGCATTCAACCAAACCAGGAAAACTTAGTAGTCATCTTCAATTTACAAAACACATGCTTTCCCGGGTAAAAGATTTGAGGTTCAAAAAACAAATCAAACTGCTCAACATCCTGTTTGTCTCCATAGATCAATAGATCAAACTTCCCTTCACCTTTGAAAAAAGCTCAGCTGCACAACTCTTCCTTTCCAGTTTCTACATCTTAATGTGCACTAGGTGTGGTGGCCCGGTGCTGATTCAGTCCCGAGTCTTACCCGGCATTGGGCCCCCCTTTTGCCGCAGAATCCTATTGAGCAGCTCAAAGTAAGCGGGCACGAAAGTAATGAACAAGTATGATACATTAATCCATTCATCATACTTCAAGATTTGAACAAAATAGAAAGGATCATTCATCATACGTTCTGCTAGAAGAAAAAGGTCCAATAAATATTACAAGGATTTTAATAATGGTAGTAATGTAACAATTTAATCGACAACTTTAAGCACTCAGCAATCTCTTAGAATCTATTATTGAAATCCTCCGAGTGTGCCTGACCTGGCATTGTAAAGACAACGCCGGAATTGGAATTATCAATAAAAGAATACTCTAGTACTTTGATACACATCAAAAGTTACACTTATTATAAATAACAATGCGGTAAGTAAAAATAAAGGTAATAATTAAATTGTAAAAAACATGATGGTTAGTATAAAGCAAGATATATTCTTGAGTAAAAATATTGTTTGTCCCGGTAAAACAAACATGCACATGCCATTTGCTCATCCATAACACATACTTGTTACAAACATGTCAAAAGCTTATTGATTGCAGCACATATGTTCATTATATTGTGGGAAAGCAAACATAAGCAATTATGGCGGGCACTTTCCATAACTATGAGGCAGGGTTTCATAAATTATGATCAATATCATACCTTCAATCGGGCCTCCCTCAAAGGAGATAGTTGGCATCCTTGTAACTCCCGAAGATTTAGCCCCATCCATACCCAACCCATCCTCCCTTTCGAGAACCTTTGCTACATCCACCAGACATTAAGCATTTTGTTTTTGTGACATTTTTTCGACAGAATAATCATTGCATACAAACACAAAAGCACAGGCTCAGGAGAATCTAAAGCAACGTAAAGAGAACTGGAGCATAAAAGTGTAAAAAATAATATGTACCTGGGTATCTATTTCCTAGTAGTAAGACAACTATATCAGAATTCGAATGCATCTGCCACAGGCATTATTTAATTCTTGTTAGCAATGTGAACTTGAAATAACTACCATTGTATTATCATAATTTTCATAGCTATAGACTTTGAGTATTACGCATGCGTTATTGTTTAATCTTGTCCTGTCAGTTTTAGTAGTGCTTGAACAATAAAAACATTCTTAAGTGCTTGCATACTTCTGTACTTGTGAGGTTCTAAACTAATTCATTCAAGTTCTATCAACTATACTGATAATCATGTTAAATAGTCATAGCATGAGATAGAGTACCAATGCGGGTTATAAGCCTAAAGAATTACATTGATCCCCAAATATGCGAAATTTCATGCATTGGACTTGCTTATTAAGATCAATCCATCATTCATGCTTAAGTTTTAAAGATTTGTACAAATGAGTATAAACATTTTAACGAGAGCAAATATGTTACTCAATTGTATTAGTACATAGATAAAACATTATGCTGAATTATTCATTAAAGATATGTCAAATCATTCAGGATAAAGATGTGTTAATGTTTATTACTTGAGAGGTAGTCTAGAAGCTCATAAAGATGCAAGTGGCATTATAGTTGGGTAGTGTTTCTCTTGGAACTTGTCATTCTCTTGTATTTGTAGCTATTAATCTAGAAGGCTTAAACTATTACACATGAATTATCGTATCTACCAATAATATCAAATAGCAATACTATAGATATGCATCATTAAGGATCAAGATATTTGATTGTAGAGTTTCACATGCAATTAAATGGAAGAACTATTTTTGGAAAGTATTAGAACATCAGACGATGTGAAGCAGGGAATTAGGGCTGACTGCTGACAGGTGCTAAAGTCACTGGAAGAGAGAGGAGATGCAGATCTCAGTCAAATGGGGAAGGAGAATCGCAAGCTTACTTCGTGCGGAGGAAAGAGGATATCTACGACAATTTATAGTTAGTCTGGACCGAACACGGGTCTTACCCGTCGAGTGCTGCACGTGCCTTCCCAGGTAAGAATCGGACGATCCCTGATCATGGTTCCCCTGCTCCTGATGGCGACAGGGTTAGCTCGTCACGTTGTCTAGCTCGTGGTGTCGAGGCCGCGTGTCGAGGATACCTGATCGTGCGAGGGGATAGGGAGGACGCGTGTACAAGTTCGATCGTGCGTGAGGGAAGGAAAAAAAATAAAAATAAGTTTAGGGCTTTATGATATATATATATATATTAGTTTGTTTAATTAAATTAAATAGTAAAAACTGAATATTAACTTCTAAAGCGAAACTTGGTCCGATGCGCCAAGATTATAAAGTTTGGATTAGCATTAACTTCTAAAGTTTCACACATACTCGCACTAAGATTATTAAGTTTGGATTTATGTTTTATTTTTAATAAGTTTTGAAGTTAAATCTTTTGCTAATTAATATAGAAATAACAATTATTCCCGATGCGCCGAATTTTCACCAATAGATCGCTTTCTTGTGCTCATTAATGACATTTTTCTTTTAAATTTGTGGGTGACGAAAAGGGCAGAAATTTTGTTCTTGAATATTCGTAGTAGGAGGCAAGGTCAATTTTTGATTAAAGTAGGCTAGCTTTAAAAGCCACCGATTGGGGGTTTGGGGAATGAGAAATGGAATTTAGCGTGAAACATACGAACAAGAATTCGAGTGGGAAATTTTGGTGTAATCAAATCTGGCAAATTTGCTAACAGCTTGGTTAATAATGACCTAGGCTCGAACAAAGTCTTTAAAAACATTCAATTGTGATACATTTAGTTTTTGATGGAACACGTGTTGTTGCACCTGCACTTGTAATTGTGTTAAAATCAGAAATTTAGACTAAAATAGCAACTAAGAATTTGTTATAGTCTCCATCGTCTCCATTTGACTTGTAATAAGAGTTAAATTTTGCTCAGATAAACTCCCTCTGCTAAAAGCACTCAAGGAAATATTAATATAATCTCCCCCCTTAAGAATTAAGATTTGTTGTCTCCCCAAGTATTAAACCATTCTCTAATCTGCACCATTACTCCTCCTTACATGAAAATTTTACTCTAATACCAAAATATGATCCATTGTTCAGCTAACCGATATGGCCAACTGCCAAACTCGCATGTGAATCCTCTTACTATCTATAACAACTTGGCTAGTTTCAATACAAAAGGTGATTAAAAACACACTTAAGTAATGTTTCACTGAAATGCTTAGTGATACCTTATGGACATGTACTTCAAAAACTTCTGTAGAAAAAAAAAAGGAGATAAATAGTGGTTAACAGCTTGATCAATAGAAGCTTCACTAAACAATGAAAAATTACAAAATATATGTGAGATGCTATGCAAGCTCTAACATAATATTAAAAAATTACATTTTTGTAGCTAAACCATCTATTCATCCATATAATATATAAAAATAGATATTTTAGAGGCATGATGCAAATGACTAAGATGTTACACAGCACAAATGCTTTTTAAAATAATATAAAAATAGATTAAAAAATGATTTAAACAACAAGCAGTTGCAAACCAGCAATTTATAACTAGCATATGCCAAGATTTATGAATCATCTATTAATTAATATTTTCCTTCAGTTAACAAAACATGAACATATACATAATGAAAAATTCAGTACCATGCAGAACAATATAATGGAGTAAACTGTTAGATCAGGAACACTAGAACTGAAAAGTTATGATGCTGCTAGGATGAGCTGGGCCTTCAAACGGAGTTGATCTACTTAAAAGAATGTACAAATTTCAACGATTTGGCATAAACATGTCATTTTCCTCATTTTAAATACAAATAACATATGGCAATAAGGGGTAATAAAAAAGAGAAGAGTTCACCCTTCTTATAAAAAACAAGTCACCATAAGATAGATGCCTGGATGGCAAATGGTTAGAACTTGTTAAAAGTGGAAGTGCCTTCCTAACATCCTCCGAGGGTTCTTAGAGAAACAGTTTTCCAATATAATCAATTGATCTAATGGTAGCAACTACATGCTGGCTTGTGCATAGGTAGGAGAAATTTGGTAATAAAGTCTTAAGTGATTGAAGAAGCTTCAATGACAATTGAATTGCCACTAGAGGATATTTGCAATTTGAGAAAGATTAACAAAAAATGATGGGTGGTTAATTTAAAAACTGTGGATTGCCCAAAATAGTGAGAATGGTTGATCAATCAGATTTGGGTTAAACAATATTGTGAATATGGGGTTAGGTTTATAAGTTTTTATTAAAATTGTTATGAGATTTTTCATAGGGATTTGCAAGGAGAGTTGGAAAAAATTTGGTGGAAGCAGGGTGCTTAATGAGATTTTACTATAAAAGAAGATACAGGAAGCAAGGAGATCTACTTCATAGAGCAAGGATGAGAAACACTTTATCAGAATGCATTGCATGATTAAATCATGGATTAGTTGAAGACCTAATGCAAACTAGACATTATTGGCAGCCTTTAGTACCTAATTTTAATGTATTGAATCAACTAATGTAAAATAAGGGAATACATTTGAGACAATGAGTTCAATCAATTTAAAGATAAAACTAAGGTATCCCACTTTAATTCAATATCAGTATTAATTGCCTTCATTGAAAACGATACTAATAAGTAATGATGGATCTGGTAGCAAATCTATATAACTAAATAGGTGCTAGTGTCGCAGTAGTTTCTTAAAAACAATACGATACATAAATTAAACAATGCACTTAGAGTCTCACAAGCCACCATTATTTTTTTATTTGTCATTCTCTAAATGCAACAATTATTTTGCTTGAGAGAACTAAAAAGCTGATCAAGTCTTTTATTGCAATGACCTCAACAGCACATATCCCAGCTACTAATATAAGGGGAAACAAAAATCAAATATTTAAAAAAAAAAAAACAAGCACGCTGAAATTCAAAATATGATAGTGTGAAATGTTGTAACATAATATGCTAAGATGTTAAAATGCAATATAAGTACAACAAAACACGACTTTTCACATCACATACCATGCATCACACGCTAATCCATATAGAGTGTCAGTTGGCACTGCCAATATCTTTCCCTCTTTGATTTCTTTAATTGATTCCTCAATGTACTTGTCTGAAGCCAACAATAACCTACTGCCTTTGCTGCCCATCTCCTTGCTAATTTTCATAAGGCCTTGTGACATTTTCCACCCAAAAACACTGTTAAGCTTCTTCTTCTGATAAGGAGAACACACTCAAAAGTTGGGTTGACCTACAAGTCAGGCATTTAAGCACTCTAGTCATTATCATCAGTCATGCATCACTAACCTTAAAAACACATTTCACAAATAAAATGCTCTAATACAAGTAACGCTAACTCATATAACGTACAACAACAACACCAAGCCTTAAACCCACTAGGTGGGGTCAGATGAGTCCTGTGTTTCCAATGTGCAACATAAAAAAAAAGCCAATTCCTAACTAGAGAAGATCCTTTCTAATGGTTTCTTCATGTGTCTTTAATGATCTAACTCAAATAACGTAAAATGTTCAAAATATAAGGAGTAGGATACCTTGGGTAAATGAGGCAACCAAGGATAACAACTCAAAATTTAAACTATAAAAACAATCAAGATTTGACAAACAAAATGTAACGACCCAAAGTCGTTACTTTGCAAATTAGGTCAAAACCTGCCTTAGAAATAAGGATCCCGGGGAATTTCAAATTAGGGCAAACAAAAATACCATAGGTAAGATTTATTTTAAAAATCAAAGGGCCCTAGTTTGGAAGAAATCCGAATAACGGAAGCTCTCGTTTTATTTTCTGAATTATTTAAATTATAAAAATCTTGAACATTGAAATACGTGCCCGAATTTATCATTTTCAATGTCGTTATGATCAGCATATTATTTAAAGGCTGCTCGAGAAGTTTTATCAAATTCTGAGTGCCGGTTTGATTGTAGTTAATTTTTGAACGTTTTTAACTCAAAAAATTAATATAAAATAAAATATTATTCCAAATCGAAAATTTTCGGCGCGAGGGTGTTCATAATATTATAACACACCTCGGTGTCAAGTTTCAACCCATTTGGATGCCAAACGGTGGAAAAATACGATTAATTCAAGTTTAAGTAGTTTTATTAATTTTCCTTTGGAATTTTCTCCCCTTCCCCTGTCACTTACGCCAAAAACAGCGATTCTTCCGCCAGGCGGAAGAATCTTACGCCCATACAGGCACGCCTGCGCCATTAAGCCCCCATTAGCACCATTAAGTCCCTCTTATCCCTATCCTACATTCCCTCCCTCCTCCTCTATTTAAACTTCTCCATTCCCTCTTCTCCTCTCCACACAGCCAACTCTCTTCTTCCCCACAGCTGCTCCCAGCCCCAAACAACTCCCCATTCCCAGCTGGCAGCCCCCTGCCAAGCCTCCAGCAACCTCTCCTCCTCCCACAACCAGCAGCCCCCTCCCTTCTCCTCTCAAACAGCAGCTCCCAACCCCAACTAGCAGCCGGCCAGCAGCCAGCAGCCGCCTTGCCAGCCCACAGCCCACCTCAGCCCTGCCAGCTCTTCAGCCCTCAGCCCACAGCAGCCAGCCAGCAGCCAGCAGCCACCTTGCAAGCCAATAACAGCCCCACAGCCCTCCTCCCTCAACTTCACAGCAGCAGCAGCCCCTCCTCTTCAACTGCCAGCCCTCCTCCCTCAACCTCACAGCACCAGCAGCCCCCAAACCCCTACCAACTCCCCTACCACAGCCGACAACCCCCTACCAAATCTCTCACAGCCAGCAGCTCCTTCTTTTCCATTCCAACCAGCTCCCAGCTGCTCTCTCAGCCTCTCCTCCTGCCATTCCAGACCTCTCCAACTTCCACAGCAGCTCCCCCAGCCTTCATCCCTCAGCCCTACAGCAATAGCCACCTTCTCCTCAGCCCCACAACAGCAGCAGCCAGCTCCCATTCCAGCCCCTATCAACTTCTCTACCAGTCCCACAGCAACTCTCTCAGCCCATAACAGCCAGCAAGCTGCTAGCTTCCTCCGCAGCCCCTACAGTCCTCCTCTAACCTCCAGCCTTCCTTCATTTTCCAAGCAATCCTAATCTAAGGTAAGAAATGGAAAAGAAAAAAACTAAAATTTTTCCTTTTGTGCTTAATTATAAGTATGATAATAATAAATAATAATATTAACATCTCAAATACATTGTTCACATTATCATAATGGATAATAGTGAAAATGTAAATAAAGATGTCTATTATATTTTTAATCAATCAATTTAATTCTGCTTTTATTCTCTCATAACATTAATACGATAAGATTACATAAAATAACTAAATAAAGATTTTTATCATTATGAGAATATGAAAGAATAAAGACAAGAAAGAAGAATATAAATCCTTAAAAAGAAATAATATTCCTTAAAGCATTAGCTAAAATACTAAAATATTGGAAATTTAAAATACAGATTGAGCGAACTGTCACTCATCCAAACTTAAAGGACAAAAAGGTACCCAGTATATGACAAGTATTACATTTTGTATTGTTACTATTGCTTAGCTTTTAATTGCTTTGAGCCAAGATTTTAATTTGAAGCTTGGTTGGTTGTTCGGAACCAACGTGACAACATTCGTGGCTAGTTACTAGAAAAATGATATCAGTAACAGCATTCGTGGCTAATTACTGGAAAGAAGACATCAGTAATAGCATTCGTGGCCAATTATTGGAAAAATGACATCAGTAACGACATTCATGGCTAATTACCCGAAAAATGACATCGGTAATAGCATTCGTGGGTTGTTACTGAAAAGAAAATATCAGTAACAACATTTTTGGTACGTTACTGAAAAATGACATCACTAACCTGCATTTTTGTGCTAATATCTTTTGCAGGAAAATTAATTATTTCATTTGCACTTTTACCTTAATATCTTTCCTGCATCTCTTTCGCAAATTGCATCTCTGCTATTATAAAATGTAATACTGCACTAATTATTGTGGCATTTAGAGTACTCTCTAATTACTGGGAATTCCAATCCCGGTATTGTTTGTTGTACAATACCAGGTCAGGTACTTCTGGAAGAGCCCTAATGTTTAAAATTTTAATCTGCAAACGGATCTACGACGACGCTGTTTTTGCTTATATTTTATATTATATTTATTTTTCGCTTTTGTACGAGGAGTATGATGTTAGATCTTGTAATATGAAGCTTGAAATAAATGAAAAATGTTCTATATATTTTTATGCGTCCCTTTTCTTTCATTACTCAATATGATCCTGCGGTAAGTGAACACTCGATGTCGGAGCGGTTTCTGCTAAACCGGCATCGGGACATCACACAAAGATAAACATTACAAAAATAAAAATCTAATTATTCATTTTTTGCAACTCAATCATGTTTCCTCAATTGTTTTCCGTAGCTATTTACCTAATAAACAATCGATAAGCATAGTTGGAATACAATAACTAACAACATCTGATCACACGAGTATTTAAATAAAAGTGCTGTTGTTAGAAATCCAAACCATAGAAAGCAACAAAGTTGTATGAAATTTAATTAGAGAAACAACATGTCAGCTCATTTCTATGTGTTGTATTAATTAAATGGGTACTTTCTATGTCAGCTACAATACATAAAAAGTGATCAACAAATACTTCGCTAACAAAAAGATTACAAGCTGAAAGGTCTTTGGCAAAGTTGAATTTCATCGAAAAAAAATTAACATAAGAGAAAGTGGCGTGAGAATTTCACTAAAACGAGGGTGTGCCTAGTCTTATTGCACGATTCACCTGAATAACATTTACTAAGATAAAGAACTCACCAAAGTTAAGGCCAAAACTCATGCTTTCAAACGTGCCACAACTGGAGTTTTAAAAGCTGAAGAATCTTAAATCATATATGCATACTTAACAAGATAAAAGTCCAAAGTCTGCTAAACATTTATCTAGTCAGGGAATGCTCAAATCCCTATCAAGTTGGATCTATGTTTGGTTCAGATGAAGAAAATAGGAGAAATAGCAAGATAAAGAAAGTGCAACACATCGTCCATTATATTATGCAATTTATCTATTTCAGTTCAAAATTTATTGGCGAAATGTGGTAGATGTTTACGGTCAAAATTTATTGGCAAAATGTAATAGTTAGTTTTCTTTGCTATTGCTTAGTCCTTTCAAATAACTTAGAGCAATATTTTTCCATTCATCCTATCTTATCTTTATGTTGTTTCAGCTGGCATTCCATTTTCAATGCATAATTTGAGAAGATTTTGTCCAACTTTTACGATCAATTTCAGAGTAGTTCAATAGCATTCACATTAAATGATCTAGGATTCAATCGAATTATGTATATTCATACAGAGGTGTTGAAGGCATGAAACCTGTTGGGAAGTAATAGAAGTTCTAGTAGGGTAATCAATGGTAGATGATCAAATTATTATAAATTATTGGGTGTGTATTTTTACATTCCAACCTACTAAGCTCTACCCCAGAAAATATCATTTTGAAAACTCAATGCTATATTACAAGATATCCACTAATACATTTGATTATTGAGCATTAAATAATAAGAAGGAAATTGCCTATGGGTGGTCAAGCTTAGTTATTTGAGATGTAACTTACTTTACCAATTGTAATTCCTTTTAAAACTATAAGCAGTAAGGATTGGACAAAATAATTGTGACGAACAGTTTGAAGTGTAACTATCTAAACTTAAGTCTTAAAAATGAAATTAAGAAAATTTAAGAATCATCGGTTGCAATTAAGATTGAAATTATAAGGAAAAATGCCTTTAAGATTTGTAATATAACGACCCAATGTCATTACTTTTCAAATTACGTCAAAACCCGCCTCAAACATCAGGATCCGGGGAATTTCAAATTAGGGCAAATAAAATTTCTTTTAGATTGAAATAATATTTAGATCAAAGTGCTCTAGTTTGGGAATATTCAGGATAACAGAAACTCATGCTTTATTTTTTCTGAATTATTTAAATCCAATAAATTGAGAAAATTAAATACGTATCCAAATTCATCGTTTTTCACATCATTATATTAAGTATATCATTTAAAGGCTGCTCGAAAAGTTTCATTGATTTTTGAGCGTCGGTTCAAACTCAATTAATTTTTGAAGTTTCAAACTTCAGAAATTAATTAAAAATAAAATATTTGTTATGTCATAACACACATCGGTGTCAAGTTTTGTTATTTTTGAACGTCATACAGCGGAAAAATGAAAAAATTTAATTTTAAATAATTATTATTTTTTTCTTCTCTCCCTCTCTGTTTCCTCCCCACCCCCGATTGTAGAACCCCCCGATCCAAAAATAACAAAACTTCAACGCCAGAGGGACCTTTCCTACGCCATTTTGGAGCAGGAATGGTCGGCCATATTGGCCGACCAGCTCTCCCTCTCCCCCTCCTGATCTCTCCCTCTACTTAAACCCCTCCCCTCCCCTCCTTCTCCTCCATCACGGTACCCCTCTCTCTCCTTCACAACAGCCCTCCCTTCTCCTACCAGCAGCCAGCAGCCCCTCCTGCTGCAGCCCCCCCCCTTCCGGCCCAGCTAGCCCTCCTCAGCCAGCAAGCCTTCGGCCGCCACCCCCTTTGCCCCGGCCACCCCACACGTCTGGCCTCCCTCAGTTTTTCGGCAACACTAACTTAGGCAAGTGGAGAAGGAAAAAAAAGGAGGAAATTAAGGAGAGATTTTGCTATTTTTATTTATTTTCTTATTATACTTAATATTCATTATTATAAAATATTAGTCATTCACATTATTATTATTCTCATTAATTAATAATGAGATCAGTACAAATATTATTAAATGATTATTACTTCCATTATGTTATTTTTAATTCAGGCATTTTAATTTTGATACTTTACTATTATTATTATTATTATTACTTTTTGCAAATTTATACAGTTGTTACTATTATGTCTTTTCTTTCGTACATTGTTATTATCATTATTATTATTAAAATGATAATAATAATATTATTATAAATATTATTGCCGCATTAGTAACTTAAAAATACGGACTTCTATAAAATTGAGAAACGAAAGAGAAACTGAATAGAAATGAAGATAATAATATCGGCTAAAAAGATTAATTTAAAATATCAAAAATTAATTGCAGATTAAGCGAACTGTCACTCATCCGAACTTAAAAGAACAAGGTATCAGATGTCTTTTCTTACTCTTGTTTAATATGTTTTTTTCGCTTGGCATCGCACAAATTAAAAATGCATTTAAATATCACATAAAATGATATATGAACAAATTTGGATAAGTGAGTAGCAAGGGTTCCATGTTGATATATTTTTAGTCCGATCAAGCAACTGCTGGGACGAGGCTGTCTGACATCGGGAGTCATAAGGAGCCTATACTGATAAGCCTTTGAGGGGGTAGGTATAGAGAAAAATTGAGATATGTAACACAAAAATAAACCCCATTTTCCTCGATTTTGTACTTGCCCAACAAAATCAAATTTTACCTCAGATATCAAATGACAAAATTCTATATTTATTTTTGTGACTGCAATTACTTTTATGCTAAAATTTCAATGCAACTAAAACAGATTTGCAGGGATAATTTTATACAACTTTTATTTCCTATCAAATTATTACTTATTTTGCTTATTATTTAACAATTGTAAAATTGACATATATCAGTACTTAGTTTCACAACTAACTGTATTCAAATACCTGCACTTTTGAAACATGCCCAGATCAGGAGTTCATCATCGAGGAAAGGTACTAAGAACCAAGCAGTGCTGTTACTGCTTCCTGCTGATTGCCACTTTTTAACATTATTTTAAGAGTTTGTAACTGTTCTTTTATTTTAATCTTTGTATCAAAGACTAAATGAATAAAAGAGTTATGTTTGATGTCTATACATTTGTCTCTTAAATGACTCAATATGATCATGCGGCTAGAGGACTTGTTATCCCCACAACCAGTGCTGGATTAGCTCCCGCTGACCTGGCACCGAGTCCTCACATGTAATGTGTAAGACTTGAGGTGTAAGAAATTAAACTGTAGTTAATAAATGAAGTGTTAGATTCATTATGAAGTATGTGGCACTCCAATGCCTATATTAAAGAGACAGAGCTGTAACACAAAGACCTGGATCTGATTTCTGCAATCTTGTGTGGATTTGTTGTTATAGAATGACAAGTTCTAGTTTGGGTGGATGGATTGATAGGAGATCAGGTTATAGTTCATGAATGGGAAATAGAGCTATGTTAAGATTTAGTAAAACTGTGATAAAAGGACTGCATATGCAATCATTATCAGCCAGCTGCCTTGTTGGTTGATAACCTAAATTTCCTATTTCTCTGTATCTTGATTTCACCTGAGCAAATCTATAAGGTTTCTGTTTCAATCTACTGCTGGAACCAATTAAGGATGGTATATTAAGAAGAGTGGTGACGGCTGTGGTCAGATCTGATAAACCTGATGACAGCAGTAGACTGCTGTACATGTTTTAATCTCTTCTAAAGTACCAAGTTTAGAACTTATGAGAATGAATATTTGGATTTTGGGGAAAACATGATAAGACTGCAAATGTTGGTTTAATGCATAGTTAATTTATTTGATGAATGCAGTATAGCAAAAAAAAAATGATGTGTACAATAGGAGAGATTATTTCAGCATTTAGATAAGAAACTTACTACAAGCATTTTACATCCTTAAGGGTGATGTTACATATGATAAAATTTCTAAAGCAGGATTAATAGAACTACAGCTGAAATGTTGTGAACATATGAATGTGGAAGTTTTGATCCATTACAGCAAATAATAATGATGTAGGTGGTTAGAAGGGATTCTAAGACAAATACAGATAGGATATCATTAAAATATCAAGGTAAAGTGATGGGAATAGGAATTTTGTTCATTATATAGGATGGGCAAAACTAAGAGTCATATATGTTATAGTCAGAATCGAAAATAAGGAGAGCGGTTCTAAGAAAAAATTGCTTTTGTTTAGAGTGCTGCAGTAGATGGCAATAAGATAAAATTCATAACCTCGGTACAAATTTGTATTCTTAGCTTGTAAACAGCAGTATAGGATCTCACATTGACACCTAACTTCAGTATCAAATATTCATTTGAAATAGAAGTCGTCTCTTTAGATCTAAATAAAAGTAAACAGATTGAAGAGAGTACTTAATCCCAAATAGGTTTAATAATATCAGAAACAGCACATGATTTCATTCACCTAAGGCGCACTTAGAACTTCTTACACGTGAACTCTTTTTCCAACGTCTCTCACAAAACATTATTCCTGCACCATTAAATGAATAAATTGAAACTCCTTTGCAATGTATTCAGTTGTAATTCATTGATCTGAACTTTACAATTTGGAAAAAAAAATTCTAAATAGATCTGAAAGAAATTTATAAGGAGAATAAGGATCAAGGGCAGTGCAAGATGTAACTTGTAATTTAATCACTGTGCCCTTATTTGCGTAGCACTTGATGTAATAAGAATATGTTCAAGACTTGAATTAAGAAAAGCACCGTAGACGAAAGTTCTGAACAACTGAAACTATAAGTTTTAAACTCCAGCCGATAAAGAGCCTTGGAAGTATTTATGAATGAGTTTCAATATTGTTAGTATTTTCATAATAAGCATGAACTGATGAAGCCTCTCAAATAGTATTGTCTCAGCCAGATGTAGCAAGTCAAGGTAAGGCTAAGTTATACTAATATGTCATTTAGATAGAAAAAATAGTGATTTCAATAAACTCTGAATTCAGTTAAAAGATAAAAGGAAAATTTATGTTGATGTCAAAATCCCCACAAGTTGTTGAATCAAGAAAGAGAACTTGACAAATAGAAAATTTAAATAAAATTAACTCAAATCAAATTTAATCATAAATCAAGGCTTAATCTAAACCTTAAGGAGGGTCTAAGCTTATAAACCAAAGTAATCAAATAAATTTAAAACTAAGCGTGAGAATACATATTTCAACACTTTGAACAGTTATTTTCAAAGTCTAATAAAATTACAAATATAACTTTTGCAGACGCATCAAATTTTTAAGTACTTTCTGTGGCGTCCCTGCCCCGCCGTGGTCCTGTTAACTATTAAGTTAACATGATTACAGTGGAGAGGTCACCTAAACGGCAAGATTCATACTTATAATTAGATTAGGCACACATCCCAATCCATCATAATTAAGGACTTTGCCATTCTCAAAGTAAAATTTCACTAAATGAAAGATACATGAAAATAGAGAGCGGAAGCATAAATAAACATCCATCCATCATATATAAATACAACATTTCAGAATAAGTAAAGCAATAAGAAGTAAAATTAACCCTGTATTATTACAATATGACTTAAAAGCTAAAGCAAAAATAAAATAATTCACTTATCCTCACAATACAGAAAGGAATCTAAGGGTTTTCAATTAGCTTGAACCTCATCCTAAATCCTATCTTCAGAAGGCTCCACAACCTCAAAAATCTTAGAATCTACCATTATCAGTTTCACAATGATAGGGCCCCAGCCAACAAAAAAAAATCTAATTAGACAATAAGTTTAAGTATATTTTAAACTACAAATTTTATTATGTTATTTAGATATCACCATTAAAATGTAACATACAAGCAAGTATAGGAGCATAATGCATATGAAAGAGAAAGGCAGTTATTAACAATCAATCTATAACTTATCAAAATAGGAAGTCAGCACATACCTCCAAGTATATATAGCTGCAACAAGGTTAGTTATAAAATAAAGACTAAATACTAAAATAACAGAAAGGAAAACTCAACCTAAACATGCTTATGATCAATATAAACTCATGCTAATCAACATAAAGTAAAAGCACATATGAAATAATTAAGTAATTAAACTATATTCTATGAATGTAAACAATAAGTAGAACTAGCATCCTATAAGTATAAATAAAGCTAGTATATGCAGTAAGACGGTAAATAAGAAAGTATTGAAATGTAGAGTGAAACAGAAAGTATGAAACTGAAATTACCATAACTTAAACAAGATAATCAACTTAAAGTAGAAATGCACCTAAATTATTATTGCCAATAAAGGGAGAAGAAGATGTGAAGTCTAATGAATATCATCCTAACTGATCTTAAGTCTAGGCTTGGTTAGACTTGCTTTAGATAGACGAATACCATCCTAGCCGGTCATAGGTCTAGGTTTGAACTGTACTAATGTATAGGTACAGAAAAAGGCATATTAATTAGGCTACATCCTAATAACCATATGTTCAACTCAACCATGATAATAAGATATGCAAATGCTACTATGCAAAACAAGCTTGACATGAAGCACTTTTCAAATGTCTTATGCCTAATACATATGACCAAGGTATAAAGCTCAAAAATTATAAAAGCAAAGTATCAAATGTCAAAGTGAGCAAGAGACTCTACTATGACACAAGTGATATCCAATTGTTATTTAATTTAATCGTTCTATCTACTCTAAGTTACACAAGTTCAGGATCTCCAATTCCTACTATCGAGTGTAACTCAGATTCATGACCTTAAAAGTTGAAATCAATTAGAACTGGCCAAGTCCTAACTGATTAAATTACTGACAACTATAAGTTAAATAAGTAAGTCAATCAACCTATTTTAATAATTTTAAGCAAATCCAAAATCATCTAAATTAGCCAAGTCAAGATGAAAGGATTAAGGATTAAACTCCAAATGATGGGTTTAATTACTCAATCCAAAGGTACATCTAAGGTTTAAGGTATATAACCTAAGTCTCACAGATTAGGTTAAGGCAAATCCTAATGAGTAATCAACTCATTATGATAGATCTCTATCCTTAGTTCTAAGATTTATTGATCAAATAATCATTAATAAATTAAGAAAAATTTATAAACTAGTAGACTCAAGGCTTCACCTATTGAGTAACCCAATTTACTCAATAAGTGAACTCTAACTTAAGAGCTAATCCTAATTCCTAAAAATTGAGCTCTTAAACACTAAGATAAACACTCAAGCTCCCATTCTAACTAATGCTATAAGGAGGATTAAGGAAAAGAGGTAAAGGCTTAAGGAAAGGAGGATGAACATTACTTAGAATTTTCCTAAGTAAGAAAAACTAAGGATTTTGATTGGAACTTAACTAATGGATTAATTAAATGAAATTTTATTCTAAATTGCTGAACTTACTAATTTTGGCAATTAAGATATGAAATTAGGGCCTAAACCATTAAACCCTAATTTTTGGGCAAAAGGACCATTTTGCCCCTCCTTAAAGGTAAAAAATTCAACTATATGAATTAGGACTCAAATTTAGAATTTATTAAAGTGGAATGATTACTTATTGTCTAATATAAGTTTAGACAATAAGTGCATCTATTTTAGATGATTATTAAGCCTTATGAGATCAAATTAAGGAATTTGACTCATAGGGGCAATTTGGTAATTTTACTTAATGAAACTTAAATTTTCTATCAATTTATTATAGCTTACTGTCTAAGGTTTCCATAGAACCTAAAATCATTGAATTATGATAAATATTGGCTAAGTTATAGCCAATACAAGCTAAAGGATAAAAAGGTAATTCAGGGTTTTTTTAATTAAGGTTCAAAAGCCTAACTTTTCTAATTGGTGTCCAAATTAAGCAAAATCAGTGGCTGTAGATCACAAATGATCCACTAATCACAATGACTAGTGGTAGGCTCAATTTGGATTATAATTGGCTAAGTTATTGCGTAATTAAGGTTTAAGGTGATTAATGAGTGATTAATGAAATTAATTACTAAATCACAAAACTAACTATATCATTAGGTTCTAATCTATTCTATGAGCTCTCTAAAATTTAAATTACTCAATTTGGATCTCCAAATTTGCTAATCTTTACTAATCAAGATTTAAGGTGATTAGAGTTAATTAAGAGATTTGATCATTGGATCTAAAATATTTTTGCAGTTTACTGTTAATTAGGTTTTCCTGATCAAAATAGATATATATATGACCTAATTTGGAGTTCAATTGACCAACTTATGGTCAATTGAAATTCAGTGTTAATTGACCTAATTAGGGTTAAGTCCTAAAAGTGATTAAGCTCAAACTAATTTAAATAAAGAATTGAACACTACTAGGTTGTTCTAGAGGTTCTAGTAATCATTTTAAGACTCATATTGACTATATTTGGATTAATAGTTAAAAAGTTATGAACTTAGGAAGATTAGGATTTAGGTCAAAAAGTGATTAGTCAAATTAGGTCTCAAATAGTAAAAATAACACTACTTGATTAATCCTTAGGGCTTGCTGATTACTTTGAGACTCATATTAGATATATTTGGATAAATTCACACAAAATTATGATAGTTTGAATATTTGGGTTAATTTTGTAATTAAGAGAATACTCTAAATGTCACTATGTGAAATGTTGATCCTACTAAAAATTGAATGACACTAATAAATTCCTTGATTTTTGCTGATAAAAATGATATATTTATTTATATTATTTGGGTTAGTAAATTTCAAGATATTAAGGTTTGAATATTTGCTATAATAATTATTTTAATTAAATTTTCATATAATTTAATATTACAATTTCTTTAACGGTTAAAACGGTGCGTGGGCCCACCGTGATTACTCGCCTGAAGGAAATACGAAATACGCGGCCCGTCTTTGATTCACACAGGTCGGGCTTTACCCGACCCGAGATGAATGCCAGAAAGCCTTCCCGACAGACGATAGCGAAGACGAGACCTAGGGCAAGGTTCGGCTCGACGCACGACCCTTCTCTCAGCCTGGAACGCACGCCAAATAAAAGCTCTAAGAACGACCTTCGATCCGTCAGCACTAGCACCAGAATTGCTCCCTCTCTCGCCGAAGGGGATGATGCCCTAATTTTGGTGATCATCCAATTTCGAGGTATCTTAAAGCAACCAATTTGCTCTGCTCGAAATACCCAGTATCAATCTATTTCTATTAGATTTGCAATTCACGAATTCCATCCTTAAATATTGAATAATACTCAAGCATGAAAATCTCGATCAAATAATTAAGATCGCATTGCTATTGAATTCATTCGATTTCTCCATTAACTACTCAGTTCGATTACAGCAATAAGCAATAGCCAATATAGATATTGAATTGAAAATAACAAGGAAGAATTTGAGTACCTGATGGCTTGGCTATGGGAAGATAGATTCGAAGGCAGAAAGGCTTCGACACTCCCTGCCTTGCTCGATTCAAAGCCTAGAGAATGAAAGTTAACTCTCATTCAATAATGAGAGGCAGGTCGGGGACATAAGGCGGTGGAAGACGCGCGGCAAAGCTCAGCGAGCCGCGTGCGACCTCGCGCAGCACGCGTCGAGCTTTGGTGTCCGATCCGATCTAACGGTGCCGAGGAATTGACACCATAGTAAACGGCGTTGGTGGAAAAGCAAATGGCGAGTCAAGAAGAAAACGGCCGCCGGCTAATTAATTTAAAATAATTTTAAATCATTATTTAATTAATTTTCAAACTGATTTAATATAATTAAAATTAATTAATTAGATGCATCCCAAAAAATTTTAATAAAATACCTCTAGCTAAATGAGAGGTGAGGATTGCTACGGTGCAATTGGATTTTTGATTTGACGAGTATTTAATTATTTGAATTTTACGGGTATTTAAATAATATTAAAATATTCGTCAAAATTTTAACGACTTCCGATTGACACGAAAACATAACCCCTAGCTAATTTGAGGGCAATGAACGCAATGACGAAGTCGAATTTTCAATTGAATGTCAATTTAGACAAGTCATTTTCTAGGGTTTTTGAATTTTTCAAAAATTAGGATTTTGATCATTTGATTCCTGATTTGGACTGGATTTTAAAGATGAGTTCCAAATGACTTAATTAAAATATTAGAATATAATTAGGATTTGGATTAGTTCTAATTGACCTAAATAATAACCTGGGTTATTACACTTTCTTAACAGCACAAAGATTCTCAGGATATTAATTTTTACACTTATTTGCTTTTAATGTTGTTTTTGCATCACTTTGAGCTTAATTTTATATGAATGAAAATATTATTTTAACTGCCAAAATGTTATGATTCAAAGTGCTATATTGTTATGTCTTGTGAATGAATGCAATGGCTCATGAAACTATGATGGGGCTAACCCACTTTGGGAGTTGTAAGGTTGCCATGCTGTAGTCTACGATGGGGCCAGCATGATGTCTATTTCTATATTATGAACCACAACCTCAAGGTTCTGAATTTGCCCAGCATAACAAAATTAATGTTGCTACATATATCAAAACATACATATACATACACATTTTTATGAGCGCATAAAGAATTTATCTTTATGCAAATATTTATGATTTTTGGCAAATTACATGATGGTCTATTGATGCTTAATGAATTGTGTTGCAGGAATTAAATCATTTTATGCTAAAACCATATTCCCTACAAATTTTGTTTCATATTATTTTTCCGCATACCGCTTAAAGAGTGTAACTTTTAAACAACCGCTTGGTACTTAGAGTATTCTCTAACTACTAGAAATTCAAATCCATGCATTATTTTTAAAATGATGCCACAAGTCAAGAACAACTGAAAGAGAATGAATTGGTTTGACTCTAAAGGAATGAAATCCAGCAATATAGTGCCATTAATGCACCAAACTAGACATAACATACAATAACAAGATATGTCAAGCCATGTTTACATCAACCATGTAAGACGGCAGAATGTCAAGCAAATTTGAAATATTTAAATGACATGCGACCATTTAGATTTAAATTACAGCCTACAATGATTTGGTTGGGCTAGATATTTGTAAAAAATTAGCAATTAAACAATCATGATGAAGTGCATTCTCTTTGTCATTATAACAGCTATTTACTTAAGATTGATGAGTTTATCAAAATAACATGAATAGGACTTACCTCATGTACACCAACGAGTCCTTTATCATAACTCACCAAAGAAGCGAATTTAAATATGACAGCATTAAACATAAATCATAACCTCATAGTGCAAATCTATTACAATATAATATCAATTATATAAAACCAATGAGGCAAACTTTAAATCTGCAATGACGACTAGAGTTCAAGAATTTATTCCATTACATACTTAAAGTTGAGAAATTAATATCATTTGTATTAACTTAAGCTTAAGAATGAAAGCAAAGTATAAGGAGTCGATGCTTTGTTTTTATTTGATATTCCAATTAGTACTAAATTTTAGCAACAAGATGTAAAAAGGGATTAAATCGTACCAATTTCAATTGTTGTTTCCAAAAAAAAATCTGAATATATTTCACAATTAAGATTATGATGAACATAAGAATGAAAGAAATTTACTTTAGCAAGCTTTACATTTTCTTTTGTTGTTTAAGTTTCGATCGAGTCTTAAGAGATAAACTCATTTGCTGAAATTAAATTAAAGCAACAATTATATCAATGCAAGCAGTAAAAATCGAAGGAAATAACAAAAAAAAAGAATAAATCTTTGAAACACAATCCCTCCAATCCTTTCTAACAGCCATCTTAAGATGTAATAAGTAAAGATTTGCATTGTAAGCCATCGGTTGAAGGAGTATCGTACAAACACATCGAGCCAAAGCACAACCATTCGAACCATTTGATGACTGGATACGATCTTAAGATCCAACAAACTCTTAAGTGAATAGCATATATTACTTCTAAATTTAATTGGATAGAATTACAACCCTCCGAAAAATGGCAGGAATATAAGATCCAACATTCGCATCTTCTATATTCTCATATGTCCCAACTTTAAATTAAGAAAGAAAAGAATGTTATATTAAAAATGCTAAAGATTTCGTTATACATAACCTTTGAGTGAAAGATTTAGGTGAAGTGGGTACCTAACTCCATTCTGCCGACACTCTTCCTTCGCACGCCATCCATGAAGTACCGACACCTCCTTTTCCCCTCTCGACGCGTGGCTCGCGTCGCTCGTGTCTCTCGGCACGCATCGTCTCTTCTCCTCGCAACCTCCGCCTGTGCATCCATTAAAAGCTGAAAGCTTTAGGTGATGAAGGAGTAAGGAGGAGCAAGGAGGCGGCGGCGGCGATTGGAGGGTTTGGCTGAGGAAGAAGATGCAGCCGACTGCGAGGGAGCAAGGAGGAGCTGAAATGCGAAGCCTAAAGCTTTCAGTTTTTAATGGATGCACAGGCGGAGGTTGCGAGGAGAAGAGGTGATGCGTGCCGAGAGACACGAGCGACGCGAGCCACGCGTCGAGAGGGGAAAAGGAGGTGTCAGTACTTCATGGATGGCGTGCGAAGGAAGAGTGTCGGCCGAATGGAGCTAGGTTATGGCATGCGACTGAGAACTTTTAAGGCTTGCGATTTTCATTTGGAAATAAGAAGTAGATATATATATATATATATATATAAATAAATAAATATATATATATATATATATATATATTTATTTATATATATAAGAAATTATTTAAATAATTAAGTTTTCTTAGTTTTATTAATTGATTCTCAAACATCACCAAATATTCATCCATAGCTAATTAAGGGGTGAGGAACGCAACGGTGTAGTCGGATTTTTGATTTGAGGTCAAATTGAACATGTCAATTTATAGGATTTCGGGATTTTCCAGAAATTAGAATTCGATCCAGTTGATTTCTGATTTGATCTAGATTTTAGAGATGAGTTTTAAATGACTTATTTAATGTACTAGAACCATAATTAAAACTTAGATTAATCTTAATTGACCTAGGTAACAACCTGGAGTATTACAACACAGTCAATGTATATATATTATTACATCATTAAATAAATAGTTTAGAAGGCTGAAATAAAATGACACTCATCCTCACAAAAAAACTTAAAAGAGAACTAAACGACTTTTGGATCACCCGGCTGATGCTCCTCTTCAATTAAAGGCTCCTCCTCTTCAGCACCTAGCTCCTCAAACCTATCTGAATCTAATATTGTCGGTTTCACAATGCTAGTGCCCCATCCAATAAAAAAAAATCTTATTAGACAATTGTCTAAGTACATTTTAGGCTGAATATTTTACATGAATTGTTAATGTCACTATTTACATATACAAAACTAAAATAAACTATCTAATATAAGAACAGTAAGCATATAAGGAACATGATAAGTTACAAATACAACATTTATAATTAAGTAAGAATTGAGGTAAAAATACACATCTCAAGCAAACTAAGCAAGAAATATGCATACATATATAATGCAGTAAGTAAAAATAGTGAAAAAAAAGTCTAATCTTAAATATGCTGGTGATCATATGATATATGCTGGTTTAAAATAGTAAATCTAAAAGTGGTACAAATAGTAAGTAGTAAAATCTAACATCTTATAAATATGTATAAGTGAACAGGTAAGTAAAGTACACCTAACTGAAATAACATGCATCAATAATATAGTAAACAGTAAACTGAAACTGAAACAAATATGTAAAATTACCATATCAAAAAATTGGCCAATCGAGCCTAGACAAAAATTCCCAAAGCCTTTTTGGGCTAGGGCAGACAGAATAGAACAGCGGGACTAAAGAGGCAGTAAATACAAATGCATAATCTTTTAGTTATATTACTTTTGTTTCTGTGGATATGTCTAGAAATAGTTGAGGAGTCAAGAAAGTCTACAAGATTATACGGGTTCCAAGCTTAGCACACACTCCTCAATGAGTAATATTAAGCATCTTTATTACTCCTTACCCTTATCAATTAGGATAAATGTGCACTAGAACCTACTATAACATAACTGAACCCAAGACAACTGTTATCCTAATTATTTTAAGTTTTCATTTCATGTACAAAGTTTTCTTACATAGCATGTTCAAGGAAATTAAGCACAAAATACAAGAAATGAGTGGCACAATTAATCAAGTAAGCAAGGGGCTCTTCTATACATGGTGTGTAGCACCCCGCCCCGCTGCCAGGCTCAAAAGAGATAATCATAACCAATTTTGGCGATGGAGCAGTGCGTCACTCGGGAAGGAATATTTTATCTTCCCGAATAGCTAAAACAAAACCCATTTGAAGGGTTGCTGACTCAACCTCAAAGAAAATTGAGAGCTAATACTTAGGATAAGAATAGTATACTTATCATATATATTAGACCAATACATATATTGGAGTTAAAACTTACATAAAGAATCTAATATATGTATAGAATATCATCATTTCTAGTATATTGATCATATTATAATACTAAACATAAGTAAGATATAAACAGAGTGTGAAAGCTAAAGCATACATTCAGAAACATTCATCACAGAAGCTGAATAAAATATTCATCTCAAAAAAAAAAAAATACGTCTAGAATTATTACAAACGGTTCATTGAAATATAGAAACAAAATCTAACTATTGAATTGAAATAAACTAAGCAAAATAGTAAAGTTGGAGAAGAGTCCACTAGTGCTCCATAAACTTCTCCTGGATCTCAAAAGTACCACGTATTAGACAATAAGTCTAACACATTGAAACTAATATAAACAGTTCTGATTATTTACTTAATATTTACATAATATAAATAAAACTGCAGAAATACTATAAAAGTAATCGAAAGTATAAAATTATATAAAATTATACAAAACTGAAGTAAAGTAAAGTAAAGTTGTACTGGAAATTAAATAAACAAAAATAGTAATAGATCTGAAACTAAGTAATATCATGTAAAACTATGATATATGCCACTAAAATTATGTATCTGAATATGTCACAATACTGTATGCCACTGATATGCAACTAAATTATCACTGAACTGCTATGAGTTGTATAGTCCAATGTCTACATACATCTTGTTAGGAAATACAGTTTACTGTGATGCTTGAACATCTTGAGTTTCCCCTATTGATATATGTAATATTTCGTAACTCATAAATCATTATTGATATTCTTACATCATGCTTATGCTTATGCTCATATCTCTGCACTACATGACTTAAAATTCAGAAATCCAAAAAATGATTTAAAAATCAGATAATGAATCAAGTGTCTCCACTGTGCAGAATCTATCCAAATGGATTCTGACTCCTAATTCTAATTTCAATAACTAGCTTTGCTTAGGATTTTACTTAAAATTATCAGTTAGAAAAGTTATATACACATGGTTGTATATTTTCAAGAATGGTGAATTTAACACTTAGTTTGTTTTAAATTATACTTATCGATGCGCATGACAATAAGAGGTAGAACCCGGTCGCAATTTATATCTCAAACTGAGTTGTTAAATACCCTAATTATAAGCATACTTCTAAGAAGGATGACTTGATATAGTTAATTTGTCTTAAACTACACTTATCGACGCGCACGATGATAAGAGGCAGAACCCGGTTGCAGTTTGTATCTCAAACTAAGGATTTCATTTCCTTAATCACAATATACTAGTAGTGTTCTAAGAAGAGTGACTTGAGATACTTAGTTTGTATTGAACTGCAATTATCGACGTGCACGATGATATGAGACAGAACCCGGTCGTAGTTTATATCTCAAACTAAAGATTTAAGTCATTAATTATAACACTCTTAAGGTTGGATAATTTATTCTAAGTGGGACTATATTCGACTAAGCCCACAGGATAGAACAAAAATATAGTCATATATTAAAATGAATCAACTAAATCATGAATACTGCTGAAGTGATCCAGTACTATGGGTATACACAACTAAACTTAACTAATAACTTGGGTTTAATTAATACTATTTAATCAACAAGGATTACCAAGGCTATGAGATTAAGACTATAATATATGAATCCTACACAAGGTTCCAAGGATGTGATCAAAATAATCACCCAATATAGGTTACTACAATATTGGAGAAAATCTCATTCTAAGTACTTTAGGTGATTCTACAGCAAGGATTTAAGATCAAGCTTCTAAGGTTAAGAAGGATCATCTAAGTTCCTACCTTAAGATATCATAATGAGTTCTTCTTACCTCAATGTGTTAACATTTTGTTAATACTTTCATCTAACATATATGCCAAAATTTGCAAGTTTTACTTAATAAACTTGAATTGATCATATTAGATCAGATGGTTAAACCCATCCGATTACATCCTATACTACAATTATGTGGTATAATCAAGAGTATTATTAAGATTTGATCTTGTGATAAATCAACTTAATTTTATAATTAATCTTATGCTAAGAGTCTTATATAAGAAAAAATCAAATATCTAAAGTTTAAGTTCAGATACTTAATCACACAAGTTCTTTAATTACCTTAGCACTTCTGATTTAATGAATTAAGATCAATATCAAATCATATGCATTATTAGAATCATGCGAGTTAAATTATCTTTCAATTAAAGTTACTTAATTAATGTGATTAAGATTTAGATCTTGATCGAGACAAGTTAGGGTTTAACCCCTAGCCTTACCAAAATTAAGACCAATAGTTGATTTATAGATCAATGACAAATCAATATATTATTGGTGTATTATTGATGGTAAGTTTTAGATTTAGATTAAGTATTATTTACTTAATCAAGTTCTTAAGATTCTTATGTTCAATTGTAGTTTAATATCAATTTAGGTACATCAAGGTGTCCAAATGAATGTTAAAGTTCTCTAATAACATCCTAATATTATGAAAGCATAGGAATATAAAGTGACATAAAATAGAAGAAAATTAAGAATAACCAAATCCTAACTCAAATCAAAAGGATTAACACTTGATTACAAATCTAAAAGACTTAAGTTTCATACAATTTGGTTATTAAGATCTATTTAGTCAATACAAGCATTCAAAGATTCTATCCTTTAACATCTGACACAAAATATTTAAGACACATAAGAGATCAAATTTGATTTTCACATAAAACTTTATAGAATACTTAATTTTACTTAAACTAGAGTCCTAGGGACCTTAGAATGCAAAAAATGTGAAGTTTCGGTCATTCCGGACAGTTCTAAGCACTTTCGGGAAAATTCTAGGCGCTACGGCGCACGGTAGCGCGTTGCAGTGCTTAAAAGAGCTGCGACGCTCTACGGCGGGTTTCAGCGCTGTAGCGCACAGCAGCGCTGCAGCGCGCTATGGAGCATAAATCTCGAAGCGCGAGCGCTACGGCGCGCTATAGCGCGTTACGATGGATTTTCATTATTTTCATCAAAAATATATATTTTTTATACATCACGGTTTATTATGCCGTTGCGGCATGCGGTAGCGCACTACGGCGCACTACGACGCGCTACAGCGGGCTATGACGGATCAAGTTTGAAACTTCGGGTGCTACAGCGCGCTCGCCAATGGTGATTTTGCCTATGCGAAAACCGTAATGGGCTTTCTTTTGCACACAAATACTCCTAACTTTTGGCACCTCACGAGTGGTGCCATATATCGATGGAAAGGTCTTTCCGAGACTTTCCATTGATATTAAAATCAGCACAAATGGATTATCTTAACTATATAAACAATGGAGTTAAAGGTTCGTGTATGTAAAAATGGAGGAAAATAGAACATGAAATTTAATACATTGAAGAACTGTAATGGCTTCCATACTCAATCATGAATCTCTAAAGATGCAAAATAAGCATAAAGGCGAAATGAACTAGCCAAGGAAGTAGAACAAATGGGTACCTTAGCCTTTAGAAGAGGAAAAATAAATCTCTGTATTCTTCAAGAACCTTGGAGCGGAGCTTCTTCTTCAGCACAAGGGGCAGCTGTGGCGCCCCACCCCTTAATCCACAAGAATTAAGTTAAGGGGTGGTGTGTCACTTTAGCTAACCCTTCACTTATAATTGGATTAGGATGAAATCCACAATCCACCTAATAAGGGAAGGTATGAGCATAGAATCAAACATTCAGTCACTATCTAAGTAAACATACAGAGTACGGAAGTGATTTTTAATATAAAACATCCAAGCATCATAACATAAATATAAAGAAAAGTATCTCAGAATATAAGTATAAAATCTAAATATGCAGTCATCATTATATGTGTTATTACATCATTTAAAAGTTCAAATAAAAGAAAGTGCAAATACACTTATCCTCACTTAAGAATAGAAAGGCTATACATCTACTTCTTCCACAGGCTCCTCCTCCGGGTATGGCTCCACTCCTAACTCATGCTCATCTAACTGAAGAGGGTCTGTCATTGTCAGTTTCACAATGTAGGGCCCCAGCCAAAAAAAAAATCTAGTTAGACAATTGTCTAAGTACATTTTAAACTGATAATTTTTATATGTGTTAAGTAATATCACCATTCTATAACATCTAAGCAACAAATGTATAAGGGAGCAGCAAGCAATACAAAAGGAAAGGAAAAGCTATAAATTATCATTTATAACTTAAACAAAAAGAGAGGCTAAGGAATGCCTCACATGCAGACTAAACAAGGTAAGGCATAAATATAGATAATCAGATAAGTGCTGTAAGAAAAATGCTACATCCTAAACATGCTAGTGATCAAAGAAATATGCCAATTAAGATAAAATAACTCAGCAGTGGTACATATAAATAGTAGCAAGATTATAACATTATAATATATATAAAAGCAGTACAAAGAAATAGTTGGCTGAATAAAAATGCTGAAAGTAACCAAAATATCAAACTGCATATAAATATCTGTGTACAATCTGCCATACAGAAAAGAGCTAATCTAGCCCACCAGAAAAGTTGAAGGATCTTAGCACCAGTATGGCTAAGGCACTAACAGTATAAGTGAAGGATCTTAGCACCAGTACGGCTAAGGCACCAACGGTGTACCCCTAGTGTTAACAAGGAGACTAGGCAAACAGCACACAACAAAACAGAGGCCTTCCCATAGTGATATCAGTTGACTAAATAATCAGAAGGCAATACTGAGAGACAGCTCAAACACATCCAATTATTATCTTCTCATTAATCATTTTAATATTTTTATAAGGAATATAAGAAGTCTCCATATTTTCCTAACATTTTATTCATGTATCAAAAAAACTTATATGATATGCTTAAGAAAAATATGGCACAAAAATACAAGGAATGTGTAAGCAAAAAAATATCAAATAAAAGCAAAAGACTCTACTAAACATGATGATATTATTTATTTTCTACTTAACCATTCTAACTATTCCAAGTTACACAAGTTCAAGATTACCATTTTCCTACTATCGAGTGTAACTCAGAAACTCGTCCTTATAAGTTAAAAGGATTAGAACTGATCAGGTTCTAATCTAATTCAATCAGATAGATGGCTACGAGTTAAATCAATAAATCATAGGTCCTAGTTTTGTGAATTTAGATGTTCTATCTAAGATCTGATCAAGATCTTCTAAACATATAGGTTATGGATTAAACATTGTGAGATTTAGATTTAATCACATAACCCAAAAAGGATAAGACCTATGTTCTAGATTTTATTCTATAAGTGATCTACTAGTTAAGGCCAATCCTATTAAGTAATCAAGCTTAATAGGATGAATCTCATATCCTAAATCTAAGGTTAAAAGACAAAATAATATGAACAAATTGTAAAATAAAAGAAAAGTCTAGAAACTAATAAAACCAAAGTTTTACCCATTGGGTAACTCATTTACCTAATGAATGAACTGTAGCCTATGATCTAGTCCTAGTCTTAGGAAATGTCCTTAAGGTGTAGTATTTAAAACTTAGAGAGATTACTGGAATCTGACTTAATGGTTGATTTCACTCACTTAAATGTCACTAAGGTGATTATAATATTAGTTTTAGTGTTTTGGAATATTAATTAAAGGTTAGGGGTACTTAGTCCAATCTTAGGGCAAAATGACTATTTTTCCCCTACTTTAAGGGTCAAAAAGTCAACTTTTAATTTATGGGTCGAAATTGAATTCTCTTAGTCCCAATTGATCCCTTACTGTCTAACTTGAAGATAGACAGTAAGTACGTCCAAATTGGACTCCAAATGGTCAAGTTATGACCAAAACGAGGCCATGGGTAATTTGGTCATTTACCTAAATTTCTAGGGTTCAGATCTTAAGTATTATTTTAGTTTATTGATGACATCGAAATTCTAAACTAGTTAGCATCTTGAATTTTTAAATTTGGAGTTGATTTGACTAAGTTATGGCTGTTTAAAGTCTAAGGGCATTTTGGTTATTTTCACTGAGAATTCTAGGGTTGATTTTTTGTCCTGATGTCCAAATAAGAAAATTAATACTACTACAGTGATGGGGCCGCTCTCCTGAGCATTTTAAGACCCATATTGACTATATTCTGGTAATTGGATTAAAAGTTATGGGGTCCTAAAGAGTAACTAAAATGCTACCTCGTTATGCGTACCCCAAAATTAATTTTTACATTAAGTTATTTGATTCTTTACATTTTTCTGAGTATTTTGAGACCTATATTTGCTATATTTGGATCATTCTACAAAAAGTTATTAAACTTTTAAGGTTTACTATTCAAAAATATAATTTGTATTATTTTACTATTCATTTATTCAAATTAAATTAATTTACTATTCATTCGTAAGATTTTATGAAATTATTAATCCACAATTAATTTGTGATTAATTATGGTTAATCATTAATTAGCATTAATTAATCTATTAATTAATTAATATTATATATTATTATTCTTTTACTATAGCAAAGTAATTAAGTTTAATTACATGTTAATTAACCTTAACTACTTATTAGTATTCAGTTATTAATAATTAATTATAGATTTACTATTTAATTATAATTAATTATTCTAATTACTGTTAATAGTTAATTATTATTAAAATAATCTTAATTAACTCCTAATTACTAATTATAGTAATTTAATTATGAGATTACTGTTCAAAAGTCATTAACACTAATCCTAATTTAATTAACCACTAACTGTAACTAATTAGGCTAACAGTAATTAATTAATTTTAATTAACAGACTAGTGGGCCCCATCAGACACGTGGCACTGCCAGAGGCTGCCAGGTGGTACTGTGGGCCCACGGGAAAGCCGAGTAGGATCGGGTGACTGGGCAGTGGGCCCCACCTGACACGTGGCGCTGCCAGAGGCTGTCACGTGGCACTGTGGGCCCCACAGGGCAGCCGAGTAGGCTCGGGTGACTGGGCAGTGGGCCCCACCTGACACGTGGCACTGCCAGATGCTACCATGTGGTATTGTGGGCCCCACTGGGAGCCAAAATGCCGCAGGTGACCGGGTAGTGGTCCCCCCCCACTTGACACGTGGCGGGCCCAGAGGCTACCACGTGGCACTGTGGGCCCCACAGGGAAGCCGAAGGGCTGTGGGCCCCATGGGACACGTGGCGTGCCGGCTGGCTGCCACGTGGCGCAGGGGCCCCACTGGCCGAAGCCGAAGAGACGCGGCGCGGCTGGTGGGTCCCACGTGACACGTGGCAAGCCTGGAGGCTGCCACGTGGCGCTACGGGCCCCACCTGGCTTACGTGGACCCGGACGCGACCGGGTCGGGCTCGGGTCGACCCTGCCCGGCCCGGGGGTCGTCTCCTTTGCGGAGACGTCCCGAGGGCACCGGGCTAGGGCACGGCTTTTGCCGGCCTTCCCGGCGCCGGCTCGCACGGCCGACGGTAGCCCTCGACGAGGTCTACACGTTGGTGGGCAGACCTTCGCCGGAGGTGGCCGGGATCGGCGACAAATCGGAACCCTAGGTCCTAGGGTTACGGTTTATGGAAATCCTAACGGTTTCTACTGTATACCTCATTCAATTTACGATCGATCGGACTCGATCCAACTCGATCGAGCCGATCGATCGTCAATCTATCGTTTGGAATAAGTTTACAATCATCAATCATGCGCATCGAACGGGAGATGAGGGAGATACGGGTACCTGAAGTTCGACGGTCACGGAGGTTTCGGGGGTCGGCTCGGGTCGGGGATCGATTCAGGCTCCGATTTCGCTAACCCGGAGCCCATCGAGCTGCCGGGGCTTTATAGGGGTGAGCCGGCAACCTCGCTGAGGCCGGGGAGGGCCGGATTGGGCGCTGGAGGCGGCGGGGCGCGCCGCGTGGCGTCGGGATGGAGCCGTCGAGGACGATGGCTCCGTGGATCAGATCCAACGGCTGCGATTGCGCCGTCTATTTAGACGACGCCGTCAGCTACAGTTGACGGTAAAGTTAAATACTTAATGGCGTCGTTAAGTATATAATTAAATAATATATATATATATATATATTAAAAAAAATTGAACATGTTTTTCCTAGCTATTTGAGAGGTGAGGAACGCAATGACGAGGTTAGATTTTCTATCCGACGAGTATTTTGATTCCTCGATTTCCGGGGCATTTTTATTATTAAAATATTCGTCGAAATTTCGACGACTTCCGATTTACACGAAAACTTCACCCTAAGCTAATTTGGGGTCAATGAGCGCAATGACGAAGTTCGTTTTTCGATCGGGGGTCAATTTAAATTGGTCAAATTTTAGGGTTTTTGGATTTTCTCAGAAATCAGGATTCGATCCATTTGACTCCTGATTTGGACTAGGTCTAAGGGATTGACTCCAATTGACCTAATTAGCACGTATAATTATATTTAAGACTAGGATTAGTCCTAATTAATTATGATAACAACTTAAGTTGTTACAGCAGCAATAGAGGAAGGAGGGAGGAGCTCTCAACCTTAGCAAATGGAGAGGAAGAAGGGGTTGAGCTCCTTCTTAAGGAAGAAGGAGAGGATGTGATAGGTCATAGGCTAAGGGGGAAAAAAGGGAAGAGGGATGGCTCTAACTACTTGCTTGTGCCAGAATTGGGGAGAGACATGGGGGTGCCGAACAGAGAGCCAGCTAGGAGAGAGGGGAGAGAAAAGAATTATGAAAGAAATTATGAAAATAGGAAATAAATACTTAATTCCTTTTTAATTTTTCAATTTATTAAAAATTCATATTTAATGAACGCGCTCCAAAAAATCATAAAAATTCACCCCTAGCTAATTTGGGGGTGGGGAATACAACGGCGAAGTCGGATTTCGATTCTGACGATTATTTAATTATTCTATTTTCCAGTGCCTTCAATTATATTAAAGTATTAGCAAAAATCCGACGACTTCTAAATGCGTCAAAAATATCACCTCTGGCTAATTTGGGGGTGACGATCACGATGTCGAAGTCGGATTTTGATTTTAAGGTCAAATTAAATATCTCAATTTTCTAATTAATTAAATATTAAAATAATCCAAAATATTTAATTTAGCTCCGAATCGCACTAAATCTTCAGGGATTGGTTCTATTGACTAGATGAACTTAACATAATGATAATTAAAATATGATTAATCTAAAATTAAGTAGGGTAACAACCTTAAGTTGTTACATGGTGACACTATTGTTGTCTAATTAAACCATTATAACTATTCTAAGTTACACAAGTTCAAGATCTCCAATTCCTACTATCGAGTGTAACTTAGAAATACGGCTTTATAAGTTAAAAGTAATTAGAACTGATCAAGCTCTAATTTAGTTAAATCAAAATCGACTATAAGTTAAATAATAAATCATTACGACATATTTAATGAATTTAGATGTCCTATACTAAGATCTAATTAAGATTTACTGAACTAGGGATTATGATTTAACACCTTGAATTGGAGTTACACACATAATCCAAAGGTAAAGTCTAAGGATCTAAAATTCTAAGTGAACTAATGATTAAGGTATATTCTATTAAGCAAAGTCAAGCTTAATATAATGATTCTCCTATTCTTAATTTAAGATTGGAAGATAAAATAATCAAAATAAAATTATGAAAAATCTAGAAACTAATAAAATCAAGTATTCATTCATTGAATAATCTCATTATTCAATGAATGAAATCTAACATAAGATCTATCCTTAATCCTAAGGAATATATCCTAAGGTGAAGTGAGGATTTTCTAATGATAAGACTTAGAGAAAATCTAAGAGAATTGAATTTCTTTACACTAGTTAATTTTATTTACTTATGGATGGTTAAGGGTGCATTTTAGCTAAGGAACATTCTCCTTAGAGATTTTCAAGCCTAAAATTGAGATATTTTACAAATTATTCAAATTGAGGTATTTATGACTTAATTTGAACATAGATCAGTTTTATTACTGATTTTAATGATTTAAAATATATTTTAAGGTTCTATGACACTTAATCTAAATTTTGAGAAAACTAATTATTTTGCCCCTACTTAAGGATTCAAAAAGCTATTTTTTGATTTAAGGCTCTAAATTGGAATTTCTTACTGTTTAATATGAAGATAGATAATAAGTACACCCAATTTGGATAAGAAATGAGTCTTATAAGTTCAAACTAGGGTTTTTGACCAAAGGGGTATTTTAGTAAATTACACCTAATGAAATCTAAATTTTTATACAGTTTACTGTTGATTGCTGTTCAAAAATTCCATAGAGTCCAAGAACACTAAATTCTGAGATCTAATAAATTACTAATAATCATTTCAATTTCTAAGGACGATTTGGTAATTTTCTAAGTTAAGAGGGGTCAAAATCCTAACTTTTCTATTTAGTATCCAAATTTAGTATTTAGACCTCAGATTGAAAATCTGACTTCACCATTGCATTCAGAACACCCAAATTAGCTAGGGGTGAAGTTTTGGAGGCATTTGGAAGTCGTTGGATTTTCGTCAAATATTTTAATAATATTTAATACCTGAAAAATCAAATAAATAAATACTCGTCGAAACAAAAATCCAAGTGCGCCGTTGCATTCCTTATCCCTCAATTAGCTAGGGGTAATTTATTGGAAATTTTTGGAATGCATTTAGTTAGTTAATTTTAATTAATAAAATAGGTTTGGAAATAATTAAATGATTTTTTTTCTTTTTATTTAAGGTTAACGACGCCGTCCACTTAGATCCAACGCCGTTACTTAATTTTTTAATTTTGCCGTTTAGTTTGACGTGCCATCTGCGCCGTCTGATCATGAGATCAGACGGCTGTGGCTCGTCGTTCCCGCGAGATAGCCGCGTGGCTGCGAAGGCACGGCACGCGTCGAATGCATCGACGCTTGGCCGATCTCACCGTTTAGGAATCACCTTTAAGTTCCATCTCCTTTGCTTCCTTCGGTTTCACATGTTTGGATTGAGTGAGGCCAGGTAAAGTCGAGATCTGTCAAGCCCTATTTTTTCTCTGCAAACCCTAAGGTACTTCCACATCTCCTAAATTTCTTAGCGTTATTATCTTATTCAATGATTGCATAAGCATTTAGGACTCAATCGATCGAATAGAGCCTCGATCGATCGCGCCGTTTGTTGCGAATGGAGTTAGGGTTAGTCGGGTGAAGGAGGAAGAAGGCGAATCGTCCGTCGTCTACAGCCGTCGGATGAGATCTTGATCCAGCCGTTAGATCTAGGATAGATCAGATCTGGTCCGATCGTTATAAACCGGTTCGATCCAGAACGGTTCATCTGGACTGGTCGAACCGCCATCTGTGAACCGGCCGCGGTTGTCGCATCGTGGCAGATGGAGGGCCCCGCGCGTAGTCAAAGAGCCAATCCCGCGAGGACACGTGTCTCGCGGGACAGCAGGACCTGTCGGGGCCTGCAACGCCTGTGGGTCCTGCCTTTGTACCGTCGATGAATTGCAGAGCGCCACGTGTACCTGCAGAATTAAATAAATGGTTTATATATATAATTATATAGCAGTTAATTATAATTGAATTAATTTTATATATATATATATATATATATATATATATATTATAATAATAGATTTTAATTTAAATAAACAATATTAATTAATTAATTAAATACTAAACTTTAAACCTTAATAACTCCTAAAATACACATCCAAATTATGCAAATAAATATTTCATTGGATTCAGCAAAAATAGAGAAATATTTTGGTACTGTTAATTTTGCATTTGGACTTATATTTAGCAAAGTGATTTTAAGGGTTTAATTTAAGTTAAATTAAATGTTACAAATTTTATTTAGCTCATAACTTTGTGTATGTTGATCCAAACATACCCAATATGGGTCTTAAAGTGATCAAAAAACCTAAGAATTAATTTGGTAGTATTCATATTTGCTGTTTGGATTAGTATTTGCCTAATCACTTTTAGGTCCTAATCATAATTACCCTAATTAGACCTAGAACTTCAATTGACCATAACTTGGTCAATTGAGCTCCAAATTTAATGATCCAAATATAAATTTAAACTAGAAAAACTTAATTAACAGTAATATGTAAAAATATTTTAGATCCGATGGTTAGATTTGCTAAGCACCCTTAATTATTCTAAATCTTGATTAGTAAATATTAGCAAATTTAATAATCCAAATTGAGTGATTTAAGTTTCAGAAGACTCTTAGAACCATTTATAATCTATCTGTAAAATTTGATTAGTGTTTGAGTGATTAATTTTGCTAATCACTCACTAATCACTTTTAACTCTAATTAGGTCATAACTTAGTCAAATTAGATCCAAATTGAGCCTACCACATGTCATTGTGATCAGTGAGCTATTTGTAAATCATAGCCACTGATTTTACTCAATTTGGACACTAATTGGCAAAGTTAGATTTTTGACCCATACTTAAGAATCCCTTAATCACCTTTAAACCCTAAAATCTTGTATTGGCCATAACTTGGCCAATACTTATCAGAATTTAGCAAATTTAGATTCTATGAAAAGCTTAGGCAGTAAAGAACAATAATCTGAAAGAAAATTTAACTTTCACTTAGACAAATTCCTAATTTGCCCTTATGAGTCAAATTCACTAATTTGATCTCATATGGCTTAATAATCACCCAAAATTAATTTAGTTGCTGTCTAATCTTACATTAGATAATAAGAAATACTTTCCAAAAGAAAATTTTAGAATTAAAGCCCTAGATCAAAATTTGATATTTTGAACCCTTAAATGGGGGCAAAATAGTCATTTTGCCCAAATTTAGGGTTTAGCTTTCAAAAGCCCTAAAATCATTTTATAATCCTATTAATCAGTAATTATAATGATTTATAGCTGAAATTAATCAAATCCAAGTCTAAATTAGATTTTGATTAAAATCTCAAATTTGCTCCTTAAAGAAAACTCCTAAGTCTTAAGTGAGTGGTTTCTTCTTCCTTATTCATTCTTAGATCTCTCCTTAGGTCTTTATAACATTAGTTAGGATGTGTATCTTGAGAGATACTCTTAGAAATTAAGAGCTTTAATTCCTAGGATTATGAATAGATCTTAAGTTAGAATTCATCTATTGAGTAAATGGGGTTACTCAATAGGTGAAACCTTGAGTTTTCTAGTTTATAGATTTTCTTAGTTTATTAAATGATTATTTGATATTTAAACTTTAGAATTAAGAATATAAATCTATCCTAATGAATTTGATTTATCATTAGGATTTTCCTTAACCTAATCCGTGAGTTTTGGGTTCTAAACCTTAGATCTTTAGTTATACCTTTGGATTAAGTGATTAGACCCCATCATCTGGAGTCTAATTCTTAATCTTTTCATCTTGATTTGGCTATCAAGATGAGGTTTGGGGTAAATTAAATTACAAAATTAGGTCGATGATTTATTCATTTTAACCAAATAGTCGTCTTTTGATTAAGTTATAATTAGGACTTGGCCAGTCATAATTATCTTCAACTAGTAGGATTTGTGATTCTAAGTTACAAAATGTGTAAGAATTGATGATTCTGAAACTTATGTAACTTAGAGTAGATAGAACGAATAAAGTAGATAATAACGGATATCACTTGTGTCCTAAAATAGTCTCTTGCTCACCTTGAATTGATGCTTTGCATGCCTTGTTTTGAGCTCCTTACCTTGTACATATATATTGGACATAGGATATTTGATGAATATTTCATGTAAATTTTGAATTGCATACATATCGATTGATCGATGTTTTCAGTTGTTCAGAAAGTTGTGGCCTAACTAGTATGCCTCTCCAAATCCTCGAGTCCGGCATAGCTTGCTGGTTTGTTAATGTCGATAAGTCTATCCATGTGTGGGGCCCCGTACTGACAATAAGGAAGTACGGTGATCCAACTGTGGCAAATCCCCAACTTAAGTAAAGTTAGGCGAACCCAACTTGCCTTAAGGCAAGGACTTGTCACCAAGTGCTGTAACATTCATCAATATAAATATCAAAGTGGCGGAAGCAATATAACATATAGTAACATCCATAAGCATACATAGTAGGAAAAGAAAATTCAATATAGTAACTCATCACAATGCAGAAAGTAAAGTACATCCAGAAAGTTTAATTATTACAAACTGAAATGAATAACTGAAAAAAATGAAAAACTCTCGTCCTAACTGGAATAATAAGGCAAAGATAGCTAGACAGCTGCTGGAAGGTCCTCCTCCTGAACTGGCTCCTCCTCAGAGACACTGCCCATGAATAAGTCTGAATCTGACATTTGTCGGTATCACAAATGCCAGGGCCCCAGCCAACAAAATAAAAATGTTACAGTTAGACAATAGTCTAAGTACATTTTAGGCTATTTAAAGTGAACTGAATATTAAAGGATATCACATTTAAATTTAACTATACATGCAGCAATAAAGGGGTGCAATAAGCTATGAAAGAATTGGGATACTATAAACTATCTATTTATAGCATGCAATATGTATGTAAAGTAACATACAGACTCAAAATAAGCAAGATAAGTCTAAGAGCAAAAATAACTGCAACTACTAAATAAACATGATCCTAACATGATTATGATCGAAGTAAAACATACTAAGTATAAAAGAACACGAGTACTGAATATAATAAAATTATAGCATCCTAAATATGTCATTTATACATATATCTAAGCCATAAAATATACATACAACATGCAGATTAATATGAAAAGAAAGGCCACTGAGATATGTGGCAAAAAGCAAAGCAATATATGATAAGTGAAGCCACTGAGACATGTGGCGAAAAGCAAAGCAATATATGATAAGTGAAGCCACTGAGACATGTGGCGAAAAGTAAAGAAATATATGATAAGTGAAGCCACTGAGACATGTGGCAAAGCGAGCAAATACTGAAAATAAGGCCACTGAAGCATGTGGCAAAATAAACCAGAAATCAAAATAATACAATACAGGTAAAGTAGTAATATGCCTAACTTCTAGTACTGCCATACCAGCCAATAGGCCATACAAGGCCTCCAATATCAATCAATCAGTCAATCCCTAGCCTAGCCATCCAAATATGCTAGGTCTGAGTTTAGTCTATACAATACTACTACTGAAGAGGCAGACTAAACTAGGTCATATTCTACTAATTGTGACAAAACAAAACTGAATGATATGTAAATTCAATATTAGCTTAGGATACATCATCCTAAGTTTTCCTATTATGCTCAAGGGCTAAAGCTCAAAATCCAAGGTATGCAAAGCAATCTAATCAAAGTAAGCAAGAGACTAAATCTAGACTTATGTGATATCTATTGTTGTCTAATTTCCAAATCTAACTACTCTAAGAAAGTACAAGCTTAGAATCTCCGATATCCAGCTATCGAGTGGAATCTCAGATTTACGTCATTAAAGTCAAATATTAGAACATAACAAGTTCTAATCAAAAATCATGTGACGATTATATGGTTTAAATAAGCAAATCAACGACCTAATTTTATGAATATTTTACTCTCTTACCCAAATCTTGATCAAATAAATCAAAATTTAAGAATTTAGAACTTAAACCCTATGTTGAGTTCAAATTCTTAATCCAAGGTGATACTAAAATAGGATCTAAGTTTCTCACTTAATCCCAAGGGTAAAGGATCCTATAAGTTGAAAGATTCAGGAACTACGATCTTAGTGAAAGGCTATTCTATTAATTATAAGATAAAATAATCAGTTAAAAACTTGAGACTCTAAGATCTATATTCAATCTTTAAGATAATTTCATTATCTTATTGATTGAATCATCCTATACCCGCATGGAAGGTTTCAAAAGATTAAACAATCAATTATTAAAGAATTTCAATTGGAGGTGGTTTGATTCAAATTAAAGATCTAAGTCTAAGATCTAAGATCCAAAGATCTGAGATTTGATCACTATAGACATTAAAACTAGATATTAGCTTAGGAGATTCCAATTGCATTTTTTTTAGCAATTAGGTTCAACATCTAGCTATATTGGGCTTATTACTATAAGGATTAATAGTTCTAAACAGTAGGTTAACCATTAACTCATAATAATCTCTTTAGATTACTTAAGATCTAAGAGTCTAAGTTTGATCACTTTTAGATCTCAAGCTGGATTCTTAACTTAAACTTTTCCAATTCCTTATCTTTTGATGCTAAGCTCTTAAGTTATCTTATCTGAGTTTATTAATGATACAATTGACAATTCTTATTATTATATTTCAATTTTCAGGTCAAATGATCCTTAAATGGAATGCTTAAGAGTTAAGCATCTTATTTAAGGATTAAATGAAGATTTAATGATTTAAGGATCATATGAATAATATTATTATTCTAAGATTTCAGAGAACATTTCCAATTTAATTTAAAGTATATTACTGAAATTTTCAATCTTTGAGGGACATTAATCCACATTTTGGTCAAAATGACCAAAATGCCCCTCTTAAGGCTAAAATTGGGATTTTTGGGTTTACTTACCCAAATTGGTTATAATCTATTTTAATATGTTTCACATGAATTAGTAAAGTGGGAAATACCTAAAATTTATGTTTTGAAGACCTAATTGATCTTAATTAGCACTAATCACTTAATTAAGCCACTTAGGGTGATTAGTGAAATTAAGGCAATTTAGGGCAATCCAACTCTACACTTAGATTCTAATTGACTTAATATAAGGTTAGGAACAACCCTCACTCAATTCAGAGGCTTAATTAGGGTTAAGTTCACTAATCCTTAATTAGGGTGATTAAGGAGTGTTTAAGAAAATTAATTATCTAAAATGGATTTTAAGGGTCTGGAATTATTCCTTATGTCATAAGGAGCAATCAAAGCCCTTAAACTCACAATTTGGATAATTAGGTGATTTTATGTGATTTATTTAAGAACAGAAAAGTTTTAGTTAATATTTTTAAATCCAACTATTGGATCCGAAATTTTATTTTAGATTCAGATTCCTTGAATTTTTCTGATTCAAATGGTATATTGGATTATACCATTTGGATGTGTGGATCTAAAGTTATTCAATTAATTTATTCTGAATATTTATTTAAATTAAAACTATAGGTTTCAATTAATTTAAATCATAACTATTAAAAATACACTCCAATAAATATTAATTAACCGCGGCCCAAAATCAGAACCGCGCGGGTCAACGGCCGGCCCGACCCGGACCTGCGACTTCGTCTTCAACCTCTCGACGGGCCCCGAGCCCATCGAATTTCAAAGCGAAATTCTCGGCGCTCCGGCGACGGCAGGGGCTCAAATCGATCCCTACACGTTCCCTGAGGGAAGACGCATCGATTGAACCAAGAACCCCCATATGGATCCCTCTGGATCGATGGGGTCTTACTCACTCGAGGCGTTCTTCGGCGAGACGTCTCAGGCCGCCTATGAGGGCAAAATTCTCCTCACAGGGACCATGATTCTACTGGATTTTGATCCCTACACACTCAGGGGGACCAGACGTGTTGAACCCCCAACCTATCTTAACCCGAGATGCAGCCAATCGCTGGGTTCTTACTCGGACTCAACCATTGGCTCATTAGCTAGCTCAGTCGATCGATACGATTGACTCGAGCTAGCCTGGCCCCAGGCGACAATCACGGGAGTTTTCTAAGTGGCTAAGGCTACTTAGATGACATTCAGAGCTCAATCCAGATGACAGAAATGAAAGGGAGCTTCATAAATTTTAATGGCGGAAAGCTGTACCTTGAACCGGGGATACAGGCCTTGCCGAGGGAAATTGGAGGGTGCTGAAGCTTCCTGAAGACTAGACGAAGCTTCCCAAGGAGTCTGAACACCAGACGGACCCTCTATCAGCAGTTCAAAGCTTTGCACAAGCCAGGAAATCGTCGAGGGAAGGGGGAGCTCCAGCAGCCTTCCGTAGGGAAATTGGGGATTCACAGTGAGCAAAGGGACTGACTGTGAAGTCCCAGGGGTACTTATAGGCTCTAAGAGGGCTTAGGTATGGAGGCCGGGGCTCGGGTTTGGAGTTTGGCTCGGCCCGGGCACTTCCCAAAATTTCCAGAATTGGGGCGACCCATGCCACATGGCTCAGCCGGCTAGGCTCGGCCAAAAACCGGAAGGTACCAACGGTCGAGCTGACCTGGCGCGAGGAGTGGCAGACAGGAATTACATGGCGAATTTTTGCAGATTCTTCCTGTCAGGACGAAGCCTTCTGGGGACGAAGTTGAACAGTGACGGGGTCACCAGAGCCATCTGATGGTTCATTAGTTGTCGCGGGACGGTCTTGATCACCCGACATCTAACGGTCATGCGTGGGATTGGATCGGCCGTTGGATCTAATCCGCGGATCGAACGGGCGAGCGGCTTACTTAAGGCGGATGGATTAGGCGCTGTCGGATCAGATCTCAAAACCGCGGAACGGTCGAGATCTGCTGGATCCGATCGACAGCGTGGGCCGTTGGATTGAAGCGCGCTAAGATGCGTGCTAAGGATCCTACTGGTGCAAAACGGCGCGCTGCAGTCGGGACCCCGCAGCGGATCTGCCGCGGGTCCCGACAGCAAATCCCAACAGTGATTTTAATAATAAAAATTAAATTTAATTAAATTAAAAATCATTTAAATAAATTTCAATTATTCCAAAAATTCCTAAATTCAATTTAGGTCCAAATGAGCTCCAAAAATTCACCCTTAGCTAATTTGGGTATGAGGAATTTAAAAATGAAATCAGATTTTAATTTGGAGATCAAAATAATTTAGGTATTTTTCAAGGCTTAAGAATAGCCAAAAATACCAAATTTTTCAATTTAGCTCCAATTGATTTCAAATTTCTAGATTTAGGTTTAAATGACCCATTAAATACAATGGAATTAAAATTCAAACCTTGGTTTAGCTTAATTACTCTAGTTTTAGCTAGGGTAACAACCTAGGGTTGTTACACCATGCCTGGTTGAAATAATTCCCAGGATGGCGAGAAATAGATTTTGCGCTCATTAGTCAGGATTGGACATGGTGAGTACTAGTTGAGGGTGATTTTGTAAGGTGTAGCTTGATTAGTATACCTCTTCAATCAACCCGTTCGGGTTAGCAACCTTTCGAGGGTTTAATGTCCGACAGTCTATGGCCATGCCTAGTCCGAGTGATAGGATGGATAGACTCTTGCCATACTGACTATAGAGTCAGGATTCTGATATGGTTATACTAATTCAAGTACACTTACATTCGGTTCTGACTTAGCTCATCATGCTAAGAGTTTTCAATGATGTTCAGTTCAGAGTTTCTTAGCTCATCAGGCTAAGATTTGCTGAGTATGTTTTCAGTTTGAGTGACTTAGATGGTCACTGCAATTTCTGTTTTCAGTTACTATTTTACTTACATATTCTGCATTGTAGCACTGTTTTACTTACAGCTTTCCTGCACGTGTTTTTATATAGGATGTTAGTTTTACTTACTGTTTTCATATGCTCACCTAGGATGTTAGTGTTTTTAGTTTTATACTGTTCAAATTTTGTATGTCACCTAGCATAATCTGTTTGATCATAAGCATGTTTAGGTTGTACTTTTCTTTCAGTTTTGTTAGTCTTTTGCTTACCTGTCTTTGTTGCAGTTGCTTGGAGGAGGTATGTATTACTTCATATTTGCTTAGTTATAAACTGTTTGTTTATAACTTATTACTGTTCTTCTTGTACGCTTTCTGCACCTATTTTGCTCAGTTCTGGTTTATGGTGATATTCAAGTAACTTAATAAATTGTTTGCCCTAAAATGTGCTTAGACAATAGTCTAATCAGTTTTTTTCTTTTGTTGGCTGGGGCCCTACCATTATGAAACTGATAATGGTAGGTTCTGAGTTTGTTGGAGCAGCAGATCCAGTAGAGAGCTTGTCATTGGAGGAGGAGCCCGTTCTTGAAGATCTTTAGCTTTAGTTTCTGTTGCTTGTGAGATCGAGAGTTTCCTTTTTCAGTTCTCTTAAACTTATTAAATGTTGTAATAATATAGGTTAACATTCTCTTTTCAGCACTTTACTTATTCTGTATTATTATATTTATACTGTATGGATGAATGTTATATTTTTATGTTTCTGCACTCTGAGTTCTTGTATGATCATTTAGTGATAGTATTTTTGGATGAATGGCAAAGTCCTTAGTTAAATTGGATTAGAATGTGTGTCTAATCCAATTTTAAGTGGGGACCTTGTCATTTGGTGACCCCTCCACCGTAATCATGTTAACTTAAGGGTTAACAGGACCACGGCGGGGAAGGGCCGCCACAGTTGGTATCAGAGAATTCCATAAGGTGTGAAATTGGAATTTATTCCTCTCTATCTAATGGATTGTTCTTCTGCCATGTGATCACTAAATGAATACTTGAAACAACATCCATCTCATTATAAGTATAACTCAGAATAAGAAGTAGAAAATGAAGAGAACACTTTCATAATACAACTTTAGTAAGGACTAAAACTTTAGAGCTATAAAAAGCTTAAGTAACAAACACTAGTAGATCTCTATAATCATAGAAATTGAAATATTAAACCTTGGGTTTTAGACTAAGGGATTAAGTTATAATTAAGAAATTCAAATTATCATAGTAAATCAAAGGCGGAGAAAAATTCAAAACTTGTATGTTAAATGAACCTCTTTAGTACAATAACTTATCTATAGAAGATTGGATCTTCCTTATTGATTTAATAAGAACCCAAAAAGTATAATAGCTCTTCTTCTGATTCTAAACTTGCTCATATTAATTTCAGAATGAATCTGTAACTTCTTCCCTCAATACGGATGATTCATCAAACAGCAATACCAATGAAGTCACGTCACTCAGGAACATGGTGACTGTCATGTTAGAGAATCAATTGCAACAAGCAGTGACTATCCAGAAACTAGTATCTACTCTTAATACTGCAATTACTGATTTTGAAACTCAACATAAGATCAACCAAAAAGGGATTATAAGTGTAAATCTTACCAAGAGGGATCTAGCATATCAATGAAATCAATCCAAGAATGCACTAGACCATATTTTTATGAAAGGCGTTATCATTTTGGTAGAGACTGTTTTACATGTGGTCATCGAGGACACGGATATCAGGAATACCGTGCTTTCAAAATAATCAATGGAGATATAATTCATCGTTCTCATCAGAGTAAAACATGCTATGATAATTCACCTAAAGATTTGGAATCTATGTCAATGTTAACATCACCATTATTTAAGGAAGAATGTCCAATTGGAAAAGAAAAATAGTTACTCCCAAACTTCAAAAACACAATCATCTGGGAGCAAAGAGATCTAATGATAATATTGTCCCAGGTACATTTATTCAATTTCATCATTCCTTACAGTCTTAGAATTTAGTTCTATTTCATATAAGTTTAAATTGAGATGACTTAATTATGGTTGTCATTTGAAATCTTGCATAATAAGTTTCATCCTTGATTTGATCGTTAATTCTTCCTTAAGCTTAAATTAATCAACTTTAAATTCTTTTGGCAAATCCACGCAATTGCGACTTGTAGAAATAGTTATCCTTCAAAGAAGTAGATTATCCAAGTTGGATGAATAACTTCTAAATTATTAGATTATATCAATTCATATCCTTAAATCTATGGTCAAAATAAATCACAATCACAACTTGAATAATTAGTCTAGTTTATCTTAAAGATTATAATTATCTCATTCCTTTGGGATAAGAATATCCATATCTTTTAAAATGGATAAGTACAACTTTAGGACTTTAGTTCACTAAGTATGATTACTGGATTTATAATATAAGCCTTAAAGTGAATTAATTATATGATTAGTTCACCATATATTCTTTAAGGTGAGATTACATAATGGTTAGATTATTTTAACCTATAGGTGTATGCTCACAAGTTAGTGATAATGAATTTGTTTCACTCTTGGTCCCGGCATAATTAGTATGTTCTATCTAATTGTAAACATAAAACCATCCTAAGTCAAAGAATTTTTGTTCTTTGAAGATTAAACTTTCCATCAAGTTGCAAACATTTTGAATTCTAATATTTGAATTTGAAATTAGAATTATTCCTTAGAAACTCTTTTAGTTAAGTTACCTATGGTAACTCAATATGATAAACTTGTGCCTTTTCTTGTCCATCTGGATTGGATAAGAAATTTTATTATCTTTAATATAACCTTCATTAAGTGATGATTGCCACTTAAAGTGAGTAGTAATTGAGAAAAATCTTATTTCTATTGATTAAGAAAATTTCCTTTCCCAAATAAATTGATTTCAACTTATTGCCTAAGTCATGATATGACTTGAGCACTTATTGATCATTCTCTTAAAATGAGCTCTTATTCAAGATAAATTAAATATAACCATTAAATTTTTAAGTGATCTAAGCCATATCATGTAGCTCAGATATTAATAACTGATTTCCAAAATTTTGGCATAAGTCATAGATTATGACCTGTGATCAATATCTTTAATTTCTATTGAATTTCCTAGCACTTATCCATATGGATAAGTGAATTTCTTGCCATTTTTATATTAGAATTTACGAATTATATTTTGTAATCATCAAACTTTGGATAGTAAATCATAATGTGAGACTTAAATTCTTAAACTTTCTCTTTAACTTTGAGACCATGTATCATAATTGGATACTAATCTTATTGTTGCCATAACAAAATAAGTTCTCATTTATTATGAGATAAATTAAATTATTAAGATTGTTAATGATCTAAGCCATCTCTTGTGACTTAGATATTAACAATTTGTTCTGGAAATTGTGCCTTATGTCCTAAAATATGAATTATGATCATAGAATTAGTTTTCTGCATACTTATCCGTATGGATGAGTGAGTTCCTTGACATAACCAAGTCAGAACTTATAATTTGTATTATTAAACTCTTATAATCACCAATATTTGATGTTAAGTCATCATATGTGACTTAATATTTTAAACTTAAAGCTAAGTATCAAGAATTGGATGCTGAACCTATTTGCCCTAAAGGGACATTTAAACAAGAGATGAATGTCACTTTAATAGTTCAAATCTAATTTGAACTAATTCATATATGTAGTTCATCCTCATCTTATCTTTAGTTAAGAATTATAAGCCAAACCATTTGGATTCATTATTAGACTTTGATTCTAATGATGAATTTCTTCCTAAAATTCTCATAGAATAAGAAATCAAAGAATACTAGTTCATTGATGTCAAATCTTTAATTTCCAATTTGTTGAAATAGAACCATCCTTGTTCTTTAATCTCTATTGAATCCTGTAAAGGCTTAGCTAGTTGCCAATGCCTTCTTTGATAGCAAATGTAACTTGGGTATAGAACTGTCAGAATCTTGACTTTTAACTTCATCCTATGCTCAGCAAGTAATATCACTTGCCAAACTATAATCATCTTGTGTTGATAAGTCATATGTTATGACTTAGAAATTAATTATAGATCCATAAGATTATACTTTTGATTAGGTGAACCCTAACTTGCTATCATTATTAAGTGATGTTTCTCATTTAGACAATTAGTTCCTTAAAACACAAAACTTTTGGGAAAATAATATTTCTATCATCAATAATAATCTAAGATTATGAGGAATAAATTCTAAGGGTGGAATCTTTAAACCTTCAATGTTCCTTTAAGCCTTGTTTATATATACAAAGATATATTCTTAAACTCATGTCAATTTTGGTATGCAAACACAAATCAAATATTTATTCTTAGAGACACTTTATCTTCTACGGCATGCATTACTGTATTAGTAGTGATGTGCTGTATTTACAATTTATTTATCATAAGACCGTATATGTCTATAAATATCTCATATTTCAAATGAAAGTAACATAATACTTTCATTATTCTCATCTTCCTATCTTTTGGTGAGAATTTAAACTAAAACCATCACCCATTAAATGACCTGTCAAAACCCTAGATAAAGATCAAATTGGTTATTGATCTAAGTTATAAAGATTAATTAAGAACCCTCATACTCTTCTATTTCCATCAAGCAATTCTATATTTATTTAAACTCATGCAATCAGAGATATTTGACCTCAGTAATTTCAATTTTAAATATTCTGCTCTGTCTATTTTTCCACTTGAGTGATGTCGAGGACGACATCATTCTTAAGTGTGGGAGTTTGTAATAACCCAGGTTGTTACTTGGCTCAATTAAGACTAATTTAAGTCTTAATTAAGGTTCTAAGTCACTAATTAAGTAATTTAGAACTCATCTCTGAAACCTAGGTCAACTCAGAAGTCAATTGAGTCAAATCAAAAATTTTGGAAAAAAATTACAAACCCTAGAAAATTAACTTTTTATTTAGACCTCAGATTGAAAATCTAACTTCACCATTACATTCAGAACACCCAAATTAGCTATAGGTGAAGTTTTGGAGGCATTTGGAAGTCGTTGGATTTTTGTCGAATATTTTAATAATATTTAATACCTGAAAAATCAAATAAATAAATACTCGTCGAAACAAAAATCTGAGTGCGCCGTTGCATTCCTTACCTCTCAATTAGCTAGGGGTGATTTATTGGAAATTTTTGGAATGCATTTAGTTAGTTAATTTTAATTAATAAAATAGGTTTGGAAATAATTAAATAATTTTTTTTTTCTTTTTATTTAAGGTTAACGGCGCCGTCCACTTAGATCCAACGCCGTCACTTAATTTTTTAATTTTGCTGTTTAGTTTGATGTGCCATCTGCGCCATCTGATCATGAGATCAGACGGCTGTGGCTCGTCGTTCCCGCGAGATAGCCGCGTGGCTGCGAAGGCACGACACGCGTCGAATGCCTCGACGCTTGGTCGATCTCACCGTCTAGGAATCACCTTTAAGTTCCATCTCCTTTGCTTCCTTTAGTTTCATGTGTTTGGATTGTGTGAGGCCGGGCAAAGTCGAGATCTGTCAAGCCCTAATTTTTCTCTGCAAACCCTAAGGTACTTCCACATCTCCTAAATTTCTTAGCGTTATTATCTTATTCAATGATTGCATAAGCATTTAGGACTCAATCGATCGAATAGAGCCTCGATCGATCGCGCCGTTTGTTGCGAATGGAGTTAGGGTTAGTCGGGTGAAGGAGGAAGAAGGTGAATCGTCCGTCGTCTACAGCCGTCGGATGAGATCTTGATCCAGCCGTTAGATCTAGGATATATCAGATATGGTCCGATCGTTATAAACCGGTTCGATCCAGGACAGTTCATCTGGACCGGTCGAACCGCCGTCTGTGAACCGGCTGCAGTTATCGCATCGTGGCAGATGGAGGGCCCCTCGCGCAGTCAAAGAGCCAATCCCGCGAGGACACGTGTCTCGCGGGACAGGACCTGTCGAGGCCTGCAACGCCTGTGGGTCCCGCCTTTGTACCGTCGACGAATTGCAGAGCGCCACGTGTACCTGCAGAATTAAATAAATGGTTTATATATATAATTATATAGCAGTTAATTATAATTGAATTAATTATATATATATATATTATAATAATAGATTTTAATTTAAATAAATAATATTAATTAATTAATTAAATACTAAACTTTAAACCTTAATAACTCCTAAAATACACATCCAAATTATGAAAATAAATATATCATTGGATTTAGCAAAAATAGAGGAATATTTTGGTACTGTTAATTTTGCATTTGGACATATATTTAGCAAAGTAATTTTTAGGGTTTAATTTAAGTTAAATTAAATGTTACAAATTTTATTTAGCTCATAACTTTGTGTATGTTGATCCAAACATACCCAATATGGGTCTTAAAGTAATCAGAAAACCCTAAGGATTAATTTGGTAGTATTCATCTTTGCTGTTTGGATTAGTATTTGCCTAATCACTTTTAGGTCATAATCCTAATTACCCTAATTAGACCTAGAACTTCAATTGATCATAACTTGGTCAATTGAGCTCCAAATTTAATGATCCAAATATCAATTTAGACTAGAAAAACTTAATTAACAGTAATCTGTAAAAATATTTTAGATCCAATGGTTAGATTTACTAAGCACCCTTAATTATTCTAAATCTTGATTAGTAAATATTAGCAAATCTAATAATTCAAATTGAGTGATTTAAGTTTCAGAGGACTCTTAGAACCATTTAAAATCTATCTGTAAAATTGGATTAGTGTTTGAGTGATTAATTTTGCTAATCATTCACTAATCACTTTTAACCCTAATTAAGTCATAACTTAGTCAAATTAAATCCAAATTGAGCCTACCACATATCATTATGATCAGTAAGCTATTTGTAAATCATAGCCACTGATTTTACTCAATTTGGACACTAATTGGCAAAGTTAAGTTTTTGACCCATACTTAAGAATCCCTTAATCACCTTTAAACCCTAAAATCTTGTATTGGCCATAACTTGGCCAATACTTATCAGAATTTAGCAAATTTAGATTCTATGGAAAGATTAGGCAGTAAAGAACAATAATCTGAAAGAAAATTTAACTTTCACTTAGCCAAATTCTTAATTTGCCCTTATGAGTCAAATTCACTAATTTGATCTCATATGGCTTAATAATCACCCAAAATTAATTTAGTTGCTATCTAATCTTACATTAGACAATAAGAAATACTTTCCAAAAAAAAATTTTAGAATTAAAGCCCTAGATCAAAATTTGATCTTTTGAACCCTTAAGTGGGGGCAAAATGGTCATTTTGCCCAAATTTAGGGTTTAGCTTTCAAAAGCCCTAAAATCATTTTATAATCCTATTAATCAGTAATTATAATGATTTATAGCTGAAATTAATCAAATCCAAGTCTAAATTAGATTTTGATTAAAATCTCAAATTTGCTCATTAAAGAAAACTCCTAAGTCTTAAGTGAGTGGTTTCTTCTTCCTTATTCATTCTTAGATCTCTCCTTAGGTCTTTATAACATTAGTTAGGATGTGTATCTTGAGAGATACTATTAGAAATTAAGAGCTTTAATTCCTAGGATTAGGAATAGATCTTAAGTTAGAATTCATCTATTGAGTAAATGGGGTTACTCAATAGGTGAAACCTTGAGTTTTCTAGTTTATAGATTTTCTTAGTTTATTAAATGATTATTTGATATTTAAACTTTAGAATTAAGAATAGAAATCTATCCTAATGAATTTGATTTATCATTAGGATTCGCCTTAACCTAATCCGTGAGTTTTGGGTTCTAAACCTTAGATCTTTAGTTATACCTTTGGATTAAGTGATTAGACCCCATCATCTGGAGTCTAATTCTTAATCTTTTCATCTTGATTTGGCTATCAAGATGAGGTTTGGGGTAAATTAAATTACAAAATTAGGTCGATGATTTATTCATTTTAACCAAATAGTCGTCTTTTGATTAAGTTATAATTAGGACTTGGCCAGTCATAATTATCTTCAACTAGTAGGATTCGTGATTCTAAGTTGCAAAATGTGTAAGAATTGATGATTCTGAAACTTATGTAACTTAGAGTAGATAGAACGAATAAAGTAAATAATAATGGATATTACTTGTGTCCTAAAAGAGTCTCTTGCTCACCTTGAATTGATGATTTGCATATCTTGTTTTGAGCCCCTTACCTTGTACACATATATTGGACATAGGATATTTGATGAATATCTTATGTAAATTTTGAATTGCATACATATCGATTGATCGATGTTTTCAGTTGTTCAGAAAGTTGTGGCCTAACTAGTATGCCTCTCCAAATCCTCGAGTCCGGCATAGCATGCTGGTTTGTTAATGTCAGTAAGTCTATCCATGCCCGGTTGAAATAATTCCCAGGATGGCGAGAAATAGATTTTGCGCTCATTAGTCAGGATTGGACATGGTGAGTACTAGTTGATGGTGATTTTCTAAGGTGTAGCTTGATTAGTATACTTCTTCGATCAACCCGTTCAGGTCGGCAACCTTTCGAGGGTATAATGTCCGACAGTCTATGGCCATGCCTAGTCCGAGTGATAGGATGGATAGACTCTAGCCATACTGACTATAGAGTCAGGATTTCGATATGGTTATACTAATTCAAGTACACTTACATTCGGTTCTAACTTAGCTCATCAGGCTAAGAGTTTTCAGTGATGTTCAGTTCAGAGTTTCTTAGCTCATCAGGCTAAGATTTACTGAGTATGTTTTCAGTTTGAGTGACTTAGATGGTCACTGCAGTTTCTGTTTTCAGTTACTGTTTTACTTGCATATTCTGCATTGTAGCACTATTTTACTTACAGCTTTCCTGCACATGTTTTTATATAGGATGTTAGTTTTACTTACTGTTTTCATATGCTCACCTAGAATGTTAGTGTTTTCAGTTTTATACTGTTCAAATTTTGTATGCCACCTAGCATAATCTGTTTGATCATAAGCATGTTTAGGTTGTACTTTTCTTTCAGTTTTGTTTAGTCTTTTACTTACCTGTCTTTGTTGCAGTTGCTTGGAGGAGGTATGTATTACTTCCTATTTGCTTAGTTATAAACTGTTTGTTTATAACTTATTACTGTTCTTTTTGTACGCTTTCTGCACTTATTTTACTCAGTTCTGGTTTATGGTGATATTCAAGTAATTTAATAAATTGTTTGCCCTAAAATGTGCTTAGACAATAGTCTAACCAATTTTTTTCTTTTGTTGGCTGGGGCCCTACCATTATGAAATTGATAATGGTAGGTTCTGAGTTTGTTGGAGCAGCAGATCTAGTGGAGAGCTTGCCATTAGAGGAGGAGCTCGTTCCTGAAGATCTTTAGCTTTAGTTTCTGTTGCTTCTGAGATCGAGAGTTTCCTTTTTCAATTCTCTTAAACTTATTAAATGTTGTAATAATACAGGTTAACATTCTCTTTTCAGCACTTTACTTATTCTGTATTGTTGTATTTATACTATATGGATGGATGTTATATTTTTATGCTTCCGCACTCTGAGTTCTTGTATGATCATTTAGTGATAGTATTTTTAGATGAATGGCAAAGTCCTTAGTTAAATTGGATTAGAATATGTGTCTTAATCCAATTTTAAGTGGGGACCTTGTCATTTGGTGACCTCTCCACCGTAATCATGTTAACTTAAGGGTTAACAGGACCACGGCGGGGCGGGGCCTCCACACTCCAAGGGGAAGAGAGGACCAAGAACAGGAAGAAAGGAAAGACAGCAATGAACGAAGAGTGGAGCTTCAAGAAGACAGCGCATGAAAAGTAGAGAGAACCCTAGAAAACCTCCGGGTGATTCCTAATATATTCTCCTTAACTCCCTTGATTTATTTCTTGCTGTGAACTGATGGCGATGTTCACTTTTTTTTGCATGTATGTTCTTTCTTACTTAATAATGGAAGGCTAAAAACCCCTTGGAGAGGGTTGAGATGTAGTTGTAAAATTACGTAAGGGATAATTGGTGTATGATGATATTGTTTGAATATAATGAAAAACTATTTTTGTTATTAAATTTAATATTGAAATGAATGCTTGGATAAACTGAAATCTAAATTATTTTAATTAAAAGAGCTTGTGTTCCAATGCTCATCAATTGGGTAAGAGCAAAGAATGTGGTGCGAGTAGAGCTGAGAATTACATGACAGAATTCTCAATGCTCACTTGCACCCTCCCTTAATAGCTCTCCTAAGAGATTGACGCTTGAGAACTAAGTTTTCCATTAACCTTGCTGTGCTGCTCAGTAAAATAGAAGGGATTATATGACATTGGGAACTTTAATGGATGATGTGACATAATATATTGACTCAATGCATCCTCCCATCTAGCCAAACTGCGTGTGAAGCGCATGACGCATAGTAAATTGAATCTTGCTTGTGAGATCATCTGAAATAAGAGATACCTTTTGGTAACTTAAACATAGGAAGTCAAAATCAAATTAATGAAACTAGATTTCATAAGAGTTTATGTGTTAAGGAAGAATTCAAAGGAGCTTTTCCTTGTGCACTAAACTTGAACCTAATGTAATTGGTGGATACTTCGATTCCAATGGTGTTCACTTAATTTAACAAAGCTAGTAAACTAAGGTATACATTCAACAATGAAGTTGTAGTACCAACCCTTGTAAATATTACAACAAACTCTCAACTCTCTCCTTTTTAATCGAATCGTATCTTTACTAAAGATCTTGTGTATCGCTAATTAGGAACCAACAAAAATCAACCAAATTTGTCATCTAAACATTAGTAAAAGAAAATACAACTTTGTATCAAAACAACCGTTCCCTGAGGTTCGATAAATCCTGGAAATTAAACTTTCCACTTATTACTTCAGACCACGTACACTTGCGTGCAAACACAGATGTTGTTTTCCATCTGTCAACTGCCATAATATAAATAGGCCATACAGGGCCTCTGAACAGAAAATTCAACATATATCCATCCTAGACATCATCGGAGCTAGATCCGTGTTGAACTTTATAGAATAAGACATGTATCCATCCTAGCCAAGCATAGAGCTAGGTTCAAATCTATTATATAATAAAACTGAAACTGAGGAGGCAGCCTAAGCTAGGACACACACTGAATGCACTGAATGAATTGAATTAATGTTTATGCTTTTCAAATACTAACTTAAGATACATTATCAATATCCTGAGTTCATCTATTATGACCAAGAAAAAGGCTCAATATACAAGGTGTGCAGAGCAATAGTAGTCAAAGCAAGAAAGAGACTCAACTAGACTTATGTAATATATGTTGTTGTTTAATTTAATTTAATCTAACAATTCTGAGAAAAATACAAGTTTAGGATCTCTAATATCCAATTATCGAGTATAATCCCAGATTTATGACCTTAAGGTTAACATTGGAACTCAACAAGTTCTAATTTATAATCAGATGATGACTAAAAAAGACTAAAATAAATAAATCAATGACTTAGTTATTATTATTTTACTCACTCAACCCAAATTTTGATTATGCAAATCGAGATTTCAGATTCTGAACTTAAACTCTATACTTGGGATTCAAATCCTGAATCCAATGTGCTATCTAAAATAAGGATCTATGGTGCACACTCAACCATAATCTAAGGGTAAAGAATCTTATAAACTGAAAGATTAAGGAACTAAGATCTTATTGAAAGGTTATTTTAATATTATAAGACAAAATAATCAATTAATAATATAAGAATCTATGATATATTTTCAATCCATAATCACATTATTTTATAGATTAAATTAATCCTATACATACAAGGAGGTTTTAAAAGGATTAGACAATTAATCAAATAGGGAATTCCAAATGAGATGATATAATTCAATCAGATGATTAAAAGATCTATGATCTAAGATCCAAAGTTTTGATCACTTTAGATCTAAGGCTAAGAAGTCTAAGCTTAGGATTCTTTATAAGGCACTTTCTTTAAGACTATAATTCATGAATAATCTTTAATAGAATAATTAGGATTAGAAACTCTAGCTTAATATTAATTAAGTTAATTTTATAGAGGGTCTTAAGATCATTTAAGATCTTAAGAGTTTACTTAAGGATTTTTAAGACTTAAACACTAGGATTCAATTATGAGATAATAAAGCTTACTAATTGATGTTAATACATTTCATTATTGATTACAAATACTTTACTTAAATTTCTATGGTTTAAGGACACTCAAACAATATTTTGGTAAAAAATGACCAAAATACCCTTCTTAAGACTAAAATTTGGAAATCTAGGATTTAATGAACCTAATATTGACTAATGAAGTGAATAAATATTTAGCTCAATTTTTGGGCATCAATATTAGTCTAATTTGCAGTAATCACATTTTAAAGACTAATTAAGGTGATTAAAAAAATTAAGGCACATTAAAATGATCTAAGCATAATTATAAATTCTATTGCACTTAAGAAGATGATTGAAACATAAATCACCAAAAGCAGAGGGTTGATTAAGGCTTAATTCACTAATTAAGTTTTAGGATAATTAAGAGGTGATTAATAATTTTAAATCTTTGAAATTATTTCTAATGGCTTAAATAAGTTCTCCATAGTCTTATGAGCAATCAGATACCAAGAACATAATTTTTGGACATTAATTGAATTAATTATGAATTAATTAAATTCAGAGAAAAATTAGGCAAATTTATAAAATCTAACTATTGGATCATAAATTTTATTACATATTATTATCCCTTGCATTTTTCTGATTAAAATGATATATTGGATCATACCATTGGATAAGTATTGATTAAATTATTCCGTTAATTCATTCTGAATGTTTATTTAAATTGAAATCATAGGGTATTTTAATTAATCCTATTTATCAATTATTTTTCAAAAGGAATTTAATTCCTAATTTAATTAATTAACCTGGCCCAATGTGTTAAATCACGCGGGTCAGAGCGGGACCCGAATGGGCTGACACTGTTGCACCGCGCGAGCCAGGCTGGCCCGCCCCGATGCGCCAGTGTCATCGTCCCCACACATCTCTCATGATAGGCCGACCAGGGAAAACTCCAGTGCCACAATTCTCGATACTCATACAATGTCGGGGTCTCGAATTGATCTCTACACGTTCACGAAGTCGAGATGCGTCGATCCCACCATGAAGCCCTCTCTGGGACGCGTTGGATCGCCAGATGGCTATTTGAACGGTTCGACCCTAATCACAGCATCTTGGGTTTTCTGTGAGGAGTTAATTCTCCTCACAGAGACTACCATTTGGCTAGAGCTAAATCCCTACACCATCTTGATGGAGAGGCGGATCGAAGCCCTAAGGCCACGAGGATTGGGGTTCCTTAGATCATTGGGTCCTTACTCGAGCTCGAATGTGAACTTTAGGCGGAACCCAGACGATCATAACGATCACATTAAGCTAGCCCAGACCCTAAGAACAATCGCATTGGGTCTGGTTAGCTCGCACTATCGATTAGCAATTAGGATTAGGAGGAACTGGGGCTCAGGATATCCAGAGGAATGCTTATACTTCGTCTGGACTGAGCTCCATCCAGATAGTGAATCTCCACTGTCATAACTGAACTAGACCCATTCCAACTGATATCAAACATTCTAAGGTTTAAAGGAGAGTATCCAGAATATCATAGAGCTATCCTAATGCTTGGATTGAAAGATTGAGCTCACACAGCTCAATCGAGAAGATGTTGTACCTGGAGACGGGGCTGCAGACATGGCAGAGAAGGATTTGAGACTTGCTGGAGTTCCTAGAAGTTCACAGCAACCTAGCAGGGGGTCTGAACATTAGACATGAACCCTCTATCAGTGGTACGCAGCTCCTAGAACGCTGGGATTTGCCAAGATGAGGGGGAGCTCCACAGGACTTCACCTGGTCAATTGAGGATTCACAGTGAGCAAAAGGGCTCACTGTGATGCCTCGAGTGAATTTATAAGCATAAAGTGCTCTAGGGATGGATGCCAGAGATCGGGTTTGGAGAAATGGTTCGGGACGAAGGTGAGGCTTGGTTCAACGGTTTGAGGAAAATTATGGGAGAGCACTACCGGCAAACAATCGTGCTTGAGGGTAGAAGAAGAAGATCGGGACATTTCCCGTACTGCCACGGGGGCTAGAGAGTTCTGGCTATCGGGGGGACCAGGCGTGCGATGGGCGAGAGGTAGACGAAGGTCCACAATGCATGGGGAGCTCTGGGTCGTCTGACCGCAGAGTCGTTGGTCATGGAGGGTTCTAATGCGCTACTTAAACGATAAATTGCGGATTAAATGACAACCGTCGGATACGCTTGATCTATCTGACGTCTAGGATTAGATTACGGCGTGGAATTGATCGCGCCGTTGGATGAAATGCGCTAGGATGCATGCTAACGCATCCATTGGCTAGGAGTGAAGCGCCGCTGTCGGGACCCCGCAGCGGATCTGCCGCGGTCCCGACAACAAAGCCCATATATATAAAATAATATATAATTAATTTAATTAACAAAATTCCATTAATTAATTAAATAATAATTCTAATAAATTTTAAATCTAATTTAGGACCAAATGAGCTTCAAAAATTCTCAAAAATTTACCTTTAGCTAATTAGGGCAAGAGGAACTCAAAAATGAACTCAGAATTTAATTTGGAGATCAAATTAATTTAGCTAATTTTTCAAGATCCAAAAATAAGCAAAAATACTAAAATATTCTATTGAGCTCCGATTGATTTCAAATTTCTATGATTAGATTTAAATAACCCATTAAACTTAATAGAATTAAAATCAAAGCTTATATTAGCTTAATTAATCTAAATTTAACTAAAGTAACAAGTACGATTGTTAAAAATACAGCCCTAGATAAATGAAACTATTATTTATTATTGTGGCACAATCAAATTACATCTTAGACACATATAAATTTAGTATTACCTTAAACTATGACATATATCAAGCCTTTGAGGTTATCTTTGAATGTGTTTCGATTTTAAGATGAGTAATCATTTCATTATGCAATATTCCAATTAAGTGTAAAACTTGATTGAAATATCGACTAATAGTTTTATAGGATCTCTTGAATATGAAATTAACTGACCTTATGCGTGCACTTTGCCATATTATATATAAAAATATTGCAATTTCCTCTTCAATTATAACATGAGTTGTTGGCCTTAAGAGATTCATAGATTTTAATGTATCACATCAAAAGAATGGTTCATTCTTCATACTGACCATAAACATTGAAACAGAACCATTGCTTTCATAAAGATCATGCAAGTAATCTTTATGTTGTATATTGCGCGAGCACAAGTTGTAACAGCTTTATTTTGTATTAACTAACTTATCATCATCAGTACTATCATTCTCTAGTATACTCAACATAGCTGCACATATGCCAGCAATTGCTTTTTGTTTTGTCATTTTTATTTACGAGAATATTATATGTTATTATAAAATTTACTAGAATAATATACTCATATTCAACTAATCAAATAATATTTTAACTTATCAAAATATACAAACAATTAAGAAAGAATCATTATTTATTGCATTATTGATTATTAATCACACATACTCCACTATTAAATTTGAGTGGGGCAAGTTTTGATGAGATTCAAAAATTGAAATAAAAACTTGAAAGAAAATTTAATGATATGAACATAAGTGTGCTAAAAATATTTTCTTGGAATAAAGTTTGCACAAAATTTGCATAGCACCAGCTCAAGCTTTGTTATAAGAACTCAAAGTTTCAAATCAACTATATAATGCACTGTTCTGATTTATCATTTATTTTAACAAAGGTTTCTCTAGAAAAAACAAATCAGGAAAACAACACACCACACTATCCTCAGTAAATTGTATTAAGAAATTATATAAATTTAATGAATGTTTTAAAAGAGCGTTAAAAAGTTTTGAAAAAATATAATAATTTCATATAGTATAAACAAACTTTAAGCCAAAAAAAACCTTTGTGCATCTACAGTTTAAGTGGAAAATGCAAGACAAATAAACCCTTTCAGTGCGATATAACAAACGTTAAGAAAATGGAAGTAAGATGTCGATTTATTACTTTAAAGCAGATTAAGAAATAGATTTTATCTTTCATGTTGAAATGAGATTAACAAATTTGTTCTAAAAATCAACCATAACAAATTTTAAAAAATAACAAATCACAAAACAAATTTTCCTAAATTGTTCAAAATCAAATGATAGTATCAAGTAAATCGTATGAAAAAAAAAACCATTCATTTACTTGATTGGCTGTTGCGAGAGATGAGAGGGAGTCGGGCAACCTTTGCGACCTTGCGTGCGTCTGGCAGTGATGACAGCAATAATGGCGACAACGATGGCAGACGAAGCAAGGCGAGTGCGTATGACAGCGATCTCGGTAAGCTCGGCATCGAGATCTCCAAGAGTTCGCGTGAAGTACCCTATCCTCTCGGATAGATTGTCCACAATGCTATATGAACGGCGGCAGAAATCGATCGACATTCAAATAACATTAGACGATGACATTTAGATAATTTCTTAGATGTCATTAATTGATAGCATTAAACCAAACAACTTCCATCTCACCCGACATATTTAAATAACATGACATTACGACAAAGGACTATTACTTGCTTTTAAGCAAAAAAAAAAAAAAAAAAGAGAGAAAATTCCTTTTAAAAATCAATGGTTTTCAGCAACTATGGGGATGTAGCTTTAATCCCTATGTAAATACTATCCTATATTTTATATATATATAAGCATGAACTTGCAATGCACGGAAAAAAAATTCAAGGACAACAAATATTCTTCTCCGTTTCACAATAAAACTATCAATCTAATTTGCTCCTAGTATATATGCAAGTTAACCAAGAAAATTTGAAAAAATATTAAAAAAAATATTCTGCATTGGTTGCTTGAAGACATCAAGCCCTTCATAATGCCTTAATAAAATAAAAAATATAAGGGCAGCAACAACTTTGAGCCATATAATATTCAATTGTTGTTTCCTAATAAAATTAAATCTATTGCAATATATTAAGTAAAATGAAGTTGTGTTTAAATTGACATATAAATAATTGTATTTTTATATAATGTAATCTCATTAAATGAGTAAGTAAATAAAATAATGAAACTTAATATATTAGGTATGGAAATAAAAAGTTTTATATTATTAAATTTCAAAGTTAAAATTTATAGAGCTAAAATATACATAGATTTGAGTTTTAGGGTACTCTAATATTTATAAGCAACCATTGATTATAATTAAGAGTTTATAGATTATTCAACCTAATATATCACCTTCATTTTAGTAAGCAAATACCTTACGACTGTCATCATACATGCTTTCACCCATAAAGCTGTGCAATTAAATCTTAATATCAGTAAAGACATATTTATGTTTGCAATTTATACATCATATTATTCATATAGCCATCCTTACTGGAAACTCTAAGGTTTGATGTTGTATTGTGCAATTGCAAATGAAACAAAAATAATGGCAGAAAAATTCGAAGAAGAATAAACCAATGAATTCAAGCATACATACTTACAATTGCAAGTCGCCGAGCCTTGAAAGCAGAAACTTGGTGGCTGTCTTAATATGTGTTTTGAACAAATCTTACTTCTCGGCATCTAATTTGTGGGTTAGAAAGAGAAATTTGATCTGTGAAAAAAATAATAGTTAAAGAATTACTACTATTCAGCATTTTCTTGGATGCTTGGGAAAAAAAATAGCTGTGCACTTAATTATGAGAGAAAAAAATCATTAAAAATATGCGTGACTAATAATTTTTGTCTTGCTGGAAAATAAAATAGATAACAAATATATACTCGAATAATATAGACAAAAAAAAATTTAAGAAAAACCATCAAGCTCTTATCAAAATATCATTCTTGAAAAAAATATGCAACTAAACGATACTTTGACGAGCATTGCATATCATCGACAAATAAAGAACCAATCTGCTTGGCAGCTCTATGGATCACAAATAGCTAATATGTCCTATCAATGTCATAAGGGTGATAAGGGTATAAATATTAGAAAGATTAATTCGATAATTGTTATAGCATACATAATTTTTCATATTTATCCACCACCCAATATAACAATGGCTAATTCATGATTTTGTAGATTCTAACATGAGGGAAGTATAATCTCTAAAATAAACTATAGAAATAGCATGTCGTTAATTCACCAAATGAGATACTAAAATCATTAACTAAGATATATATATATATTTAAAGCTATATCCAAAACTAAATAATAGTTAAAGAAGCTTGAATTGATAAATTAGCTAAAGATTGGAACTGTGAATCATTAACCAAAAAGCTATTTAGATAAAATCGCATAGTTAAATAAAAACTATTCGCTCGTTCGGATAAAAATTTATCAGACCTTAAACAAGAAATTATATCCAGCAAAGAACTACAAAGCAAACAAATAAGGAACCACCCAAAAATTTGTTGCAGTTATTACTACAAATTATTAATGAAAGACTTAAAAATTCCGTCAACACATTTAAATAAACAACAATAATGAATGACGTTGAATTGTTGCAGCTATTTATTATGATAATGATACAGTTCAACTAAATTTTTAACAGTCCGTTTCTAAAAGCAAAAGTGGAGGTATATTTAATTGAAAAAAAAAGGAATTAAACTTTATTTGAATTAATTTTTAATAATAAAAAAAAACTTTCACATTAATGGAGAGTTGCTAAAAAATTATAAAATTTAAATATCAACATAATGATTTGAAATTATAATTGCACCTCCTATGCCATCGTACTGCATTAATGCAGGTTTTTGACAAAACTCCAATGACATCGTCTCTTTAATAATGTATGTGCAATACCATCATGAGCAATGCCTTTTATTTCACTCAAATCTAACTACAAAATTAACTCTTATACGTTAATGTTGAACAAAGCATTTAAATTGTTCAGTTTATAATAATCTTAGTAAAAATAATTATGCAGCTAATCTTATAAAAAATGATCAAATATTTTTTCTTACAAAATATTTGAGCAAATATATCACTAAGTAAGACCTAAAAATACAAAAAAAAATCATATGCTAAGAAAAATAATATTAACCAGCAAGTCATCTAGATATCAAGTTCAGCAATCAAATTTGAATCTCTGCAATAATATATTATCAGCAATATAGATTCTAGAATTCTTCAACCACCTGCAACAAAATCTATCACAAATTACACATGAAATCAAAATAAGCAGCCATCAAACAACAATTGCCAAAGACACAGAAAACAGAAAATCAAGTGCAATTACTGGCTAGTATTTGTAAAATAGTATTTGAAAGACTAAAATTCAAGTGCGCTTGCCATCAAGCAATAAGTTTCACAGAAACATCATAACCTAATGAAAATCAGCTAAGGTCGTTTGATAGTATTAAATTGACATAAAATATTATGCTTATGAGTAACTGGACATCTGGCTTCCTTTTGAAATATCTGCATATTACTTTCCTTCCGAGTGTTAAATGCCATAATACTGATTAATAATAAATTATTGGTCATTCCAGCATTACTGGTTGCATTGCCATATGAGGAGTTGTTTTTAAGTGAGCGTGTATAGAAAGAATCCCACTAATTTGAGATTATTTAAAACATTAAAAGAGTAGGGATAAGTAAAGAAAATATGCTCAATAGACTTTCTACCGTCACCCAAATAGTACATATGCTCGTAAAAAATTTAAGAACTAAAAGTATAACAAAAAAAAATTTGACTGATGTTGAAGAAAAAAAAAAGTTGGATTCTTCAGCAAAAAAAAAATTAAGATATGTTAAGCCTTGAGCAATATCTGCGATAGGGCTATTTTAGGAGGAGAGGGTGAGCCGATGATTTGAAGAGTAGGGCTGCTTCATTAAAAAAAAGTCGATTATAGGCCCGAAGTGTTGGATGAATCCTTCATGAGTGGAGGTCGATGGTTGCAAGCAGCGAGAATTTATCTCAAAGAGAAAAGGATCAGGATGCCGAGAAGAGAGTACAGTTCGTATAGGGCTGCTTCGTCTTCGCTTGTTCGTATAAGGCTGCTTCGTTTTCGGCACCAAACTTTAGAGAGAAGTGTAAGACGAAGAGACACATTGAAGAGAAAAGAGATGTTGCTTCGTCTTTGACAACGAACTTTAGAGAGAAGTGTTAGAAGAATAGATGCATTGAAGAGAAAAGAGAGGCTGCTTCGTCTTGGGCACCAAACTTTAGAGAGAAGTGTAAGACGAGAAAAAAAGAAAGGTTTTTTTTTTAATTGAAAATTTGAAAATATGCAATCGAAAGAATTCCAAAATTTTAAAGTTATTGTTCACATGATTTTCTCTCTCATATCTAAATATATTTACTATAAATATAAAGATAACTCATAGAAAATTGAATTTTAACAGGGCAAAAATTTTAAATCATAAAACTCTAGCTATTAAACTATACACTACCATTCACAAATATATTTCACCTTGTGTGATTCAGGTTCACCCTATTTACGAATCGACCCGCCCCACATTCGTCGCATTTTCCAAATCCGATTCCGAACGCGATAGGCGTCTGGCGGCGATTCTTTACCAGGACTGGAGGCTTGGAGATGAGAGGACCGGAAGAACTGCTGACGAAACCGCTCCTAAACTCGCCGGAGCCAGGCGCACCGTCTTCACTGCATGCGGAGTGCCACGGGCTTTTGCACAATTTGTTGCTTGTTGTGCCGGCAGTGCTATTCGTTGCGTACCTCGCTTCGCAGGCGCGGCGGAGCTTTGCTAAGCTTAGTTATGGGCGGTCATATATCATGATCGCGTACTATGCACTCCTATGGATTGTTAGTGTTCTCAATTTCATTTGGTGCGTTCTACAGGTACATTTTCTTCATGATTTGTTGATTTAAATCTTTTTTATTCAGAAAGCTGGCATTTAGTCGACCTGTTGTTATCCGTGATTTGAATTCTGATACAAGTGTTTGAATGCGTGAATGGATCCAATTAGAATATCATTGAAATGGCGTATGGTTTCAAGAGTATTTTTTCTTAGCATTTTCTGTAGAACTTTTGAATTACACATTATAGAAGAACAAATGTTGATCGTGGGAGTTATAATTTAACTGTGCTAAGTTCACACATCGTCCTTGACCACTGTGGCTTTTGCAGGGTTAGATGCGTCCTTGTGGAAAAATGGTGTGATCCCGACCAATGTGAAAATGAAGCGACTAAAGTTGTAGGAACGCCCGAATGTTTAACTTTCCTGAAAGAGAGATCTTTGTGGATTCAAGCTTTGTTCCCTCACCCTGTGTCATGACATAACTTAACTTTTATAGGCTTGCGTTGAGTCTGCAATGTCTGAACTCATTCTTTTTAGGTAATGCTATCACCAAGCTGCATGATTGACATTACATCAGTTTCTTGATAGAAAGGATGAACTTTGTTTTGGCCATGATGGCCTGGGGAATAATGAACTTTCAGACCCGACATAATCCTAGAGTGCACTTTATCAATCTTCTATCTAGCTAGAAGTAAAGGAAGAGTGGATGTTTTTGGTGAGCGGAGAGGATGATTCAGCGGTTTCTACCTCACCTCTCCCGGGCCTCCATACTCGTTTGTGAACCAATTCAAAATGGGATGCCGAAGTGGCAAGAATATTAGAGAATGGAGATCTGGTTGTAATATATTGTAAGATCACTAAGGGGGTTCTTACCTTAATGTTCCAGTTGTCTTGGGTTCACAAATGTGGGATCAAGTTTGTGGCATTGCCTGAGGTGTCAGTCTTGCTTTCGGGCGGGGAGGCACCAAGGTTGAGGGCTGACATCATCGGCCTCCCTGTGTTTAGAAGGCTTACCTCGGTGCTATGCTATAGTTAGACTTGTGTCCGTGTGTTGATCTAACTCGAGTTATATTGGTGTAGTAGGATATTTATCTCTGTCGAGCAGGAGGTGAAGCTTGAGAAGAAAGAAAAAGGAAAAGAAAAGCAATGCGAAGGTTATCCCTTGGCTTAGGGGAGAAGAAGAAAGGGAAGATGGCACAAGCCAAGGGAGCTTTGAAAATGGGTATGATGAGATGAGTAGTAAAGAAAGGTAATTTGGGATAGGAGTGTAAACTCTGGGTTGTTTTTTTTGTAGGTTGTCTGGTGTAGTCAAGTGTGGGTGAAGAAGAGGTCGTCATTACTGGGGTGTTGGATCCTGCCCTGATCTTTGTTGTGTAAATGGGAGTTGAGCGTGTGGTTGGTTTGACTGTTGGATTTAACTTGGAGCATGAAAAGATGAGCTCTGAGTTTGGATTAGGTGCCCAAGTAGAGGTAATGGAAGATCCCAAGATTGAACTTCAGGTCGACTCAAGGACTAGGGTTCCTCCTCCCTGTACCCCTCTCTACACCTCACCCCGACCAAGGGTTGCCATGGTAGCTTCTAAAGACATGGGAGCCTCTCAGATCATGGTGAAATGTCATCAACAAATAAGGTGGAAGTGGAGAGTTGGAGGGCTAGCAAGGATCTGATTGCGTAGAGTGATCCTTGGGGGTTGGCCTTGTTGGGGGAATTTCCTAAGGCAGAAAAGATTCTTGTTAGCTATACCAATTGCCAGGCTTTGGAGATGTACAAGGAAGAGATCAAGCATTGCATAGTTGGTTTATTCAACTTGGTATGAGGAGCATCCGATGAAGGGAGTCTTCAGCATATACTTTGAACTTAGAGGATGCATGATGTGGAGTCTGCAGCTCAACAAGCATCGATTGAAGAGTTGCGAGGAGTAGGGTTAACCTGAGCTTAGGAGGAAGCGGCGACCATGGTGCGAACCATGATTGAGTTGTTGCTTCAATGGAGGTGTGAGATTGAGGAACTAATGAAGGCCTTGTTGAGGCACATGGTGGGTCTTTGGGAACGGATGCAAGCCCTAGAGGAGGAATTTACAGAGGCAGAGAGGAGATCCAATCTCATAGGAGTAGCAAAGCTCAAGGGGTTTGTAGCCCAACTAATGGGGGAGGCTCGCGAAAAGATATGAGATAAGTTGAGGGCTTAGAAAAGTGGCTCGACTCCTAGTAGCTCCATTTTTGAGTTGGACAAACAAAAATTATTAGAGTAATGGTAGTTAGCTAAATACAATTAGGCCATGCAATTCTTCATTCAAAATTGCTTCTTGTTTAGGAATAAGCTACTTTTTAAAGGCGTGGTTGATAAGGAGCTATTTCTTTCCATGGACTATGAGTAGGCTTATAGAATTCATCAAGAAAGAGAGGAGGGGTTCCGAATAGAGGGCAAGGATGTTAGTCAAGATTTAAAGGCCCCTCCTCCCTCGAAGCATTGCAAGGAATATTACAAGATAAGGTGACCCAAGTTGTAGAGTTTTACATATTTAATGTTATTGCTTTATAATTTTTATGTATAATGATGTTAATATGTTAATTTTTCTAATGTCTTCATATGCTTTTGTGATTCATCTGGGTGAGTGTTTTTGTGCATAGTAATGTTAAAAGTTCTGTGATGTTTTGGGTATTGTTAAACTCTTTATGGGAATTGAATAGGGAGACTTGTTGGACACTCTGTATATTAAGAATTAACCCCCCTTATTGGCGATTTTTTCCCTGGGTTGTTACGTTGTCCTTCTCCATTGTTTAAATAAGGGTGTTATCAAGTGATATGCATTCATGCCATTGAATGAGTTGACTCGATGAACTCGGGCCTCCCTTTTGATCTCGGGTCGATGATACCTCTTTGGGGCTTGGATAAGTAAAACAATGATTAAACTTCCTCTAATTTGTCTCTACTTGGTGAATTTTTAGAACCATGTTTACATAGAGAAGAGCATTTATATTTAAAATGGACTGTATAGCCATTGCAAAAACTTTGTTAAAATTAGATGATCACAAAATTATAAGGGAGGAAGGAAAGTAAAATAAAAGAAAGGGGTTGGGTTATGTCCACGGTTTGTTAAGGTGAGGTGAAGTGATATTGGCATCACTTGAGATTGTGTCGGGTATATGGCATCCTTGCGGCTCGACCCTTCATTTGGGTCAGCAATGCATTGAATTATGTCTCCATCTTCAATAGGATTTACTTTAGATCAGAAGAGTTAATGTTGTGTGGGATCTCATTCCAATAGTAAGTTTTAGGTCGGTAGGCGTAGTTGCCGATCGATCCTTTGATGATGAAAGATTTGTCCTAGTTTAGTGTGAATTTATTTTGGGTTTATTCTTCAAACACCTCTAGCTAAAGTTTTTTGTTCACTCTTTTTATTTAAATGATGGTTTGTGATATCCTTTTGGTACTTTATACTAGTAACGTGGATAGGCATAACTCTTTGAATAAGTTTAGTTCACCATAGCTATGGTTTTTTTGTTTAGTCCTTTTATTGAAATGATGGGTTATCCTTTCTTTTTTGTGTTTCTTTTTAGTGAAGGTGGATAGGCTTAGCTTTTCAAATAGGTTTGGCTCTTTTTGCCAAATCATACTATTAGAAGCATTTGAGGAGGTTTAGGTTAGGATTTTAATTGTAGCTCTGTTTCTTGGCAAAGGGACCATAAGTGTCTTTGGTGTTACTACCTCACCATTGAAAGCAAGTGAAAAGGGTGTCTTCTCTATTCTCGAGTTGGATAGACAGGTTCAGAGTAAATGGGGTAGCTAGTCATTCCAGCTTCTCGTATATGTATCAAGCCTTTTCTTGAGAGCTATGCCATTGTTTTATCAACTGCCTTGACTTACCCATTGTTTGGGGGTGGTTTTTTGAGGCGATTTGAAGTTAATGACGAACTCAGACGTCTTAATCAAAGCAATGTCTTCGATCATTTAGTGAGGTTGTCCCCCAACATTAGCACGAACCTCCTCTGGCTCAAAGCGATGGGAAAGAGACTTTTGAAATCATTCCCCAAGAGTCAAAGTTGAGGATGAGAGTATAAGTTGAGTGGGATAGATGGCTTGTTGAGGCTCGTTGGCATATTTCTAATGGCTTTTGCAGCATCGAGCTTTTGTATCCCTTTTTTTATTGACGACTAGAAGTACGATTGGCTCAACACTTAACGGCTAAGTTATCTCATAGATGTCTTGTTGAGGTAGGTTGGCATATTTCTAATGACTTTTTCAGCATCGAGTGACTTCTTTCGTATCCCTTTTTTTATCGATGGTTAGAAGTACAATTGGCTCAACACTTTATGACTAAGTTATCTCGAGTCAATTGGTTCCCAAATTCATTGAAGTGCAATTCCTGGAAAATATGCTCGACTTCTTTCAATTTGATGCATCTCATGTTGGTCAAATTGGTTCTCCACCTATCTAGATTGACCATCAATCAACTAATGATAAAAACGTCTTCTTAAATTATGGTTTAAAGTATATATGAGAATGTGATCAAGATTTGAGGTAGAACCCTTGCAAACTAAAAATGGTGTAAACACCCTCCTCTTTCTTTGTTTATGCAAAAAGGCATCAAAGTTATGGTATTAGCAATGTTAAGTTGATCAATCTATTATCATTAAATATTCAATAAAAAATTTAAAATTTAAATGTGTTGTCTATTTTGATTATGGTATTTTAATTAGAACTACCTTTTTGGAATTAATGAAACCTATCAACTCTTGATCAATTTGATTGTAAAAAAAAAAGATTTAAACAATTCATGGCACGCGTTATGAATAAAAGTAGCTTATTTACATATAAATGACTTTCAAAGAATTTTATAATATTATATATAAAGTTTATCAATTATTAAATGTTCAACAAAATTGTAAAATCCAAATATATTGTCAATGCTTTTAATAATTTTTTAACTGGAAGTATTTCTAAGAAAAATTCAAACAACACTACATAAGTGATTTTAAAATAAAGATTAAGAAAGTTTAAGGTAATTATTAAGAATGAAGTAGCTTACTCACATACATATTTTTATTCTAAACAATGCTTTAATATAGTATATAAATTCTTAGAATACCTCAAAATATCTTAGTAAAAGGGTTATTGTTTAAAAAATAGGATGAAAAATATTCAGGCTGTAAATATTAATGATGGATCAAAAATTGGATATTATGTGCATGTATGGAATATTTTGCTGTAGTAGTAAATAAGATACTTTATTATCTCTTAAAGTAGAGATGATGTTCTATTTTGGGCCTTGAATTGAAGTCTGAGGTGAATATGTTCTGAAGTTTCTAAAAAGGACATTAAATTATATCGATCATAAATCAATTTTTAACATTGAAAAAGAGAAAAATTATCAAAATTGTCTCTTGATTCTTGCAAAGTGTTCAATTTAGTCATTAACTTTTGCAAATAATTTTTTTAGTCCCCTGACTTTTATTTAGGTGTTTTTTTGGTCCAATACTAGAAACAGTTAAATATAGATAGTAAATTTGTCCTTTAAGAATTTAGCAAATAAAATTTCACATATGTTAAATTAATTTTGATTATTATGATACACATGGTAAATATGTTATTGCTGATCTTATAACAAGGAAGCTCTGATTATCCAATTGTCTCCTGCGCACAATGCAAAGAGTCAAGTAAGCTAATTATGAATCATGATTTACAGGGACAACGCTCGATGAATCACCAAAATAAAGGAAAATTGTAGCTTGAATGAATCACGACTACTCCAATGAAATCGCGGAGGAGATGAGTAGAGTCGAGACGACAATGAGCAATGCGACAAAATCACAATGAAATTGTGAGTTCAGCACATTGATGGTAGAGCCGACGACGAAGGAAAATTTGCGGAGGAGATAGTAGAGCCAAGATGGCAATGGGTGATGCGACGAAATTGTGAGTTTGACACAATGACAGATGAAATCGCGACTTCGGCGTGACGACATAAAAGAAATTGCGAATTCGATATGATTAACGAGTTGAAACGACAATGTCGATGCTTACTACGAAGACGAAATTGCAAGCTCGACGCTACAACGAAGACGATATCAAAAAAGTTCAACCTTGTGACTCACATGTCACAAAATTTAGACATTTATTTTTCAAAAATATTTATTACATTATGGGAAATAGTTTTAGTACAAATCATATATTTAATTTGTACAATAAAATATTTACTGTGTATCATAATTATCAAAATTAATTTACCATATGCTAAGTTTTTTTTGCTAAATCATAAAAAAGGATAAATTTACTTTTCATATTTAAGGGTTCCATCCAAATTGATAGCATAAGACAAAAAATAAATAAATTCAGGGAACTAAAAATTATTTGCAAAAGTTAATAACTAAATTGAACACTTTACAAGAGTTAAGGAACTATTTCAATAATTTTCTCTATTGAAAAATGTTTGGTTGATAATTGTTGAACTAATCTTGTGAACTATGACAACCATTACATAGAAGAAAACTTGAAGAAAAAGTTCTAAAAATTTCTAAAAATTTCATACTACTGTTGTAGGCATGCTTTTTATCTATCATGTTAGTTGAGGAGTATTTGTGAATTATGGGCTCGAAAGCCTTCTAAACAAAATTCAAACTGAGTATGTTGGTCAAGCAAAAGATTTTTGTAGCAATACTTAAGTTAGCATATTTTAAAATTTTGGTAATTATTACAAAACTATACGCATAGAAATTAATAAGTATTTCATTAACAAAAAAGCTTGAAAGAGCAGCTCTAGAAATTCTGTAGGCTTTTACTTGGTAGGCTTTCTGGTGGCGCAAAGTTAAAAAGATGATTACATATGCGTAAGCTACTGTTCAACTTTTGGAAGTCGTTTGGTGGGTCAAATGAAGTTGGAATTTGATGAAATTTTGGGAGGATATTTATGGGGATGTTAGGGATCTAAAGAAATATTTTTATTGAATTTTGGTGCTTGTTTAAGAGAGTTATTGACAACGAAGTTGGAGGACGTCGGGGTTTGCGTAGGTGTCATTGGAGGGGTGTTTGATGACGAAACATAAACGAATTTTGACGAAACAAAATGGAAATGAAAGATAACAGGTATAACAATAGGAAAATAAAGAAAGCAATAGATGAAAGATAATTTTGATTAATATTATGCACACTTTGATTCCTTCAGGATTATACACACTCTAAAGCCCGCCGATTATGCACTCCGACGAAGTTTCAGTTATCTACACCAAAACTAAGATGTCTCAAGCCAAATTTTTGTAAGAAACTTTATTCAATTGTGTGTTGATACAAGAAATTTGGAACTTTATTTATAATTATATCAAATTACAATAAAAATCATAAATAAACTCAAACAAATCACTCATGAAGGACTAAGATGTCTTTTACATATAAAATACTAAATCAATTTTTACTTACTATCCTCACAAATCACATGTCACTATTTAACCAAGTTTTTATTCATGGCAAAATCAAAACTAAATAAAATGTAATAAAAGGATAAATTATCAGATCCTCAAGTATTCAGACTCCTAGCATATACTCGTGTCATCATACGTTCTCGTGTAGGCCTTCGTGCTGCATCACTTTCTTATTGGTCTGGCCAAGAAGTGTATTTGAATTCTTCTATTTCAAGAAAAAAACTAGTCTCAGATTTTTGACAGCTAAGGGGGTAATAAATTGGGGAACATTATCTGGCTTGGGAATCACCTGACGACACTTTAATTATTAGGAGAATGAATTCAACAATTATAAGAGAAATGATTTAAAATATTACATAGAGGCAAGTAACAAATGAAAATGCAGTGAAAGCTAATTGACTTTAAGAGGTTTTATAATGGTTAGATCCACTGTATTTTATTGCTCGAGATACTTTACTATAAAGATTGTTGTTACAATTATGATGTTTGATAAGAGCAGAAGAAGAATGTGAGTAGAAATAGAGATGATTAGAAGAAAAGATTATAAAGTTGCGATAAAGTAAATATAAATAGAAGGGTGAGTTCTGGACATTAATGGCCACATGCCTAAGTAGATCATGACTATGGGAAGCCGCTTTAAGGCTTTATTAGAATCCACTGTTACTAGAAGTAGGAGAAGAAGACAACTTTGTGTAGTCTATTTTTATGGGTGAAACAGGAGCCTTAGTATCAAAATCTGTAAAAGTAAGGCCTTGAGATCAAATGATGGGGATTGATCCCATGCAACTTCGTTTGGGCTATTATTTATAGGGGTCAGGGCCCTGAGGTGGTAGCTATGGAAAATTAGAGGCATTGTTTGTTGCTAGCATGACCCTGAGTAGATGTGCCATGGTTGATGAGGAAGAATCTTGTAAACCTTTTGTCGGCTGCTCATTACAACATGTATGACATGCATTGCTATTATGATTTATTCTCTATTAGATTTCATATTTTATATATGATTACTTTAATACCACAGAAACCTTTATTTACCCATTCAACACTCAAAGTTGATATTTACTAGACTAATTTCTGACCATACCTATATATGGATTATCATTTCCATTTAATTATTAAAAAATATAGAGTAGTATTATTGATAGCATAGAACGATTTTAGTGCTATATTAGTAAATAGCAGTTTACTTGCATCTTACTAAAAGTGTAATACTATTATGACTTATTCTCTATTTGATTTTATGTTTAGGGGTATACTTATATATGCCCAGGATTTTTATAATTTGAACATCAGCAGCCAAACATGATATTTAATTAACTTATCTCTAATCATACCCATGTATAGTATCATGTCCCCATTTAATTATTAAAAAAGCAAAAATGGGCTGTAATTTTGCCAACTTAGAAAGATTTTGGTGCTATATTAGTAAACAAGATAGTTTGGGTGCTTGAGACGTAAACTATACGAAATTTTAAGCTAAACAAGCTTTATTTTTTTGAGTCATATTTGATGCTGAAAAAAAATTCATGCTATTTTCTTTAATATTTTCTATTGCCAAAGTTGTTAAATACTAAATATATTTAATCCTATCATTTCATGGAAAACAGTCATGGCAGTGTACACCTTCCAAGGTGTTTTCATGGAGCATGCTATCACTATTTACAGAATCAGGAATGTTGTTTCTGGAAATCAGTTTGATTGCCTTTTTACTTCAAGGAAATCATACTGGTGATTTGGAAGCTTTGACTCGCACATTTGTTGTATCAGGAGTTATGGTAGCCTCAGATGTACTTTTAAAGGTATTCTTTAGTGCAACACATTTAAATGTCTTCTTCTCTTTCATAACACTATTATTTCATACATACTTGAAAGATGTTTTGTTTTTCTATATCCTATTATTAGTGCTATGTTTGAGATTTTAGCTAAAAAAATTAATTCCTTTCTTTTTGTTTTTTTAGGCTTGCTCTCTTTATTAATTTTGTGTGATTCATATACAGAACTGTATCTGTTTCGTCCTGATTAGGTTTTTTGTTATGAACTCCGTTAGAATTTTTGCATTCCCAACCTACATCAAGAAAACTTCAATTTTCTTTTATGATGATTAACGCAACTTCATTTTTGTTAAGATGCTATATTACTAAATAACAACGTTGGAATAACTATGAGTGATGAATAACGTAGTAAATTTTCTTTTTTTGAAATATAATAAGTGTTATAATTTTCCTAGAGCTTGCACTAAAAAAATGTAGCTCCTCCTTGTCCATCCCATCATCATAATCAATGTCATCGTTACACTCATTCTTCTTCTTTGTGGATCTGAATATTTTTTTGCACTTTGGGTGTTGAAGAAATGAATCGGATTTGCATTACAAGAGGCAGACTAAACCATCATGAAGTGCAAAGGATCAATTGTTTTTCCTCTTGCAAGGCTTTCGTATTCCTAGTTCAGAATATATATTTGAGCCTAGCCCCATGGTTAATTAGCAATTCTGTGACGGAAGGAAGTGATAGAGGCGTTAAGTGGGATCTAGATGGATGCTTAGAATTGATGAAATTTAAGGTTTTTGGATACAAAAGATGGTAGTTGGTTACTGGGAATGGGGGCTGGCTAATAGTGGACAAGAAAACAGAAGAAGTTTGTGGGCAAAGTAATGGTTAGATTCTTTTGAGTCGCATATATTGATGTTATTAAAAAGGTATAAAGGGGTTATAACATGTGGTCGATCTCAAGGTGACTTGTCTAATGATTTTACTTATATTATTGGTTTGCATCAAGGCTTTGCTTTCATTGCATAATTTCTCGCTTTAATGATAGTTGTTTTTGCTGCATAATTTTAAAAGGAGGTTCCTTCATGTATGTTATTTATAGATGACATTTCATTGTTGATAAAACTAGGGTTGGAATTAAAGAAAAATTTAAGTTGTAGAAGATTATCTTAGAATAAAGGGTTTTAATGCAGTAGATCTAAAGTTTAATATATAGGCTGTAAGTTTAATTGTAGAAGCCAACATTGAGACATACTATTAAGAATCATGATGTTATATAGCAATGAATGGTTGCCAATAAAGAAGAAACTTACCAATAAAATAAGCGTTACCAAGATGAGGATGTTAAGGTGGATGTGTGGGTCTACTTGAAAGTTAGAATGAAAAATAAGTTCATATATAGCAAGGTTGGTGTAACTCCAACAGCGGATAGAATTAGAGAATGTCATGTTAAATGGTATTCCATGTTCTATCAAAAATATTGAGTATATGAATTTTTCCATGTTAAAGAGTAAAAAAAAAATGACAAAATATTAGAAAGAATCTTCTCTATTTTGAACTTAGGGAGGGTTTTCTATCTAATGCTTGGTGCCTTTGAAAATGATATGAGGAAAATCATTCTTCTTAAATTTTTGGTGAGTGTGAAGCTGTCATTATCAATATTTAGTATTTGTCTTCTGTTTTGATAGATTGAATTGTGTTTTGACTAATTGTTGTTGAACTCTGAGAGGCACTTGTGGTGATATACATTGCGGTTTTAATTCCTGAACTTGGCAAGTTATTCTTCTATTAATGTTCTTGTTTGCTGTGTTTAATAGTGCAAAATATTTAGAGCTAGTGCCAACTAGTGTAACGATTTTGTACTTTTTTTTCTGTTTATTGTTTAACATTCGTCTTTTTCTTTTTGCAAATAAATACTTTTTCTAATCTGTTCAAAAACTTCAAGAGATTGATTAATTGCTCTCCAGGGTATCTATTTATTTGGTTTTGGAGTGCCCTTATTCATTGAAAATCATGATCAATCAAACAGAGTGAAATGGGGCTTGTGGATTGTCCATAAGTTGCTGCTCACTGCAATTTATGGCCTAGTTTTATTCATGCACCATTCTAAATGGAGAGAGAGACTTCCAGGTGAAAATTATCACATTATCATCCTTATATCTCTACTCATTTTTGTATGCCCCAATATGGGCTTATTTTATGAACCCTTTCTTTGTTTCACAGCTCGGCCGGCTTTCTACAACTACATCTGTGTCATGTTCTTAATAAATATCGTATCACTCTTCTCTTGCTTGCTCATGCAAAATGAAGTGGGGTTTGGGTTCTGGTATGCTAATTCTACAACTGCTGCTGTTGTCTTCTAATTCTAAAGCTTAAACTTTTCTCCAATTGTTTTTTCCTTGTAGGTTGTACAGTGTCATGACCATATGCTACCACTCATTTTATCTTCCTCTTCTCTATATGATATTTCTTGCAGATTTTTTCCAGGTCTTTCATTTTATTTGTAATCTTGTTACCCATACATACATTTACTAGAAAAAAGAGCTTTTTAATCATGTGAATGGTTGTCATGTTCATTGCTAATCTTTATCTACAGGAGGAAGATTTGAGGTTGGAGAATGTTTACTACTCAGAGATGAAAGATGCCGGTTTCTTTGACGCTGATTGGGATTAAGCATGATGCTCATGCTATCATTTTCTTTATGGCATTGTTCGCAGAAAAAGTTAACGCAAATATAATATATATATATATATATATATAGCTCTGCTAGATTCCTATGCTTGATAGCTAATTTGCAATGATGCTCAGCATTCAAAATGCTCCATCGAGATTCATCGACCTGTATTGTGTAATTTGTGTAATATCTGTAATTGATGAAACAAATGAGCGGCTTACTGACTACGACAGCAGAAGTCTTCACTTTATATTCCATTAATTTTATAAAATTACATCTTTTGCCAATGGTGAGGTGTGATTTAATCTCCCGTTGCACAGTTAATGTTCCATTTATTTTGCTTGATATATGCAGAGGCTTGAATGTTCATAGTAATGTGACAAGCCAATTTGTTTATGATACTTCAGTAATAGTAATGTTAAAACTTGCTTTTAATAGAGGCCAATTTGCTCATGATACTTTAAGATGTTCTCGGTAATGTGACAAACCAATTTGCATATGATACGTTAGTAATTGCAATTCTAATAACAGTATATTTAAGGATTAAAAAGTGCTCTTAATTTTATGCTGAAACTTTGATTGCTTAAAGTGCATAATTGACAAACTCAAATAAATCGTTTACTTTTTTTCTATATATAGTTTTTTTACTTGTACTAGTATTGCATAATGTGAGCAAGCATATATTAATGAAGTATATGCTTTCAGTTTATACACAATTTTTGGAATGATAAATAATAACTATATATATATATATATATATATATATATATATATATACACACACAAGTGAAAGATTTTTACAGCCCAATAGAAGATGCAAGTGATGCAGCATTGCAAAAAACATTAAACTGCATGCGGACATTGCTGCATTGCTCTTATGCTGTGTTGCTAGTACCAGCAGAGAAAAAGGCAACTAGCTGCTCAACAGTACGCTTGTTCCTTTGGAGGCACTAAAACCCAGTCAACATGACACAAATCATCATTAACAATACACCTCCATTTAACCTTAATTATGGCATACTAATGTTGTTCATATGCCATGTATGCAGCAATTATCAAGCATTTATATTATTTTGACATCAGCACCGATGTAATATTTACTTTTTATGTTCACTGTTACAAAAGTTGTTGGCAAAAGCACTGATTGCAACAACAATGGCATGGGAATGGGTTCAACAAGCACAAGAAACTGTGCTGGTACCAGCTTTAGCACTGACGCTTCCACCACCCATCCAACTCCCATTAGCATCAACCTTACACGCTCAAGTAGGGTTGCAAAATCTGGAACTGGAGTATTAGGCCCTTTAGGAAAGGATATCTTCTATTAACAACTGTCATAGCTTGGCTCCAATGATACACTGCAATATCTCTTCTTGGCCACATCCTTTTGGTGTATTGGTTACGTCTGTAAATTAATATTCACAATCATGTGCTCTTCAACCGATCACTTATTTATTAGTAAAATCACTGTGATGCGCTGATGATCACTATGGCTTCATGGATGAAAGCAGCTACAGCCATTTAATAAAGTGCACCAATGATGGCAGATCCTTCTTAAGTTGCACACAAACTAAGACTAAGTGCAGCTAAAGCCCATATGATATGCCACCCAAGGAGGATCTAAGCTTCCAGTTCCTTAACCCTAGAAAGAATATCATCAAAGTTCATTATATTCAAACGGTCCATTACAGAACTGAAAGGAGCATCACAGTTTTAGATCTATAAAAAGAGTTGAACAATAAAAATAGCAGCCAAACAATAGCTCAAAACTGATGAAAAGCCTCATCTACTCTCCAAGCAAGATCAAGGAACCTAAGGCTATTTTGCCTCTCAAATATCACAAATCTCATAATTAAAGGTTGAGAGCAATTTTATCTAATAGCATATTTAACAATCATCTAGAAAAAATGCATTAAAAACTAAGGCTCAAAACATCTTTTTTAAAAAGGAAAAATAAGCGGTCATTGAAATTGAGTTTGTAACTTTCCCTGCAAATTGAGTTGAGTCTGCCTGGATCGTTTCGCAGGAGCTGCTAATAAAAAAGATGAAAAATAATAACAATGTGTTGGTTTTCGATAAACCTAACTCTAAATTTAAAATAACATATTTTTATAAATGTATTTATACAGATACACGAATAAGGAAGAACCTTTATTGCTTTTGCTGCTTGAGGAAATGACGGAGGATTTCCAGACCTTGTACTCTTCTTTCTCCGTCTGCTTGCGCTTCTTGTATAAACTAGAAGGAATCTGCATCCATAAATTAATTTAATAAACAACATGACAGCATGAGATTGAGAATAAACAAAAGAAATAAGGAAAAAAAATTATTAGTTTCTATAATTTTATATTTTATCAAATTAGCCTCTAAAATTTTAAATTCATCAAATAGATTCCTAAATTTGTTAAAATATATTAAATAAATTTTATAATTTTATTTATGTATCAAATTGATCTATAAAATTCTTTTTCTTAAGAAAACTAATAGAAAATCGAAATCAATTGTTGACAGCTATGATAATCTGTGTTCTCCGGCAAAGTCCAAAATGCTGCATTTATATACGACTTCAAATTTGGATGATCAGAAGAATCACAAGTCAAATAATTAAAAAGAAAAAGAAAATAGAAAAAAGGAACTAGCGATGATCAGCCATGATGATTTGTCCATCAGGAACTACCACACCGCCGGCATCAGCAGCAGGGTTGCCGTCTTCCTCGTGGGGATATCCGCCCTCTGGCCTCGTTGGATTCATTCTCTGCCTGCAGGCGAGGTCCCAGGTATCAACGAATGGGATGATATGTATAACAGTATCATCATCATATTGATGATGATCAATCATAAATTATATCAAATCTAACAATTTTATTTCATATTAATTTTGGCAAGCCAATATGGATGATTCTCACTATCCAAGAACGGCAAAGGATACAAGTGCTCCTACAGTAGTAGTGATAAAACTCCGCTGGTGTTCATCTTGGTCGCATTTCTCCTCTTCGTTGTAGCCATGTTCGCCGAGCACGCCTACATGCTTGTCGCAATCCCCAGCAATAGGCGATCCGAGTGTGGCGTCGCCTGCCACCAGGGCGCAGAAATGACAAATTCCCCCCTCTTCCTGACAACTTGGTAATTCGACGGCCCAAATTTCTTTTCCGAAGATCACCACAGAACTTGCCAGCACCTTGAAGTCCACATATACTGGGCAAGTTCGGGACCTTTGTGCGGGGTTTTTACCTACACGAGGGAGGCTCACAGGGAGTAAAAGAAGGGAAGGAAGAGGATGAAAGCTGTGATAGTGGCGGCAACAGGTGGGGTGGTGTTCACCCGTGTTATGGTATTTCAAAATTAAGGGACGCCGAAAAAGCAGATGGTGGAGAAAGAGGGATAGGTGAGCGAGGGGAGGCGGGGAGCGGCCGTTCGAGAAACCATTGATGGTGTTCACGATGCTCTGTTGCGAGGATAGAATGAGAGATGCATGTGGCTGCCAACAATTGATTTCAATTTCTATTATTTTTTTGAGAAATTTAACGCGCCCACCGAGCTGTAGCCCAGAAAAATTTAGCTGAACTGGCCAACGTGTTAATTCTACGTAAAAAAAAAAAAAAGAGAGAAATGCTTCACACGATGAGCCCAGAAAAACCCAGATGACTTGGCTGCCCACGGGTTAATTCCACGTAAAAAAAAAAATTAGCTCCCTTTTACGTCTTCCCCTGCTCCGGCCCCCTCTTCAAAGAAGTCCGCTGCCCTTTTGCTTGCAACAGAGGCCACCTCGCCTCGCCTCTTGCTCCTACTCTCGCGAGCCTTTTTTTTTGCTCTGGCCACAACATCTGCTGCTTTCTCGATCGCCTTCTCAGGGCCTGGCTGCAGCAATAGCTTCCTATCTACAGCCCACGGGTGTGGAGAGGCTGCTTTGACGTTCGGGATCTCTTAGTCTAATTCCGCCCGACAAATAACCTAAATTTAAGATTCTTTTATAAGTTTCCAAATGCCAGACTTTATCGGCTTTTTGGCCAAATTCTTCTCTTGAAAAAGTCACAGTAAAGAAAGAAAAAATACCAGTAATTTGCAATGACTGCTGCTACTATTGAAAATTTATAAGAATTTCCTGCGCATCCCAAACAAATCGAGCAAAAAGAAAACACCAAGCAGCAGTTTGCATACCCAAACTACTCATTAGGAAATGAATCAAAATAGACGCACCTAGCGCTTGGAACTTTGCTTGAAACATCGGGCTAGAACTCCGCGGGCAAACCAAGAAACCCATCGAACCCCTATCGAAAGTCACATGAGATGCAAGTGCTGCACATCCGTCGGCCAGTCAATCTCCATTGAAGCCTTGGCCCCTTCTTCGTTGGCGTCGATGCTACAGAACACACAAGACCTGCAAAATACTGCAAGAACCGGCTCTTCTTCTCGTTTCCGTCGGGCTTCTCCGTCTCTGCTATGATCTTCATTGGTGAGATTAACAGATTAGCTCGTGGCAGGAAATGGAGTTGGGGACGAGGGGGTAGAGGAGGTCGAGAGGGTGGAGGCTGTCGTGGACGTCAAACCGGTGGATAGGGGGTGAGGGGGACGCCGAGCTCGGCCATGCAGGCTTGAATGCCGTAGAGGGTAGGGTAGCCCCGGATAGCATTTTTTATTCTAACATGGAATTTTCCACGTTGCCCGCCAGCTTAGTTGAGTTTTTCTGGACTACAAGTCAGCCAGCGTTTTAAGCATTTCTGTGGCCGGAGAAGAAAGAAGGCTTACTAGAGCACGAAGAGAGGCGGCTCAGTTGCAGGCAAAGGGGCAGTGGACCTTCTTTGAAGCAGGGGGCTGGAGGAGGGAAGACAAAGAACTGCGGCTAGTTTTTTTTTTACGTAGAATTAACGCGTTAGCAGCAGGTCAGCTGGATTTTTCTGGGCTACAGCTTGGTCGTGTGAAGCATTTCTCAAAAAAAAAAAAAAAAAAAAAAAAAAAAAAAAAAAAAAAAAAATTATTTAAAATTGTTATTGGCTGATATTGAGTGTTCCGTGATATTATTTAAAATTGTAGATAAGAAAGTAGCTATTTGATTTGATGTCATTTGAGTAATGACATCTCAACAATTACAAAAATGCCATTGTATAATGTTATTTGAATGTCGGTCGAAAATCAACCGACATTCAGATAACAATTCGCCAATCTATCGCGGGAGAGACGAGAGAGGTAGGGTACTTCGCGCGCGACTTGGAGATTCGACGCCGAGCCTTGCCTGCCGTCGCTACCAGACGCACGGAAGGTCACAGTCGCCTCTCGCCGATCGCTGAGATCGCTGCCTTCTTCGTTGCCTTCGCTGCTCGCCGAGCCTTCATTGCCTTCGCCGCTCGCCGAGCCTTCGTTGCCTTCGCCGCTCGCCGAGCCTTCGTTGCCTTCGCCAATCCTTCTTGCGTTCACGGAGCCTTCATTGCCTTCGCCAAGTCTTCATTGCCAGACGTGCGGAAGGGTTCTTCGTTGCCTTTTCTTTATATGCGATTCCGTCTAACACATTGAACTCATGGGAAGAGGACTTCAAAATTGGTAAAACAACTTATTTTCTTAAACCAGGCATTGTTTTTAAATTTGATCGGTGCTTTAATTTTTTTTTAATAATTTGACTAGTGTAGTTGAGGATTAGGATTTCTTATCCTTGATGTGGCATGAAATCATCATTGAAGTTGTGTAGTTGTTATATCCAATTTATTTGTTATTGTTGCCTTGATAGATATGTCTAATTAATTGGATTGATGGCTGCTGCAATTGAAACTATTCCAGTGTAAATAGGTTTATGATTTATCTTTGTTTTCTTTCCATAGGAGTCGATAATAACAACAAAGCATGTCCAAGAAGCATAACCCATCTTTATTTGCTCAATTTCAGTTTTTTGGGGTATTTTTACCTTATGTGTAATATAACATGAATGATACTGAACCAAACAGCATATATCTGAATAATACTGACATCTGTTATTTAAATAACACTGAACCAAACAGCCTTTGTTATCTAAATAATACTGTTATCTGAATAACATACTATCTGAATAACATGCTATCTTAATAATTTTTCAAATGTTGGTGAACCAATCAGCCCCTTAATAACTTCAAGAATCAATTTGATAAAATTAAGATTTTAAGGACTAATTGGATTCAAAAATAAAAAGTGCATGCATTAAAGAAAACTTTTCCCAAAGAACAAAAATGAGTAATAATATCATGTATTTATAGCACATGGCATTATAAAAACTTAATGGTTCATTGAACTAAATCCATGAAAAATCAGGTGATTCAAATCTAGCTCAAAAAATATTAATAACAAGAATGCATTTAAATAAATTCTTAAAAAGCATAAAATTTTAAAAGCATCAATCAGCTACTTTCAATATGTATATTTAAGGAATTTGAGCAGTATCAATTACCTCGATTTCATTGTCTGCAGAAGAATTATCAGAGACATCGCTGTCACCGTGGCTCATACTTTTGTTAGGCAATGTATCCAGCAAATCTGAGATCAATTTAATTTAAATGGGTATAGGAGAATATCAAATTTATTTCATACTGTGGGCAGTAAAAAGTTTTTATAAGAAAAAAAAAGAAAAATAAGTACCTCGATGAGCTTTCACAGCCTGTGCATCTTTCTTCTCCTTGGAGCTCCCAAGAACATCAAAGCACAAATCATTCATAGAATTCATAATCTGCATAAAACATGTAAATTGAAAAAAAAAAAAGATTAAATAGATGAATTTTTTTTTGCCTTTTTAGCACTTACAGTTATAAATTCTGATTCGGATGTGCCTGATAGCTCCATAAGCTTGAATTTGTCTATCTTTAGCTGCAAGCATGTTAAAGAAAGTTTTTGTAGTTTGACTTAAAATGATATGCCTAAATTAACTCAACAAACCAGTTCAAAAACTACCTTGTATTTTTTGGCACAGAGATAAAACACAACAGCTGTAAAAACCGGACGACTGAAATTTGTGTTTGCCCGACGAGAGGCTGGCAATGCAGCTAGAAATCGCTCTTTGTAGCTGAAAAGAAAAAGGGTAGGTTATACATTTAATTCAAAAAGAATGTATGATAAATCAATTTTCTTTTTATAGGCAGAACAATTTTTTTTTAATTAATGATAAAAAGAGCTAAATAGAAGAAGTTTTAAAAACAAGCTTCGTACAATTAAGATAATTCATTATAATGATAACTAGAAGCATATCTATCACAACTAATAGTTTAAGAAAATAAAGACTGGGTATTCAAACAATGCCTTCAAGAAAAGAATGCCAAAACACACCACAAATGCATGCATGAGTTATTATGCAATAAATTGCAATTGGTTGAAAAGTGCAATGCAAATTAGAGAACAGAAATTGAAAAGATGAATTAAAGTAATTGCAAATTTTTTCAATTTCTATGAAGACTATCAAGAGTTTGAATTATCATAATAAATTCTTAAATCAATTATAGGAGAGCATAAATGATTATTTTTAAAGAGTTACCATAAGGTTTCAATATGACTTTTATAAAGAGGGGAAAAGACTTTATTGGCGCAACCTCATTAGTAATGATCAAATTTGTTACTGCCTAAATGCAATGCTAAAAGCTTATTCCATGACACAGGATTTTTTATCTAAAGAGCTTCCAAAATTCAACAGGATTTAGCTAATGATTTCAATGAAAAAGAAGAGTTCAAACTTGGTTCACTTAATTTTTCAATGAAGTTACAGTGATCTAGAATTCATAACATAAAGAAGATATTCAAAGTGAAAAAAGGCATAAAGTTACGTACAGTGATAAGCCCTTCTGTACAAAGGAAATCAACCTCACACAACCAAACTGTACTGCGAGCTCACGAACATTCAAGCTTGCCCTGAAAAAATAACCAATGGATTAAAAATCCTGTGTTCATTTTCCATCAAATAGACAAAAAAAAAACACAAATTAATCAATATCACAAAAAATAAATAAGAAACCAACTTGACTCCAAGCCCATTTTGCATAGCATTGAAGCATCTGATATATGCCCTTTCTGACATTCCACTCATTCGAATTGCTGCAGAACGATCAAAGATCATTTGCAACCTATAAAAATTGATCAAAAAACTTAAGTAAACCATTTAGAGAGGGAGAGAGAGAAATTGAAAGTATTAAAGTAGAATCAATACCTAGAAGAAGCGATTTCTAAGCAAATGATGGCTTTCACAACCTCCCCCTGTTGAGACGCCAAAAATGGCGATTATAGAAGCACCAAAACGTTTTGAAGAAATGCTTCAAACAAAGATATATTTACCAGTCCTACAATGGAGGAATTGAACTGAGCGTCAGCTTGACGGCGGAGCTCCTCGGCCTTGCGGATAAGTGCCCTTGAGTTGGTGAGGTCGAGTCTGGCAGCAATGGAAGAGATATCCATGGAGGACTATCAAACTCTATAGCTTCTTTGGTGGCAAGATTTAAGTGTGTTAAGCTCTTTTGAACGTGTCCGGTTTTGTAGGATTAAAGGGGTGAAAGTTCCACCAATAAATACAAAAAAATATTAGGCGCAAGTGGTATTTATCGATTTTATAAATCCGCAATTACCCCCTAAATCCCTTGTAAATAGCAGATTAGACGAATTAAACTGAAGAAAATCAAAGAATGTAGCGGGAAGTAAGATTGCAGTGCTCTTCAAGTAAAATAAAAAAGAAGAAGAGGGATCGCATAGCTGAGCCAGAGTAAAAGAAGAATGACCACGGGAGAAAAATTAGCAGCGCTCTTGAAGAAAAAACTGAGCCGAAGGAAAAGGAGAGGGATCGGGGAGAGAAGATCGCAAAGCACGTCCAACCAAAAAAAAAAAAAAACAAAGCAGGAAAAAAGCCAAAGCTTGGGAGAAAGAACAAATGGCTTTGGCGTCTGTGAAGACTCCTTTCTCGAACAAAACCCTAACGCGGAGTGGCGGTGATGAAGCTTATTTTCAAATGGCTTCGGCGTCACCGGATTTTAAAAAAAAAATATTTCTAAAGTTTTTCTTGTTTCGCAGTGATGCTATAAATCGTAACCACCCGTTCGTTTGAAGCCGAATGAATAATATAGCATATATTTAATAAGAATTATATTACAAATTATTTTCCGCATTTGAAAATAAATTCGAATTTAACTATTTATTGCCAAAACAGCTCCGCACCGAAATATAAACAAGGGATGTAGCGGGAAAGAGGTCTCGTTGGCGGGAACGCAGCCTTAGGTAAACAATATAATTTATTAGGGATTGTTTGAAAATTAAAATATTTCTAATTACAAAATAATCTACTTGTCCGTAAAAATATTCATAAAATTTGAAATTGTTTTTATAATTAAATAATATACAGAATATTTTAAATAATTTATGAAATAAAATTACCCTCCAAATTTCTTGAAGATTAAAAAATTACAAAGATTCGAAGGTTAATAATGAATTTTATTATGAAAAAATTTTATTCAGAACATTCAAAGTAATGGACTCAACTAACATATTTTATCATGAAGTTCACGAATGGATTCTGAGAACGAATGAATCGCCGTAATCGTCTTCAAAGCATCGAACTTATAAGATAGATCAAGGTTTAGGGTTATAGTCAAGAGACTTGTATAAGATTAGGTAAAATAATTTAACAAAAATAAGAGACTTGCAAAAGGTTCAAGATGCCACAATCATCTGATTCTATCAATCAATAAATTCGGGTTCACTAGTTCAACACTGCTCACATAAATATATAGGCTCAGGCTATATATAGTGTGGATTATGGCGGCAACTCCCACCCTAAATCCTAAATCTAATCAATATCATAATCACAAATAATGCCGTTTTTAATATTCTTGATTATTTTGCAAGTGCAGTTTTGCAAAATGATAGAATATCTAAAATAAAATAAAATAACATCTGAATCAATGCTTTTTTTAACTGAACTACCAAGTTATCAAATGGCGGTGGCCGTTGGATTCTGTTCTACCGGTAGTTTCCCAAAACCCTACAAACTTGCAGTAAAATATTCCGAGGCCTCTATATAATCAAAACCAGCCCTTCCTTACAGAAGCCCAAGCTAACAACGCCACAAAGGCACCCCCCATGTGAGCTGAGCCAGAGACCTTTTCATCACCCTGCACGAGAGAATGAAAGAATTATGGATTCCAGAAATTTAAAAAAAGGGAAAAGCTTGCAACATATTATCAGAAAGAGAGCAAATTCTGTAGATCATTGTATTTTTCATGCAACCATCCCATGCAGATGCAAATCGGGTTCACCATTCACTCACAGAAGCATACCACTAGGTACTTTGCAACTGAACCACACAGTGGTTACAGAGTAAACTACTATCCTTAAGAGGTAGAGCTTATGGCATGATTAAGCAGCAAGTTTTTAATAAATTCATTCAGCTCGCTAGTATTATCATTAGGTCATCAGGCCCGCACAAAATTACTTTTCCCCGGTGTCTTCAAAACTCGTTGTTTTCCCCTTCAGCTCTAATACCCAAAGATGTATAAGGAAATGAGAAGAGTCACGACACACACACAAAGGTGATAAATTCAAGTGATTTGACTTTCAAGCAAACATTCACTATTAGTTGTGTGCATCAAATTTAGCAAGACTTCTGAACTAAAGGTTTTTTGGGGTCAGCACCCCTTAGAGTAATTTTTGTTTGCTCTGGACCCCGAGCACTAAATATAAATAAATAAATAATTACATAATTAATTAATTTTTCTAATAGGGGCATCGCACGTTTTATGCTTAACATGTCCGAACCATCTAAGGCAACATTCTCTAATCTTATACACTATTGGAGCCACTCCAACCTTGCTACGTATAAGCTCATTTCTCATTCTATTATTAAGAGTATAACCACTCATCCACCTAAGCATCCTCAAATGTGAACACTTGTTCTACCATTAAGTTTCTTCTTTGTTGTCAACTTCAGCCTCATAGAACATAGCTGGTCAAATAGATGCTCTATACAATATATATATATATATTGTTAGGATGTGGAGACCATTTAAATCATCATGAAAGTGCTAATGAGGCTCCGGTGAGCTTTCGGAGGTTCCAAGACGATATAGAACAAGTTGAGAAAGCTTAGCTGCAGCAGGCGCCACAACGAGCCATGGCGCCAAGCAGACATAAATCAGGACGCCCCCTGGGGGAGGAGGCTCGGAAAATGGGGTGCTATAGCGCGCCACAACGGCAAGCAGTCCAGAGACTGGGGCGCTGCAGTGTGCCCTTGTAAGGACCCGGTGCCGGGTCAGCGGGAGCTAATCTAACACCAGTTTTCAAGGGGCGATAACAACAAGTCCTCTAGCCGCAGGATCATATTGAGTGATTTAAGAGACAAATATATAAACATCAAACATAATATTTTATTCATTAATTCACAAATCTTAGATACAAAGATTAAAATATAAAAAAAATTACAAACTTTTTAAAAGTAAAAAAAAAAAGCGGAAAATCAGCAAGAAGTAGTATCAGCACTGCTTGGTTCCTAGCACCTTTCTTCTATGACGAACTCCTGATCTGGGCATATTTCAAAAGTACGGGCATTCGAATACCAATTAATTGTGAAACTAAGTACTGATAGATGTCATCTTTACAAATGTTAAATAATAAGCAAAATAATTAATAATTTGCAGGAAATAAAAGCTGTACAAATTTATCCCTGCAAACTTGTTTCAATTGCACTTGAAACTTAGCATAAAAATAAATACAAAATTTTAGCATTTGATATCTGAGGCAAGATATGATTTTATTGGGCAAATACAATATCGAGGAAAATAGGCGTTCATTTTTATGTTACATATCCCAACTTTCCTCTATATCTGCCCCCTCAAAGGCTTATCAGTATAGGCTCCTTATGACTCCCGATGTCGGACAACCCCGTCCTAGCAGTTGTCTGATCAAACTAAAATATATCAACATGGAACCATTGCTACTCATTTATCCAAACTTGTTCATATATCATATTATGTAACTTTTAAAAAACATTTAAATCAATCTTGTGCAATGTTGAGCGGAAAAACATATTTAAATATAAATAATAAAAGACATCTGGTACCTTGTTCTTTAAGTTAGAATGAGTGACAGTTCGCTCAATCTGCAATTAGGTTTTGATATTTTAAATTAGCCTTTTTAGTCAATAGTATTATCTTTGTTTTTATTATGTTTCTCTTTTATTTTCTCAATTTGATAGAAGTTCGTATTTTTTAGTAATTGATGTGACAATAATATTTATAATAGCATTATTATTATCATTTTAATAATAATAATGATAATAATAATGTACGAAAGAAAAGATAGAATGGAAACGATTGCAGAAAGTAATAATAACAGAATAAAATGCTTGAATTGAACTTGACATTATAGAAGTAATAGTCATTTTCTAACATTTGTACTGTTGTTCATTATTAATTAAAGACAACAATAATAATATAATGACATAATATAGTAGTATATTTATTAATAAGAAATAAAATAAAGAAAATAAAATATTAAAAATTTCTTCTCATTTTCTTCCTCTTTTCCTTTTCCACTTGTTTAAGTTGGTGTTGTCGAAAAACGGAGGGAGGCCGGACGTGTGGGGTGGTCGGAGTGCTGGTCGGCCAATTTGGCCGACTATTCCTGTCATGAACCTTCCGCGCCTACAGGCGAAAGAAATCGGGGGATTGGGTCGGGGGTCGCAGAAAGGGGGGAATAGAGAAAAGGGAATTTTCTTAAAGGAAAAATTAAATAATTACTTAAACTTAAATTATTCGTATTTTTTCATCGTTTGGCGTCCAAAAATAACGAAACTTGACACTGAGATGTGGCTCTGTGATTTTTCTTATTTTCTTAAAGGAAAAATTAAATAATTACTTAAACTTAAATAATTACTTAAAGTTGACATCGTCGTTTGGTGTCCAAAATTTTTGTGTGGTGTGGCTCCGTGATTTTTCCCATTTTTTGATTTTCCACATAAAAATCCTTGTCTTTGGATGTTTGCAGTTGTGCATGTGTTTGTGCTGTAAATTCTATCTTGTTGTGCTTGTGATTTCTTTATTTGCTTGGTAACCGTCAATGTAACCCCGATTCTCAGTTTAGGCACACCATCTACCTTTCTTTGCATCTCCATTAAGCAATCCAAAATAGGTCTTACACTCTCTTAGACTACGCATCCAGCATTCTCAAGAATTCAAGAATGGCACAATGCAATCCACCTCCTATACCCATCATCGGCCACAGCAGAACAATCACTCCCTTGGTTCTCTTCTCACAGCCCAAATTATACAAACAACTAGTGGGATCTCTCCAATATCTCACCATCACTCGACCAGATATCAGCTTGGCAGTCAGCAAACTATGTCAACATGTGCATCATCCAACCCACGCAAATTTGAAACAATTTAAAAGAACTTTACGCTACATCAAAAGCACTCTTAATATTGGCATTAAGATAGACCCGTCAACATGCAACTTCAAGCTTATGCAGACTCCCACTGGACAGGAAATACGAAGGATCGCAAATTCACGAACCGGTTATTGTATTTTTCTCGGCAATACGCCCATTTCTTGGAGCACCAAGAAGCAGAGCACGATATCAAGATCCTCCATGGAAGTTGAATATCGCGCCTTAGCCACCACAACTACAGACATTATATGGATCTACTACCTCCTACAAGAATTTGGTCAACCCATAACACTCCACAGTGACAATCTATCAGTCATCGCTCTTGTCAAGAACCCAGTCTTCTATGTAAGAACCAAACACGTCGAAGTGGATTATCATTTCATTAGAGATTGCATCTCAAGAAAGAAAGTAGAACTCTCCTACATCCCTACAGAAGCTAAAATAGCATACATACTCACCAAATCACTTCCAACTACTCGCTACCATTACATATCGATGATGAGCAACAAGGAGATAATAGCAGTACCAAGATACACCAAGCAGATCTCTAGGCACCCAAGTACAAGCCTTGCCAACACCAGCCAAAGGCTGGGCGCTTAGGTGCCTGAGAGCCTGACTACATTAGCTGAATCGAATCTTATTAAACCAGGTCCAATTATATCTATATATCCCCCTATGTAATGCTACATTTTGATTAATAAAAAACACTTCTTCTACCTTTCTCTGCAAGTTCAACTACATGAATCATTTGTTTCCATTGTGCAAGATCAAATAGAAGCCCCTCCCTAAGTTCCAAATAAAGATCTTTCCTAATAGTCATTCCATATCTTTTTGGGTCTTCCTCTTTTAATTTAAGTGAAATTTATATAACTCAATTTTCTAATTACAATGTTGCACGGTCTACGTTTAATATGCATGAATGATCTGAGGCGATATTCTCTAATCTTATCCACTATTGGAGCCACTGCAACCTTAATGTTGATAAATTCATTCCTCATTCTATCTTTTATGAATATACCTGCTCATCCACCGAAGCATCCTCATCTATGTAACACTTAATTTATCAATAAGTTTCTTCTTTATTGATCTAACATTCAATCCTATATAACATAGTTGGTTGTATAATTGATCTATAAAATTTTTATTTAATTTTAAGTGAGATTTTTGGATCACACAACACTCAAGAAGTACTCTTCCATTTCATCCAACCAACTTAGATCCTAATAATTGTATCACTCTCTATTTTGCCATTATTTTGAATAAGTGAACCAAAGTATTGTACCTCTCATTCTTCTTGATCACATAATCCTCAATAGCTATGCCCTTGAGATTATAACTTCTAATACAATTAAACTTGCATTACGTATATTCTGTTTTAGATCTATTAAGATAAAAATCTTTAGATTCTAAAGTAATCCTCTATAACTCAAGTTTTGCTTTAACTTCATCCATAACCTCATCAATTAATAGAATATTATTTGCAAATAATATGCACGAATGAATCTCCTCTTAAATGTGCTCAATAAGAACATCCAATCCATAATTAAAGCAAAACAATATGAGCTAGGAGCTGAGCCTTGATTTAATTCAATTCAAAATAGGTAAATCATTAGACAAGCTACCTTGCAATCGAACAGATGTTGCAACCCCATTATCTATATTCTAATAATATCAATATATGCAACACATCCATTTTCTCTCGAATGCTCTCCAAAGAATCACTTGGTACTCTATTATAAGCATTTTCAAGATCAATAAAAATTAATAAAAATCTTTTTTTCTTTCTCTAAATTCTCCATCAAAACTCTTAATAAATATATGGCTTCCAAATTAATTTTAATAAATACAAGTACCCTTTCATAACATATATTCAATTACTCTCTCTCAATATTTTAATATATGAAATAATAATTTGATTCCTCTATAATTAGCACAATCTTAAGCATCAATTTATTCTTGTATATAGATATAACAATACTCTTTTTTCACTCATCTAGCATTTTTTAATCTTCAAAATAATATTAAACAACTTAGTAAAGTAAGAAATTCCTTCCTCACCAAAATATTTCTATACATTGATAGGAATGTCATCTGATACTACGACTTTTTCACTCTTCATCCTCTTTAAAGCATTTCAAATCTCAATTTTATTAACACGGCGTATGAATATGTAATTGAGATTATTTTTATATCCATTAAAGTCACTTATATTAAATTTATTGGTACAATCTTCATTAAGAGTTTAGTAAAATAATTCATCAATTTATATTAAATATCTCCATCCATAAATCAAACTTTTTTATCATCATCTTAGAAATATTTAGCATGAATTAAAAATATATGGTTCTTTTATTTTTTTAATTTGACTAGCTTATAGTTGCATCTATCTCCCTTAATAGTGTCCAATTAATTATAAATTCTCGAATATTGCACTTTTAGCATCACCAACTGCTATTTTGGATTCACAGCAAGCTAGTTTATATTTCTTCCAAATATTTAAACTATTTTTATAATATATTTTGTTATTTATAATCTTAACTTAAACATCATATTTCCACTATCATGCATTTGGTACTCTCTCTTTTAATTCACCAAAGAAACTCTTTGTTGCATTGTGAATACAACTAATGAATTCTGCATAAAATTGGTTTCATCCTCAAAATCCTATTGTCTATATTTTAAAACTTCACTCTTAAGAATACTTATATTTCCCTTCTTAAGGTTCCACCATCTAGTTTTAGAATATCAAGTTATGTATGCAGTTATTCAATATATAAAAATTTAAAATAGTACTATAATAAATTATCTAGCGGAATATAATGTAATAATTCATATCTCGTAAACAAGTAAATTGGTTTCTATTCTTACATTCTATAATTTTAAAAAGTAGATATATCCAAAGAAAGATTTCATCCATATTACATGACTAATGGAAAAAAAGAAGATGATAAGATCTACCATTGAAGAAATTCCATTAAATATGCGGGAGATTATTTTATTTCCTTTCAATAAAACTTTATATTGATATATTACGATCTTTTAGTGTCTCTCTCTATTAGTTTTGAAAACTTTTATTTTGCTTTTAAGATAAAAATATAAAAATTAAGAGTGCACATTTCCGTCATCAAACTTCAATTTCCCCGCTGGGTAATACCCGGTAGGTGGTGGTAAAATCTTTGAAAGTTCACTATACACACTTAAAACATGAAAAAAAAGAAAGATGAGCAACAAATTCAAGATTACTTGTACCTTTTTAAACCTCCACAAATCACTCCCGATGATGAATGCTCCCTGCCATCATAAAGTATGAGATAGTTCACAAATGGTAACTTTAAGTATAGTAAATCCTATGAAAAATTAAACTTACCACTAAAATTGCAGGCACAGGTATGACAAGGTTTACGTAGTATATATTTTTTGGAAATAGAAACACGTCAAGAAGAATTATTGCATTAACTGCAGCACTTGCACCCTACACAGCATATAAAACATTGAGAACAAACTTAACTGATGATAATCCGTAATCAAATTGCTTATTTAGATTATGCATGTCAGGCATCATAAAAAGAACGCTTAGTATTAACTGATAATAAACCATATAAAATGTTGCATAATGACTTCTTAAGCGTCACCACAGGTAGAATACGATAGTTTTAATAACAGCAATAATGATAGTCGCTAAACAAATTTTTATTTCATAACTATATCACTTGGAGATTAATTAAGAGGCATGACAAATCAAGTGAAGATTCTAAGTGGTTATTTAGATTCCTTATAGTTTATATGAATAACAACGAGTTCCAAAAGAAAACTAAAACATGACAGGTATAGTATGTATGAATGCAAACTGCAGCACTTTCATCTAGTAATAGTCATCGGCAAGGTACATGCCAGTTTCTCCAACACCCTCCTTCGAAGCCTTGGAATAAAATTCCTTCTAAGATAATAGTGAATTGAATCCCCTCCATGTATAATTATCTTTTTAGTGTTTGCACCTTAAGTTCCACCAAACCTCCGCATAGTAAACTTCAACTGATTAAATAAAATTTGTTTCTATCAACGTTTCCTTGGAGTTCACAATAGCTTTCAATGGTCTATCCAATCATCAACTAGCTTTGCATCGGGAGTGCCATCATAGATCAACAATTCAATCTTAGTCTCAGCTTTGAGAAGAATTTGAGTACTCCTACCTTTGGCGTCGTTGACGTCCTCCTGAAACTCATCATTTACAAGATGAGAAAATGAATCCTTTGAATATGACTAAACTGGCGCAGCTGAGCATTACTCTAAACTTGTCATTGCATCTGCTGAAGCCAATCTTTTGCCCTCACATACATTTTTGTCTGCATTGTCACTATCATTGCGTTCATCCTTTCTTTTACTAATATTTGATAAAATAAAATTATGATTATATTTTTTGTTTCATTTATGCCTATTATTAACTTATTCCTCGTGTGAAAAGTTTGAAACAACCCCAGTCTCAATAAGCCTGATTAGGTATCAAGGCAACCCGACCAGTCCGATGTCTTTCGAGTTGATAAGATAGCTCAGGGGTTTGGATAGAGGCAGAGTGCTAAGGGAAAACAAGGGAAATAGTGGATTTCAATACAATGGAAATTGAGCTCCAATATAATTTAGAAAACTTTACTAGGACTTTAACGAATGCTAGAGTAAACTTTAAGCTACTAAGAACGTCTCTAGAGCTTTAAACTTCATTTGGGTTTTCAGTTTGTCACAATTTCACCATTAATCAATCAAAGTTTCACCATTTTGTAAATTGAAGATTGGACTACATTAGACAAGTACCAATGTAACGTCTTGGGATCCAAATCTTTTCTAGTAATGGTTTTCAAAACGTATTCTAAATTTTGACCATTTATGCTCTCGACTTAATTCACCAAGTAAGAAAACAAATTAAGATAAGTTTCCTTGGGAGCAGACGAGTCGAGATATAATACCTGAGTCGTTTCGAAGTGTATCCATCAATTTCAAAATTAGAGCGAACGCCTAACAAGTCAGAGAAGAAAACAACACTTTGGCAGTCATTTTTGATTACTATCCGAATACGATACAGTGCTATCAAGTCATTTTTGACGCTTCACAGATTCAGTTTAATCACGGCCTCACAGATATACGACATGGGACGTAACTTCAATCCTACAGCTGCATCGGTTTCCGCGGTTCCAAATAAATCGTGCAAATAATAAAGAGAAATGCTTAAGAGGCCCGCTTAGGTGTAACCCGTCCTTAACCCACCGACGTGGCATACATGTGGTGTACAGATGGTGTCGACGTGGTATACAGCGTATACATACGTTCGCTCAAGAGAAATATGCGCTCCTAGGGCTCCAATCGGCCGATCTCCTCGCTCAAATCGACGCGAACTCCTCCCTCGAACGCCTTCTCCTCACAGCGCTGAGGGATTCAGAAGCTCATCCGACAGGAAGGCTCGCCCCGTTCGCTCCACTCGTCTCGTTCGTCGGCTAGTTAGGGCTCTCCCCGTTCTTCAGCGCAGCCACTAAAATCCAGACGTCCAGGAGACGATAGGGAGCGGAAGAGTGGATCACCTTCTTGTTTCTCCCCTCCGTACTGGCTAGTTTCTTCGTCTTCCTCACAACTCACAAGTGAGTCTTCGCTTGCAATTCTTCGTCCGCATTCATTTCTAGCCCCAATTCGTCGCCCTTTACTTTGCACATTTTGCCCCTTTTTTCTCGCTATTTTCTCAGGTTAGACAAGAAGTTATCATAGATGAGGATATACTTGATTGTAATTTTTTGCTTTAAATTAAAGGGATTTACGCTCTTTGGAATCACAATGGCTAGGCACAATGCTCCAAGCGAAAGAGAGATTTAAAGAGCTTTCTGCCGATTATTATATTTAAATGTTCTTGTTTTGAAGTTTTGAAGTTTAATTTCTTGTTCCTTAAATTTCTCATCCATCATTTGTAGTCTTGGAACCTAATTCAACATCCCTAGCCTAAATTGTGATGACCCATGTTAGGTTGGTAACAACCAATCTAATATCGGATGCATCTTTTCACAGGATCATATTGGTAGTTAGGTAAAATAACAATTAAACATATACAAAGTGTAAGAAATAGCATTCATTCAATTTAAAGTAAAACAATATCCAGAATTTATTACAACTTTCATTATACAAACATAATTATCCTTTGAAGGGGCAGTTAGAATCCATTAATTTGTCATGCCATATCTTTTAAACTATATTAGCTTCCTCCAGCTGTATCTGATCTGGCATTATAAAAATAATGCCTTAATGCACATTCTAAATACAAAGATATTAAAAATATACTTTAAGCAAAAAACGGAATGCAAAAATGATAGTAATTGCAGGTAAATAAAATTTATTGCAAATAAAATATGCTCATGTCTCCTGCAAAATAAATGTCATTTTTGTCATATGCCAAGTTTTCAAACAGAAAAGCAATAATAGCGTAAAAATTAATGTTTATGTTTGTCTATAATATTATGAAGCAATGATAGCAGTTCTGATGGGCAAAGCCAGAACCATGAGGCTGTGTTCATATGCATTTAAGCATAAACCTTCACCTGGGCCCCCTTAAAGGCTCAAGATGGCAATAACATGCATTTAAGCATAACCTTCACCTGGGCCCCCTCAAAGGCTCCAGATGGCAACCTTATAGCTCCAAAGAACTAGCCTCGTCCCTAACCTATTCATGCTCCATTTCGGAACCCTTCTTACAACATTCACAAGATACATAAACATCATTTTGTTTCTCTTACATCATTAGTAGTAAAAATAACGCATTAAGTAGCAATACAACATAAGCTCAAAGCGATGATAAAATAACAAATGATAGTAAAAAACATAAAGATAATATTCAGTGTACCTTTAGTGTCCGACTTATTCAAGACAATTCACTCACAAATTCGATGTATCTGCAAAATTTATAATTAAGATTTTATTAAACTTTGCCATGATCTAATTATAAGATTAAAACTTATATTCTTATTCATAAGCCTGATTTTAGCTTACAAACTTAGGATCTCCTTAAGATGATTGACTTAGGAAATTTTAGACTAAAATAGTATTTTTTCCAAAATTCCTAATTTTGTTCTACATTTCATGCAGATTTGAATCCATCAATGAGATCTATAGATTGAATCAAATACATTGAATTGATTAGAATTTCCCTTGCATGTTTCAATATTTTGACATCGATACATTATCTTTAATTTATTTTACTTTTTGGTTAAGGTTTATCAATATTCACTAGACTAGGAAACTGAGACAGACCCTATTGCAGTGTACATGTGATTTTATCATCAAATTAAACCAGGTTACTAATAATAAAATAAAATAAAAAAATTGTACTCAAAATGAAATATCTTTAGCCTCTACCTAGTTTAGTAACTAATCATCATATAAACATCAAACAAGCATTCATAGACAAAAATATCAAACCGTAAGGAATTTTGAAATTTATCAACCCTAAAAATTGTTATTACCTCGAAAGATAATATTTCTCTTATGCTTTATTTGCATTATATTTTATGCTTTTAGTCAACAAATAAAATATGAGCTGTATTAAAAAGATATTACACCTTCCTTTGATGTAAGATAAAAATATGATGCATATAAGATAAAATTTAAAATTTAAATGCAAGCTTTAAAGATTTATACATATAAAATCTTCTCAAGAATTTCTATCATTCGACTCTCCTTCTCTCGCTCTCTCCCTCTCACTCGATCGGCTGAAGATAAAAGGAAGCGGCAAGAGTTCGTACCTTAAAGTTTAGTCGAATGCACAAAAGGAGTCGACGCACGCAGGGGATCGGGCGATCGGGCACAGAGTCGTGCGGTGGAGTCGAGCGTCCTAGCAGAGAGGAATAGGCGCTAGAAGAGACCGAGCGGAGAAGAATCGAGCGGAAGAAGGTTCAGCGCAGAGGCGGGAGGACCGGACAGTGCGCGCTGGGACGTCGACTGCACTTGTCTCGGCTTCCGTCGTCGGCAGCAAGGATCGACTCGCCGTTGCCTGCTCGCCTATTGCGCGCTTTCGTCGGCTCAGGTACGCCTCTTCAGTTGAGCGGAAAAGAGGGAGAGGAGGTAGTGAGGGAATCGAGCGGTCTTCTGGTGTTTAAATAAGGCGTGTGTATGTAACACACGCCTGCCACGTTGCGCTGAAACGCGCAGGAGGCGTCTGACGGTTTTGGAAACGGCGTAATTATGGAGCCGAGCAGTTCTAAAAGAAATTATGAGTGTACGTATGTTTCCAAATATCTTTCCTAATCGAATTGCCAACCTTAATTGCTGACAATTTTTCTGAGATTTTCGTTTCCTGTTTTGACCTTTCGCGCTTAATGAAAATTTTAAACTTCCTATTTCAGCTTAAATGAATTTGAAAGCTTTCTATGTTAAAGATTGAAACTGAAAAATTGAATTTTAGCGGGAGTTTTAACGGAAAACTGAAATTTGCGGGAGGATTTAACGAATCAGAATATTACGGGAAACTGAATTTCTGGTTCTTGTTTTGAAGTTTTGAAGTTTAATTTCTTGCTTCTTAAATTTCTCATCCATCATTTGTAGACTTGATTCAACATCCCTAGCCTGAATGGTTGTGAGTAAGACTTAGATGAGTTAGTTCTAGCATTTTATTGATGATTTTTGGTTAATATTCTGCAAGTCTAACAAAACAAGGGTTCTCATGGTTCTAAACATAAATTGTAGTTTAATTCCACTATTATGAAACTTGTGGTAATTATAAGAATAAGATACATATATATGTTTCAAAATTGCAAGCACATTTGCAATTTTATTGCAATCGATACCATCCATATGCAGGGTCATCAAGGGCTTGAATTCGGTGAGGTGTTCAATTTAATATGTCAAACACATGTAGAGATTCAACCCACAAATCTTGAACTCCAATGTTAAAATATGTTCGGTGACATGCAAGTCAATGTTCTGCATCTTTGTCATGAGGAGCTTCTTCTAAAGCTTTAATTTAAACCCTCTTTAGTTGACCTTTATTAGATAAGTATTATCTCCACTAATAGTGGCAGGATGACCCCATTTGTAGTTTCAAGGCTCTCTGTGCTATTGAATCAATGGTGCATTGATCTCCCATTAGCAGATTGGCTAAACTTTTTTTATTCAACTTATTAGCTTGCCCATGAGTTCTTACATGCATTTTTCATCATACTTACATCTCATAGTGTTGTTTGACTTAATCTGAAATAATATCAAATTATTTCCTGTCAACAGAGCTTGCGTATACAAAGGACATTTTTGACTTTCAAGAAAGGCCAGAAAACTTGCGTACACTTTTCTTGTTCCAATCAATAAATTGAAGTTTGAAAATTGTTTGTTTTGTAGTTATTGTTCAATAACATCTCAAAGCAAAATTCATTCAAACTCAATTTTTTCAATTGAATTTATAATTATTAGTACGTATCAAATTAATATTAAATCTTTTATACTTTTAAAAATAGTTTATATGGAAAGCGAACAGAATGTTACAGACATTAGGAGAAGTTCTAATGCAGAGAGTAACAATGATCCTGAGAAATTTTATTGTACTAAAGACAAGAAAGATGAGCCGACTGTCAGAATGATATTTGAGTCATATGAAAAATTATTCTGATTTTACAAGAAATATGCTAGCAGACAGGGCTTTGAAATAGTGGTGATTAAATCTTGGTTTCCTGATGGAATTTGTAGACAAGTCGACCTTGGATGCTGCAAAAGTGGTATTGGTTCAACATCATGGCAAATGAGTATTACTAAACCATGCAACGTTATAGCTAAGTAGTGGCAAAGAAAACATTTGAAACTATCAAATGTAGTTATTTGACACAAATCACCCGCTCAGTCCATCGAAGGCTAGATATTTCAAATGCAATAGAATGTTACCATTGCACATTAAACATCGACTATAATTGAATGATGAAGCAAGAAATTCGCTTGCACGACTCATACAGATCTTTTGTTATTGAAGCAGGGGGGCACGACAACATTACATTTGGACAGAAGGATTGTCGCAATTATGTTGAAAAGCAAAGGAGAATCATTGTAAATGATGGCAATGTTGTAGCGCTTTGACAAAACTTTATACATATGCAGAGAAAAGATCCCAATTTTTTTTATTTGATAGACGTTGGAGAAAATGTCTAGTTAGAAACATTTTTTGGGCAGATTCATGATGCAGATTTGCATACAAGTTCTTTAGTGATGTCGTTACATTTAATACGACTTATTTGACAAATAAGTACGATATGTCATTTGCACCATTTGTAGGTGTGAACCATCATGGGCAATCAATCTTATTTAGTTGTGGTTTGCTTAATAATGAGACGGCTGAGAATTATTTGTGGCTATTTGAAACTTGGCTTGCTTGCATGAAAGGAAAAGCACCTGAGGCATTTATTATTGACCAATGCGCTGCCATTAAGAGTGCAATTTCAATTGTTTTTCCAAATAGTAAGAACAGATTATGTTTGTGGCATATCATGAGAAAACTTCTAGAAAAATTAGGTAGTTTACAAAGCTATAAATATATCAAGAAGGATATCAAAATTGCAATTTATAAATCTTTAACCATTGATTATTTTGAGCAATCATGGAGTGATATACTTATCACTTACAATCTTAAAGATCATAAATAGTTGAACTCCTTATTTGAATTTCGTCATTTATGGGTACCGGTATACCTTAAGGACACATTTTGGGCTGGCATGTCTACAACACAATGAAGTGAGAGTATGAACTTTTTTTTTGATGGTTATATCAATTCTAAGACATCATTGCACCAATTTGTTAGTAAGTATGAACTAGCTCTAAAGGACAAAATTGAGAAGGAGGAGAATGCTGATTTTGAATCATTCCACAAGAATAGAATATTGATGACAACTTTACCTATGGAAGTGACAGCATCAACTGTATACATTTTAAATATCTTTAAAAAATTCCAAGAAGAAATAAAAGGAATATTATATTGCAATGTTGTTTTAATCAATAATGATGGGACAATGGAAACTTTTGAGATTTCTGAATGCAGTTATTGCAACTTGGGCAAGCATACGCACACATCAAGGGTGAGAAAATATCATGTTAGTCTTCAGAGGTTCACAAATGAAGTACAACGTGTTTGCAGTAACTTCAATTTCAATGGTATATTATGTCGGCATGCTTTAGCAATTTTAAAATTGAATCAAGTAAATTGATTCAAAATCAGCATTCTCCTCCTCAATTTTGTCCTTTAGAGCTAGTTCGTACTTACTAACAAATTGGTGCAATGATGTTTTGGAATTGATATAACCATCAAAAAAAAAGTTCATACTCTCACTTCGTTGTGTTGTAGACATGCCAGCCCAAAATGTGTCGTTAAGGTATACCGGTACCCATAAATGACGAAATTCAAATAAGGAGTTCAACCATTTATGATCTTTAAGATTGTAAGTGATAAGTATGTCACTCCATGATTGCTCAAAATAATCAATGGTTAAAGATTCATAAATTGCAATTTTGATATCCTTCTTGATATATTTATAGCTTTGTAAACTACCTAATTTTTCTAGAAGTTTTCTCATGATATGCCACAAACATAATCTATTCTTACTATTTGGAAAAACAATTGAAATTGCACTCTTAATGGCAGCGCATTGGTCAATAATAAATGCCTCAGGTGCTTTTCCTTTCATGCAAGCAAGCCAAGTTTCAAATAGCCACAAATAATTCTCAGCCGTCTCATTATTAAGCAAACCACAACTAAATAAGATTGATTGCCCATGATGGTTCACACCTACAAATGGTGCAAATGACATATCGTACTTATTTGTCAAATAAGTCGTATTAAATGTAACGACGTCACTAAAGAACTTGTATGCAAATCTGCATCATGAATCTGCCCAAAAAATATTTCTAACTAGACATTTTCTCCAACGTCTATCAAATAAAAAAAATTGGGATCTTTTCTCTGCATATGTATAAAGTTTTGTCAAAGCGCTACAACATCGCCATCATTTACAATGATTCTCCTTTGCTTTTCAACATAATTGCGACAATCCTTCTGTCCAAATGTAATGTTGTCGTGCCCCCCTGCTTCAATAACAAAAGATTTGTATGAGTCGTGCAAGCGAATTTCTTGCTTCATCATTCAATTCTAGTCGATGTTTAATGTGCAATGGTAACATTCTATTGCATTTGAAATATCTAGCCTTCGATGGACTGAGCGGGTGATTTGTGTCAAATAACTATATTTGATAGTTTCAAATGTTTTCTTTGCCACCACTTAGCTATAACGTTGCATGGATAATCAGTTTTAGCAGTTGGTTTAGTAATACTCATTTGCCATGATGTTGAACCAATACCACTTTTGCAGCATCCAAGGTCGACTCGTCTACAAATTCCATCAGTAAACCAAGATTTAATCACCACTATTCCAAAGCTCTATCTGCTAGCATATTTCTTATAAAATCAGAATAATTTTTCATATGACTCAAATATCATTCTGACAGTTGGCTCATCTTCCTCGTCTTCAGTACAATAACATTTCTAAGGATTATTGTTGCTCTCTGCATTAAAACTTCTCCCAATGTCTGTAACATTCTGTTCGCTTTCCATATGAACTATTTTTAAGAGTATAAAAGATTTAATATTAATTTGACACATACTAATAAATATAAATTCAATAGAAAAAATTGAGTTTGAATGAATTTTGTCTTGAGATGCTATTGAACAATAACTACAAAACAAACAATTTTCAAACTTATAATTGTCGATTGGAACAAGAAAACTGTACGCAAGCTTTGTGGCCTTTCTTGAAAGTCAAAAATGGTCTTTGTATACGCAAGCTCTGTTGACAGGAAACAATTTGATATTATTTCATATTAAGTCAAACAGCACTATGAGATGTAAGTATGATGAAAAATGCATGTAAAAACTCATGGGCAAGCTAATAAGCTAAATAAAAAAAGCTTAGCCAACCTGCTAATGGGAGATCAATGCACCATTAATTCAATAGCACAGAGAGTCTTGAAACTACAAATGGGGTCATCCTGCTGCTATTAGTGGAGATAATACTTGTCTATCAAAGGTCAACTAAAGAGGGTTTAAATTGAAGCTTTAGAAGAAGCTTCTCACAACAAAGATGCAAAACATTTGACTTGCATGTCACCAAACATATCTTAACATTGGAGTTCAAGATTTGTGGGTTGAATCTCTACAGGTGTTTGACAGATTAAATTGAACACCTCACCGAATTCAAGCCCTTGATGACCCTGCATATGGATGGTATCGATTGCAATAAAATTGCAAATGTGCTTGCAATTTTGAACCATATATATGTATCTTATTCTTATAATTACCACAAGTTTCATAATAGTGGAATTAAACTACAATTTATGTTTTGAACCATGAGACTCGAACCAATAAACCCTTGTTTTGTTAGACTTACAGAATATTAACCAAAAATCATCAATAAAATTCTAGAACTAACTCATCAAGTCTTGCTCACAACCATTCAGGCTAGGGATGTTGAATCAGGTTCCAAGTCTACAAATGACGGATGAGAAATTTAAGGAGCAAGAAATTAAACTTCAAAACTTCAAAACAAGAACATTTAAATATAATAATCGGCAGAAAGCTCTTTAAATCTCTCTTTCGCTTGAAGCATTGTGCCTTAGCCATTGAGATTCCAAAGAGCGTAAATCCCTTTAATTTAAAGCAAAAAATTACAATCAAGTATATCCTCATCTATGATAACTTCTTGTCTAACCTGCGAAAATAGCGAGAAAAAGGGGCAAAATGTGGAAAGTAAAGGGCGACGAATTGGGGCTGGAAATGAATGCGGACGAAGAACTCACTTGTGAGTTGTGAGGAAGACGAAGAAACTAGCCAGTACGGAGGGGAGAAACAAGAAGGCGATCCACTCTTCCTCTCCCTACTGTCTCCTGGAGGTCAGGATTTTATTGGCTGCGCCGAAGAACGGGGAGAGCCCTAACCAGCCGACGAACGAGACGAGTCGAGCGAACGGGGCGAGCCTTCCTGTCGGATGAGCTTCTGAATCCCTCAGCGCTGCGAGGAGAAGGCGTTCAAGGGAGTAGTTCATGTCGATTTGAGAGAGGAGATCGGCCGATTGGAGCAGTAGGAGCGCATTTTCTCTGGAGCGAACGTATGTATACGTTGTATACCACGTCGATGCCATCTGTACGCCACATGTACGCCACATCGGTGGGTTAAGGACAGGTTACACCTAAGCGGGCCTCTTAAGCATTTCTCTAATAAAATAATCCAAAAAATTTATATATTATATAGAATTATTTATTTAATTTAATTCAAAAATATTTAAAATGCATTTTATTTTTGGAAATTTAAGAATAGTATTACAAATTATGGTTGATTTTAAAAGAAAACCTTTGGCAATCATTTTTAATCAAACAAACTAATCATTGCAAATTTACTAAAATATTAAGAAAAGATCTAAAATTTTAAAAATACAAAAATATTGTTTTGATAAATATTTTATTTATATTAGTTTTTAAATAATTTATTACAAAATAAATTAATAATATAAAATTTTCTTAATTATTATAAGAAATAGCTAAAATATACTTCAAGTTATTGTTGTTTATTTTAAGAAATTTTCAATGAGAGATTTCAAATATATAACTCTAGATATTTAAAAAATTATCCAAATTTCATATTTTTAATTACTAATAACACAGTAGTTATTTCAATGTCTTAGATGTTTTGCATGACAACTTCAAGCAATTTCTTGAGTTTGACAAGTTCTTAAAAATGCAAGGTATGGGGCCAACTCCACAATGATGGCACCCTCGTTTAGTTGGAATGTAGTGTCCTCTTCGACGCTTTGCAATGTAGGTTGCGGCTAAGAAGCGTGACAAAATCACATATGAAACAATTATGTGCTTTTATTATTATCAAGGCACCTTGGTGCAGCCTTTGCTCAACATGGGACTCTATGGCCAAGATCAGTCATAATTACACTCACTCCTCATGGTGTTGCCCACCTCCATGTTAGTTTAAGATTGATTTTGATGTCTCTTTCATTGCACAGCTCATTAATGCAAATAGTGGATTATTATCTAAGATGATTCTAATAGTTTGGTTGTCGTCACTGGCTAAATGTTAAACCATGCCAACACTAAACTAAATTTGAGGCAGGCAATTTAACTAGCTTTCAAGTCAACATTGTACTACAGAAATAGATGAGATCATGGATAAAGGTGACAGTTGAGTGCCACTAATCATTAAGCAAAGGAAAATCGCTTCTAGGATGTACTTTTCACTTTCTTTCTTCCTTTAAAATATATTTTGTTCTTGCATAGACAAAAACTTTTGTAACAGCACAAACATTTGTGCCTTAACTGCTCAGGATGGCCTTTTTTATCACAAGAAATTTTGATTTCTTGTCTTTTGTTATCCGCCATAAGTTTACGGGATGGTACATATTTTGGTTGCCCTTTTTAGTATTGTTTCAATATAAACCGCTATAGGTGTCTGGTTATCTAAATAAAAGTCAAGTAGCTTGCTTGAACAGAAAGCATAAGTTTGGCAAATGTTTCCTTGTGAGTTTCATGCTATCCAGAAACAGATTACCATAGGCATAAGCATAATTCCACTTTCTTTTAAGGAAATTGTAGAAAAGTGGAAATGCACTCATCCATTTCATCTGTGATCTCAAAATTTTTGTGAATCTGTATCTTAAATCAAGGATCGGCTGTAAACTCTTTCATTTGCTCATTTGAGTTATTGATAAAGAAGGTACCTGTGTCATAATTCAATGTAAACTTTGATTAAGCTTAAACTCATAAACTTTGATAGTAGATAGGTTATTAAAGCTTGGGTAGGGTCACATCATGAAGATTAGCTATATGGATAGAACTAGTCCATGAAATGTAAAGTAACAAAAAAAACTACTTCGCCTACAATTCAAATAAGGATTTAATTTGTTGTGGCAAACCCATAAGATAGTAAAAATTCTAGACAGGTGTAAGATTAATAAAGGACGGAGACATTTGAATTGACCGTACCTCCAAAAAAGTTGTCTCCTAGCACTTTTTTGAGCATTTCTTTATCTTTACCATGTGCTTTTGCTACTTGGTCTTTCTTGGCATGTTCATGCGGTAAATAAAGCAATATATGCTCTTTTGCCAATGGTGTAGAGTAAAACATTTGTATCAGGTTACAAAGTGCATTGGTGTCTATTGTCACATGTTTTATTGAAATTATTACCATCATATTTTTCACGTGTGCTTGTGCATCTTTAGGTGTTAGAAAAATAAATCTTCATTGTCTGTAGATTGTGTTGAAATACATGTTTAAGAAATCAGATTGATTAATTTGGCCACTTCCACTAATATCTTGTGCAGTTATGTTTTCAGCTTAAGAGAGTAGGATTGAAAGAATTTCCCCAAGAATTTTGGTCTAGTGCAAAAAACGTTCACAACAAATTCAACCCTTTTAATAGTGCGCCTCAACTTACTATGTACTGATTGGATTATGCAATACAAAACTCGGTTCTGCATGCAGTGTCGAGACTGACATTTTACTTTTAAAATGAAAAAATATATCAAATAAAAAAGTAAAATGACTGGAGTTCATAAAACATACCAGTGCATCGGCTCTCCGATTAAATAGTTGTGCGCTCTGAAAATTTCAAAAAACGCACATTATTTTCTAATGAGAAACCAAGGTGATTCTGATAAAAGTTTCAGTAAGAAACTAAAAATTAATAATCCCTAATCATTGCAAACAAAACAATGACAGGTAAAACCTTTTTCTGCTGCCTAAGCAGCTTTTTGGTACCTCTAAATAGGTCCTGTGTAGTAAAAAGAATACTGATCCACCAAGTGCCCCAGCTACGTACAATTTAAGTAGGAAAGTTGGTCCAAAAAGATTTGAAATCTGGATATCATCGAGAACACAAGAAAGAATTAGTTTATAACATTTAAAACACTTCAGCCTCTCTGAAAAGGGCAAGCATACGTCAAAATATTAGATGTCACATTCTAAAACTTATGCTGTGTGATTGTGAAGAAGCAGTTCCCATAAAGCAATATAGAAAAAATCATAAAATTAAATATAGCAAATATCAATTCTTGCATGCATAGTAGTAGTAATACTAAAAACCGAGAGAAACGTCTCATTCAAAAGTATAAGAGAGCACCATTTTGGAATCACCAAATTTGTGAGACTTTGTTCTTTTTTAAATTATATAGAAAGTTCATATGACAAAAATTACTTCTACATTTTTATAGAGAGCAGATAGGATGCCCAAATTAATGCTCAATATAATGCCTACTAAAGCATAAGAATTAACTAAATCAATGATGTCGTGCAATGATCGAAACATGCCTTTTAAGCCTTGTTACCAATGCTAATGAATGCATTGAGTTTGATATCTTAGCATATTTCTTTTTAGAAAGGTTATCGACATTTTTTTCTTAAAATACAATACTTACCAAGAAAAACATGCAAATAAATTCATACTACCTAAGCACATCATAATGTGGATTGAAACAATTTTAAAGCAAAAATGAAATATGCTTTCCCCATCAAGCTTGGTAAGAATATGAAAATGAAGCCCATTTGTTTTATTAACATTAATATTATTGGGGAGTGTGGCAGTTCCCTCTATGAAAAATGTCATGATCCTGAAAATATCTATTATTAAAACCAAGCCACCTAAGCACTAAAAGGTGGATCAACCAAGCTCTCACAAGTGAAAAATAATTATATACTACTCTCCATTATCTAGCAATTCACTAATAAAAAGTGGGGCCAAGTAGTTCTAAGTGAAGCTTTTTTGAGCAAGTACAACAAAACTCTTTTTTAAAGGTTAATTATAAAATATGCAAAAGTAAGTTGCAAAAATAGTTCATCCACCGTTATAGACAAATCAATTTAGTCTATTATATTTAATAAGTCCAATTTAGTTCAACAAGTACTCTTAGGATTATTATAGTCCCCATTTAGTCTTTTAAGCCCATATTAGTCAATAACTCCTCTTTTCCTAAAAAAGGTATAAAATTATAAGTTGACAGCTAAATTGAATATATTGAATAGTTGAACAATTAAATGAGATGATCTGATTTGAGTTTTTCAGGAAAAGTGGGGCACCTCTTATCCCATAGGGGATTGCCCAGATGATCTAATTCCAGATCATACACTTGGTGACAGCAGACTCTGTCTATCTCCAATGTGCGGTCACGAACGCAAAAATCTGGACAGCCTTGAAGGACTTTGGCCCCTACTATTCCCCTAGGATTGATAGCATCACCCCCTCTTTCTTTACAGGATACTGAGGATTACACATGCTGATACTCTGGCAACCGTTCACCATTTCTTTAATGGTGGCCGGATGCCACAACGCTGGCGTGATACTCTAGTAGTCCTTATTCTGAAGGAGGATGGGGCCTCCACTCCAAGACAGTTCCGCCCTATTAGTCTGTGCAACACTGTCTATAAGGTGATGGTCAAGATCTTGGTTATGCGCCTTAAGACAGTGATACCTCCTTTGATCTCCCGAGAATAGGGTGTCTTTGTTCCCGGGAGAGATATTAGCGAGAACTGTCTCACGGTTCAAGAGATCCTCACTCGTCTCTCATACTCTACTTTGACGGCCGATCATATGGCCAACAAGGTGGATATGGAGAAGGCTTACCACCTGATGAAATGGGGGAGCTTACGTTTGGTTTTACAGAGATTTGGCATTCCGCAGCATTAGACGGATTGAGCCATGCAGTGCGTGGAGTTCCCCATGTTCTTAATCCTAGTTGGCGAACACCGACTTCCTTGGATAGTGGGGCGGAGAGGCTTCAGACATGGATACCCCCTCTCCCCTTACCTATTCATTTTGTGCTCGGAGCTCTTCTCCCTCCTAGTCAGGCAGTAGCAGTGGATTGGCCGCCCGATAAACATTCAGTTGGATAAAGGCGGGCCTACATTCTCTCACCTCATGTACGCCAACAACTTGATTTTGTTTGCACCGGCTTCAGTGGCAGCAGGTTGTGAGGTCCAGCGGATCCTGACAGAGCACAAGAGTTGGACCAGGCAGTCTGTGAACTCGCGTAGTTACAGATCGTCTTTAGCCGACAAACCCTAGCTTACAGGCAACACAGAGTAGCGATCCAGCTGGGTTTCCAAAGAAGAGTGTCCCTCAAATACCTTGGGGTTACAGTTACTAGCAGACCCCGCGGAAAGAGGATTTTTCAGCTATCACAGAGCGGGTTTGTGGCAAGTTGGGTTCCTGGAGCAGTCGTCACCTTTCTCTTGCTGGCAGATTGTGCTTGATCAGATCAGTATTTACTATGATTCCCAGCTACCAGATGCTGGTGGCGCCGATACCGGACTCCTGCCTCTCCGACATTGGAGCTATCCTTCGTAAGTTCCTTTGGGAATGAGAGGGGGTAGAGGTCTACACTATGTGAGGTGACAGGAGGTCTGTCGACCGCTCGAGTCTAGTGGACTCGGGATCAGAGACTTGCGGCTTTGGAGGACTATCCTAGCTGCCCGCCACACCTTCAATTTTGTCAGCAAAGTTGACCTCCTTTGGGTGAGAGCCATGGAGTTTCGCTACCGCCACAGGGGTGAGGACTTTGCAGTGCAGCAGGCTGACTCTGCAGTTTGGAGACTATTGGGTTACGGTTGGCCAGTCGTCCAGAGACACTCAGCTAGAGAGGGGAGCCTGCAGTGGTAGGTTGATGACTTTAATGAGAGTCGAGCCAATCAGATTTATCGTATGGAGAGAGGTCAGCCTTGGCAATACGCGGCCATGTGGGAGAAATCTTTGGGCCCCAGGGAGCCTTTTTCCTGTGGAGACTGCTCAAAGATGTTATCCCAACAGGCTATTGGTTACTCAGAAGATGGCTCGCTCAGTCAGCAGCTTGTGTTTGAGACTGTGACTCAGAGGAGGACAGAGAGCACTTGGTGATCCATTGCAGATACACAAGAGACGTCATGGAGACCTTTGTGCGTTGGGGCTTGCTTCTGGCCACACTTACCTCCTGGGACCAATTTACTGTGCTGTTCTCGACTGCTTCTACGTATCGCCGCCATCACTTCAGCTGCCAGATTGTTGCCTACTCGCTCTACCAATCTTGGAGGAGCATAACTGGGCATTCTCACGGTCGCCCGCACCCTACTCCGCAGGTCTGCGCAGACTCGATTCTCTGCCATGATCAGTGCTGGACTGACATTGGGTTCGACTCCTGGGGTTCCACAGCCCACCAGAGCCCTTTCACCTACTACAAATGATGCCCCCCCCGACCCGTTGGCTGAAAGCCAACATAGATGCTTCCTATAGCTACTAAGAGCCTACTGCCTTTGGGGCTATTGTGGTCCAGGACTCAGACGAACAGTTACTAGTTGTCGCAGAAGCTAGCTTACAGGCGCAGTCTCCTCTCCAGGTTGAGATTCAGGCAGTGACTATACTGCGGCAAGCCTTTGTAGCTACATAGGTGGATACGGATGGCGTCATCAATGAGGGTGACTTCCTGAAAGCGATTTGGAAACTTGGGCGTCTCTGGGAGAGGACTCTACGTTCACGAGACGAAGAGCGGCATGCCGATCACCTTGCCTTTTTGCTTGTTTTTCCTCGTGTTATCTTTTCCCACATATCCCGAGATGAGAATCGGGTGGCGGACTTTTGTGCTCTGTATACCTGTCATGGTGATTTTTCTTTTGCTAGGGGAGATGTGCTCCCCGAGAGGCTTTTGAACCTCTTTGAGCAGGATACAGTGGAGTTTGATTCCGATTGAGTTGTTGTATTGTTTATATTATTTATATACACATAGGCTACGATCATATTTCATGAACAATTAAATGAGATGAATTAAAAGCTTGAAAGTGAATCGGTTAAACATAAATAGTCAATGAGCTATACATAATGAGCATATTTTCGTGTATAAAGTAATTAGTGTAAAGTAGCACATATATAACTGATATAGGGGTAACAAAATAAATAGTACTAATAATCATAATATATATATATTAGGTTATGGGATTTTTCAAGATTATATAAAATAGAATATAAGATATAGATAATCTTCAAATTGAGAAGATATTATAACATCAGCAATAATATCATAAAGCTTTAATCTCATTACTTGCATGAATCGTTATATCCATTGTGCATGACCAAGAACAAGTCCATAAATTCCAAGTATTTAAAATCCTTCCTACTAGTTTCTTGCCTTTTTTTTTCTTGTTCTTACTATTTAAGTATGAGAAAAATTTATAAACTCAACATTCCTAATCAAAGCATCTAACAACTTGCATATAATATGTTCAAACCATCTCATTAGTTGCAGCTTATCTTGAATTGAAGCTGCCCCGACCATGTCATAATAAATTCATTTATTATCATATCCTTTCATGTATACAACTCATCTGCCTTTGTATCCTCATCTTTGTAATACTTAATTATCAATATGCTCTTCTGCATTGTCATCCAACATTATGTCCCATATAGCATAGTTAGTCCTATAATTACTTTATAAAACCTCACCTTCAAGTTTAGGCAGAATTTTTCAATCGCCCAGAATCTCAAAAGCATAAATCCATTTCATTCAACCAGCTTGAAGCCTGTAAATCACATCACCATAACTGTTTTGCGATTATTTTGTAAGATTAAATCAAGATATTTGAATGTCTCAAAAACTTGATCTTCATTCATTATATCCTTAACAATAGCCTATATTATGATTTAACTACACTCCATATATTCCATTTTAATTGTACCAATTGTTTTGATTTTATGATAATTCCACAACTAAGTTTTGCTTAACCGTATCATTAAATTTATCAATAAGATTAATAATATCTACAATAACATGCACAAAAAAACCTCCTCTTAAATGTGTTCAAATTACATCCAAAACAAATTTAAGAAGATATAGGCTAGGTAAAATAGATGTGAAATACAATTACTATTTAAAAAAAACTGCTAAAGTGATACAAAATGATTTAAACTTCACAAAATAACTATATAAATACTAAATTTTCTATCATGCACATCTTATAAAATTAAATTATGAACTTATTCAATAGGAGTATGCTCTATTTTTACTTAGCCCCTGAAGTTTAAGACAATATTAACATGGTTTTTTAAAATGTTAAGAAGTCTAGGCATAACAAAACACAGCAGCTCAATATTTATCTTACACTAGTACCAAAAAAGTAGAGCCCGAACATGTTCATCAGAAGATGGTCAATCTCTGAATGACTGAATGCACAAGTCAACATCGTGTGGAGTTTTCCAGTTTTAATATTTTCCAATGAAATCTGCCCAAGTAAACGCTGAAGTGAGAATACCAGCAAACTAGTAATTCTTTTTGCATGGTGAAATGGATACTGCTGCATTTAAAAAACAAGTTAAAAGTGCTTTCGATTATAAGTTTACCATAAAATGTCTCCTCATAAAAAATAAATCAGCATATTGCCATAAGAAGTATACAGCAACATTAGCGCCAATTAATCCAAAAACCACTTCATCTGATGTTGGTACATTTCTCCTGTATATATAAAAAGCTTACTTAGAAGAATTTCATAAATACCAATCAATTATTTGATAATTATCCAATTTTTCAAGAAAGAACCAAGTATATCAAAGTCGATGTCATTCTTTCCAAAATGACTGTTTTACTCCTTAAACCTCTAGTAAGGAACCAAGTGGCAGATATCTTCACCAAAGCTTTGATACCTCTTCCCTTATCTTATTTTTGAACAAAATCTTTTAAGTTGATTGCTATAAACGTTGCAGCTTGACAGGAAGTTTTATCATACTAGGCTTGACCTATTGAATCCTAGAGATTGTTTCAAATTATTACCATAACAGATCCTTAATCATCATGATTGTGAGAAATATTCATTAGCACTCATGTTAAAGTAGAATACAACAAGAGTACATTAAATCCAGCAGTTCCTATCCCTATAAGAATAAACAGAATCCATGTTAAGATAAGAATGTCAGCCTGCTCACAACCATATCTATAACACCATTAAAATGGTGGATGATGATAGGTCATGGGGTAATGCAATAGAATGAAATTGATTACAAGTGACAGCAGCCTAAAATTCTCTCTAGTATTGTTAACATTTTCCCAATGCTTTAGCAATAACAACCAGCTAAAGGAAAAGGCTCGAACTTGAGCAATTCAACAATTGCGCCAATATAAGAACAAGCCTTCTAGCAAATACATTTATGCCCTTAATTAAATATAAGGTTGACTTTGCATTTTGCAATCAATATAAATAGATAATTTGTAACGACTCAAAGTTGTTATTTTGCGAATTAGGTCAAATCTCGCATCAGAAATCAGGATCCCGGGGAATTTCAAATTAGGGCAAACAAAAATACCTTAGATAAGAATAATTTTTAGATCAAAGTGCCATAGTTTGGGAGAAATCCGAATAACGGAAGCTCCCATTTTATTTTCTGAATTATTTAAATTCTATAAATCAAAAACATTGAAATACGTGTTTGAATTCATCATTTTCAGTGTCGTTATGTTAGGTATATTATTTAAAGGTTGCTCGAAAAGTTCCATCAAATTATGAACGTCGGTTTGATCGTGATTAATTTTTGAAATTTTAAACCTCAAAATTTATTATAAAATAAATTACTGCTCTAAATCAAAAAAATTCGGCTCGAGAGTATTCGTTATACCATAACACACCTCGGTGTCAAGTTTCATTATTTTTGAACGACAAATGGCAAAAAAATACAAATAATTTAAGTTTGTATTTTTTTTTTATTTCTCAAGTTTTCCTTCTTCCCTTCTTTCCCCACCCCCCTCCCGATCCCATGCAGGATCGAAAGAACCTTCCGTGCCAGGCGCCCGTACAGGCGCAGAGGCTATGCGCCATTATATCTTGGTGCTCGATACCCCCCTCCTGCGCCTATTTAACCCCTCAGCCGCTCCCTCCTCCCCCACAGTTCCCTCCTACTAGCCCTCTCCCTCACACAGCAGCCTAGCCCCTCTCTTCTCCTCCCTCTTCCACAGCCAGCCAGCAAGCAATCGGCCACCCAGCAACCCCCTGCCAACCCTCCAGTAGCAGCTCAGCCCTCTCCCACAGCCAGCCAGCAAGCAGCCGGCACCCAGCAGCCCACTGCCAGCCAGCCAACAAGCAGTCAGCCACCCAGCAGCCCCCTTCCAGCCCTCCAGCCGCAGCCGGCCTGTAATGACCCAATGTCGTTATTTTTTTCAAATTAGGTCAGAGCCGCTTCAGACATCAAAACTCCGAGGAATTTCAAGCTATGGCAAACAAAAATACCCTTAGATAAGAATAATTTTTAAGATCAAAGTTCCTAATTTGGGAGAAAGCCAAATAACGGAAGCTACCGCTTTATTTTCAGAATTATTTAAATCCTAAAAATCAAGAACATTGAAATACGTGTCAAAATTCATCGATTTTAGTGTCGTTGTGTTAAGTATATTATTTAAAGGCTACTCAAAAAGTTTCGTCAAATTCTAAGCGCCGGTTTGATCGTGCTTAATTTTTGAAGTTTTAAACTTCAAAAATTAATTAAAAATAAAATATTTGTCCGAATCAAAATTTTTCGGCGCGAGGGTGTTCGTCATGCCGTAACACACCTCGTTGCCAAGTTTCGTTGTATTCAGACGTCGAACGGCGAAAAAATGCGAATAATTTAACTCTAAATATTATTTAAGCTTTTATTTTTTTTATTTTTTCCAAATCCCTAATCCCCCCGTTCGCGCCCCCCTCTGCGACCCGCCCCGACAGGGCTTCTGGCGCGGAAGGTTCCGCGCCAAGAAGGGCTGCCTGCACCATTTTTGGCGCAGGCTGGTCGGCCCACCTGGCTGACCCCCCCTCTCCCCTCCTTTCCCTCTACTTAAGCCCTCCCCACTCCCTTCCTTCTTCCCCCACAGCCTCCTCCTCCAAACCCTAAAACCTGCAGCCCCTCCTCCCCCTCTTGCAGCCCTCTCCTCCCCTCTTGCAGCCCTCTCCTCCTCCTCACAGCAGCCACTCTCCTCCCTCAGCCCCTCCTCCTTCTCCCAACAGCCCGGCTAGCCGCCCTCCCTCCTCTAGCCGGCCAACAACAGCCCAACCAGCCTTCCTCCGGCCACCCCGCTCCGGCCTCCCTCCGTTTTCCGGAAATTCTAATCCTAAAGGTAGGAAGATAAGTATAAGAGAAAGAAAAAGTGGAAAAGAAAATAGGAGAATTGATTTTGCTAGCTCTTCGTTCTTTTATACTTACTTGATAGTCATTATTATAAAATTAATAATGATATAATATCGTCATTCACATTAATATGGTTCTCATTAATTAATAATGAAAATTATACATATGTTATAAAATGACTATAATTTCAATTCAAGCATTTCTTTTTGACAGTTATTTCTATTATGTTCTTTCATTCATATATTATTATTATCATTAAAATAATGATAATAATAATATTATATTAATATGATTCTATCCACAGCGATTTAATAACGCTATAAACATTACTGTCATCACGGTACATTAAAAATCAGACATAATAAAAAAGCGAAAGAAGAACATAATCGAAATAAAAATAAATATTATTCCTAAAAACATAAGCTGAGGGCTAATTTTAAAATGTCCAAAATCTAAATGCAGATTGAGCGAACTGTCACTCATCCGAATTGTTGAACTATTGAACTTGTAAACTTAAAAGAACAAGGTACCAGATGTCTTTTATTACTTCTGTTTAAATATGCTTTTCTGCTCAGCATCGCACAAATTTGATAAAAGTGCTTTTTTTAAATCACATAAAATGATATATGAATAAGTTTGGATAAGTGAGAAGCAAGAGTTCTATGTTGCTTTATACTTTTTGTCTGATCAGACAACCGCTACGACGGGGTTATCCGACATCGGGAGTCATAAGGAGCCTATACTGATAAGTCTTTGAGGGGGCAGGTATAGAGGGAAGTTGAGATATGTGACACAAAAAAATGAACTCTCTTTTCCTAGATTTTGTACTTGCCCAACAAAATTCTGTATTTATTTTTGTGACTGCAATTATTTTTATGATATGTTTCAAGTGCAATTGAAACAGGTTTGCAGGAATAATTTTGTACAGCATTTATTTCCTGTCAAATATTGATTATTTTGCTTATTATTTAATATTTGTAAAAATGACATCTATCAGTACTTAGTTTCCTAACTAACTGGTATTCGAATGCCCGCACTTTTGAAACGTGCCCAGAACAGGAGTTCATCCTCGAGGAAAGGTGTTAAAGAACTGAGCAGTGCTGATACTGCTACCTGCTGGTCCACCGCTTTCTTTTTGACTCTATCTACTTTTAAAAGTTTGTAATTTTCTTTTATTTTAATCTATATATCTAGAACTCGTGAATTATTGAATAAATGAGTTATGTTTGATATCTATATATTCGTCTCTTAAATCACTCAATATGATCCTGCGGCTAGAGAACTTGTTGTTGCTTGTTGTTATTGCTATTACTATTCCACAAGCAAACCGGTGCTGGGTTAGCTTCTGCTGATCCGGCATCGGGTCCTCACACGGCCACCCAGCAGCCCCCTCCTGCCGCTGCCTAGCCAGCCCTCTTGCTGCAGCCACCCCGGCCAGCCGTCCGACCACCCATTCCGATCTCTTTCCGTTTTTTCGGCGATCCTAATCTCGAAAGTAATAGATATTCTTCTCTTAACTTTTTTAATGTGTAGAAAAAGAAAGATTCTAATGCATATTGCATTATGAGTAGAGGCAAGCCAAGTCGAGCTTTGGCTTCGACTTGAGCTTGAGCTCGATTTGTTAATAAAGCTCAATCTCAAGCTCAAGCTAATTTTTTTTTACAAGCGAATCAGCTTACAAGGTGGTTAATTGATAATTGATAGAATAAAATGACTTCTCCATAATGAATTATCATTTAAGAGCAAAATTATAAAATATCAATAAAGACTTAAAAGAAGATAAATATTCCTAAGAAGATAAATATTCCTAAGAATAATGGTTAAATGCTAAAATATCAAAAACTTAAATGCAGATTGAGCAAGCTGTCACTTATCCGAACTTAAATAACAAAAGATACCCAGTACATGACAAATATTACATTTTGCATTTTTATTGCTGCTTAGCCTCGCTTTCGAGCCAAATTCATGTTGTAGCTTAGTTGGTTGTTCGAAACCAATATTCGAGATTATTACTAGAAAATGACATCAATAACATTCAGGGTTGTTACTGAAAAATGAGATCAGTAACATTTGGGGTTGTTACTGGAAAATGACATCAATAATATTCGGGTTGTTACTGGAAAATGATATCAGTAACATTCGAGTTATTATTAGAAAATAACATCAGTAACATTAAGGGTTAGTTGCTGAAAAATGACATCAGTAACTTTCATTTTGTAATAATACTTGTTGTAGGAAATTATTTATTTATTTCACGCTATTGCCTTACTTTTCAAGTATTTCATTACTGCCTTATTTCTGCTAATCGCATCTTTTAAAGTACGAATATTATTGTGTATTGTAGTACTTAGAGTATTCTCTAATTACTGGAATTCCAATCCCGGTATTATTTTATGTGCAATACCAAGTCAGGTGCTTCTAGGAGAATACGCACAAGAACCCTAATGCTTAAAATTTTCAACCTTGCTGATAGATTAACGATGTTGTTTTTCTTATCTTTTATATTTTTATTTTATTTCTCACTTTTGTACGAAGAGTACGATGAAAGATCTTGTATTTTAAAATATTAAAATAAATGAGAAATATCTTTGACTTTTGTATGTGTGTTTTTTTTCTCTCAAGTTGCTCAATATGATCATACAGTATATGAACACCAGATGTCAGAACAGTTTTCGCTGAATCGATGTCGGGTCATCACATAATTACACCTCTTTGAAAACCTTTCACAAATGGTTAATATGAATTTAAGTTGACGTTTATTTGAAATACACTTTTTTCCATGCTTCACACCTAATAGCCAAGGGCAAGTCATGGAGGTTTCTCGCAAACCTACATGTATAAACCACGATTTTCAAATAATGAGTATGCATTGTTCATGTGGCGTGGGCCTAATATGGATTTAAGACTACCTCTATGTACACGTCTGCACTTGCACGCAAGTGTACGTGATGTAGGACAAAGTAAATGCATATGCGGAGGGTATGATAATTTTACACCAATAAAAATAACAAATTACTCACGATTGAGTATAGATAAAATAAGATGAATTTTGCGTACAAATGCGAAATTAAAAAAAAATGAGATTGAGATGATTCAAGCCACAGTTATGCTAACATACAAAATTTCTTACCATATAAAGTATAGAGATAAATAAGAGCTATGATTAATCTAACATGTGTCAAAGTTAAGGCAACCGGTGGCAAAGCGGGGATAATTGAAGTCAACCTCTACAAACAGTCCTTCATCGCAGGATCTTCTTCCTTCCTTAGATGTCCTTCTCTAAGGCTTGCAATACTCACACTCACGATTTCCTTCTCTTAAGAATGAAAGTACTAATGAACAGAATAAGTAGAGAAATATATTTTCATTCAATCTTCAATGCCATGATACATAAGACAATGGCTTATTTATAGCCATACAATATATGTCAATTGACTATCAAAACCATAATTTACCCTTTCATGAAGGGTTTAAAGTGTATTTTCCTACAAATGACTATTAAAACCCTCAACCAACCCACTCATGAAGGACTAAAGTGTCCTTTCATATAAAATACCAAAAAAACTTTAAACCAACTCTCTCACGAAGGACTAAAGTGTCCTTTCACTCAAATAACACTCATGATAAAAAATATGATAACTGGGCTAATCTAAAGGCCCATTTAAATGAGTTCTACAAATAAGCCCATGTAACTAAAATGAAAAATACAATATAGAATCATGAAAACATTAAGCTTAATTTATGATTTGGTGCATCGACGATGATTACGTGGGTGCTTTGCATCAGTACGTGGTCTGAAATAATGATGGATGATATGATCCCGAGATTTATCGTCCTCTGGGAATGGTGTTCTTTTGTTATTAGAGTTTGCTTAATTTAGCTAATGTTTAAGTGCTCAAATGATTGATAATTTTTTATCATAATTTAACAAAGTCAGAGTTTCTTGGATTCGAAACAACTTTTGGAGAAAATAGGGAGAGTTGGGCTTTAACATGCAATTCAATAAAGGTTCATGTAAGTGATCTTCTTTCTCAATTTAGTGTCAAACAAATAGGATTAATTAATTAAAAATCAAGAAACTTAATCTTCTCTAGGGAGTCCCCTAAATGTGCTGAGTCTTGCTTAGTGCTCAGAGATGAACACAAAAAGGTTCAATCTCGACATGTAGACCTTCATGTGATCAATATTGATTGAGTTTAATACTTTCGTTTAAGTTATAAATTATATATGTAGTTTTAGTTGTACATCGTATGAACTTGATTCCACTAATGGTCACATGCATCAATTCTAGGTTTAACTAAGGAGATGAGTCATTGGGCTAAATGGGTGTATGTCACATCACCCATAGTACTCAATGCTCTAAATCCTCACATAAACCTAGAATGAGCTATGGAGCTCAACTAGTGGTTCTCAGCTCACACGTGTCAACTTTTTAGTTTAGCCAATGTCATATGCTACGACACTCACAAAGCTCGTCACATAGCTCTAAGCATAGCATGCACAAATTTCTCGCATAAGCTAATGATGAGCAATGGAGCTCAGAGAATGTTAATGGTTCCATGGTTTTATTGATCGGCTTAGGTCTAAGGTTGCATGGGCCATTTACACACAACGAATGTTGTCACAGACATTCGCGGCGTCGACGCTCAAGACAGCCTTACTTTTAGGTGATCCATGAGCACAATGGTTTTTACTATTAAATTAATTTTTGCTTAGATTTCTTCATTACAAAACATGCTTTTTCTAACTTTATTTGTTCACAAACAATCAATTAAAAATAACTAAATAATATTCATTAATATTGAAGAGTACAAGCATTACATTCTTAAATCCTTACATACATATGCCCAACCCTCCCCAAGGAAGGTTTAAGCTGCCATTAAATTAAAAATACAAAGAAAGGCAATAAGAGAAAATAAGCATTTGCATGGCTTTTACAAGAAATCAAAAGATTTAAGAAAAAGTACAATACTCAGGGAACATCTATCGCGTTCTCCTGGATCTCTCTTCCGTAGGTCTCCTCTCGTTCCTTGCTCACTGTGCTTCTCCTTTTTCCTTGGCTGTCGCCTCCATTCCTTGGGCAGGAGACTCTCTTCTATTTATTCTTCCAGCAACTTCTGTGTCCAAGAACTTATGACTGAAAAATTGGAACCCCCTCTTATTCTAAAATCTTGCTTTGCCCCCCCAACTTTTCCAGCATTCATTCAGCTAATAAATCTCCATTTTGAAAGTTTAACTTTGCTTTTAATTTATTCATTTGTTCTATTAGTAATGAGGAGTCTTAAATATAAGTATTTGAATTCTGTTGTGGGGAATAGGAAAAAATTAAATTCATGTGCATTTTCAATGCAGATTTGAAAAGGTGAAAAGAATCCATAATTTTGGCGAGCGCTATGGCGCGCTGTAACACCGAGCCCTTTGTCGATCGCGCACTATGGCTCGCTGTAGCGCCTAAGTTTCTGTTTGGAATGCGCTGCGGCGCGTTGTAGCGCCGAGTTTTCTGTTTGATGGGGATTGCGGCGCGCTGTAAATCCAGGCTTTTTGTTTGATGGGCGTTGCGGCGTGCTGTAGCGTTAAGCTTCTGTTTGATGGGTGCTGCGGAGCGCTGTAACGCTAAGCTTTCAGTTTTATGGGCGCTGCGACGCGCTATAGCAGAAAGCTTTCTGTTTGGAATAATATTCTAAAACGTACTGCGACACGCTGTAGCGTCGAGCTTTCTATCTGAATCCGCTGCGGAGCGCTGTAGCGTAAGCCCTCTGTTGGTCGGGCGCTACGGGACGCTATAGCACTGAGCCTTCTATTTGGAGGGCGTTGTGGCGCGCTATAGCACAGTCTTCGTGGGCTCCATCCGCCACAGCTCCCTAGGGTGCGCCGTAGCGCCTTCCTTGTTTCAAATTTCTTCCTTGACGTTAAATTCAGCTCTTTTGTCCTGAAACGCCGCAGAAACACACATCAAAGTACACTAAACCTAAAGAAAGCATAACAATTAACACTAAATTAATTATATTTGTTGAGTTCATCACACCCCACATTTAATTTCTTGCTTATCCTCGAGTAAGCACTGAATAAGTTTTTGGATATGTAATTACACAATTTTTTGCTCATAATTTAATAACAGTGAAGTTTTTTTTCCTTTTAATTTAGAGTTTATTCAATGATTTCTTACTTAAAAAAGGTGGTTTCTCAATTGCATTTGGTTCAGCTCTAACCCACTCATATCCATTACCCTTTCTTCCTTGCTTCAAAACATTATGTGAATACTTGAGTAGATATTTGGGAAAACTTTCAGGCTTTTGTTTGAGTTTAATTCAAAGTTGGTGTTTTTAGAAATTTGGTGTCATTTGTGCTTCTTCTTCTGAAAAGCAATGTGTATAACCTTTCGAGAGAGATACTTTTCTTCATCCCGAGTTTTCTCTTTTTTTGCTTGGGAGAGATATTTTTTTCATCTCATTTCCTTCTTTTGTGATATTTCTTTTTTTACGAAAAGATATTTTTCATCATCCCAAGTCTCATGCATTGCATTCAGTAAGTCCTACGGAAGGCAAGTACATTCCTTGGTTTCACCAATTTATTAGTTTAACTCATACTGGCCTTGTTTTCCCCCGCACTTAATTTCAAAGTACCACAAATTTATTTTGATAAAAGAACGCAAGGTAATGACTTGAGCACGTTTTACTAAACCCCTCGCATATGATAGTCATTAACTTGTCAATCTCGCAAGTGTTGAAACAACAAAAATTATAATGAATTTTCCAACTACTAAAGAAAGCTTAATTATGCAGATTTCATTTCACAAAAATTATATGATTTGATATTACATAAAAATTACAAGCGCAAGGTCGAGTTGGGATGGATTACTTCAGCAAGGGAAAAACAAAAAGCAAATGGAAAAGAAAAATTGTAAAACAAAAGAAAAATACAACCTCTTTCATTATTCCTCATCATCTTCTTCCTCATCTTATTCTTCATCATCTTCTTCCTCATCTTATTCTTCTTCATCTTCTTCTTCAAAATCAAGCCAAGGTAAATTTGGAGGAGGTTCAAGCACTAGAGGTTGTGGGAAGAGAGATTCTCTGGGCCCGCCATGCAGATTCTAATTTGTAAGAATCTCCCCAAGAGCTTGGTTGCTTAAAGTTGCAAGGAGTAGATGAGGATTCAGGGAAATGCAAGAGAGCACCCTCACATTTCCCTGCTATTTATAAGCATTTCGAGGTTTGTTATTCCACCTAATTTTCTGCTACAAGGAGGCTTCCTAATGGATGGTGAAAGGTGCCATGAAGCCGCAAAATGCCAATTGAATTTTTGACCATTGGGGAGACCAAAAGGTTGCTTAAAACAGCCTTTGACTGGTTTTTTCATTACAGGCGCATTGTAGCGGATGGGGTCTTTTCGTCCATAGCGCTGTGGAGCGTTATGACGCGCTGTAGTGCTGAGGAGTGCTGAGGCGTGCTGAAGCGCCTGCCTAGCCTAAAAATTCAGCTGGTTTTTAATTTATGACCTATTTCAAGGAATCATCACCCCAAAAAGTTCTAACAAATGGTTGCAAAATAAAACATAAAATCAAATAACTAAAAATGCAGAAAGTTTTAACTAAATTAATTAAAAGATTTTTAGTTGACTCTCAAGAAGCGCTTGATTTTACGTCCTCAATGTAACAGCCTCCTACTAAAATAAGTTAATTAGCTTTTAAAAACATTGTTAAACAACCTAATTAAAACTTAAAAATATCCAACGGTTTCTTTTTAGTAGTGGAAAAGAATTCGCTGTGGCGAGTACTGCACGAATCGGGCGTGCGGCAGCATCTTGGCCGTCGCTCTTCCTTTTGGATCTCATCTGGCAGTCTAGTATTAATCAAACCATAAATTTGAGATTTGGCCGTTCGATCGGTTGATCGAACGAACGGCCAGATTCCGCTCCCTGTACGCCCCTAAAGCACGATCGCAGCCGCCAGGGAAGGACTGTCCGGTTCTCCAGCTGGCCTTCCCGTGGCTCTAATCTCCTACTATTCCTTTCCTAAGGAATTTTGGCATTTGCTGAAGTTCCTTGAGCTGCTGTGTCTAAGGTGCTTGCGGGAGCTTCTTCGTAGGGTTTGCGACTTCTACCGAGGCGATCGACGAGTGCGAGTGATCAAGCCGTGAGAAGGAGTAAAAGAGAGCTTTGCGTGCTTTAAGCCTCCGTCGATGAGCCGTTCTGTGCGGGATCATCAGGTACTTCCGTCTTCATCTTCTTTCCCTTTTACGCACATATCAATTTTTCCCTTCCGGAAAATTTAGGGTAACGTCTTCTTCACCTCTGTCGAGTCCATCCTTGGACCCTGGGAAGACAGCTTCGGCGAGTTTTACTCGCCGGCGTGCTGGCTGTCCCCAGGATCGAGTAGGACTCTACCTCTTTTCCTCCCTTCTGTCGACAACCTTTTTCTGTCGGCACCCCCCCTTCCTGTCGGCATCCCCCCTTATAGATTACGAAGGAGACGACGCATCATCATGGCCAGTCGATCCTCCATCTGCTCCATCCGCTCCATCCGCTCGCCTGTGACGCACGTCCCTTACGATTTACAGTCGGGGATTCCGTGCGTGCGATCTGTGCGTGCGATTTTCTTTTTTCTTTCTTTAAGTTTAAATAGAACTTAAGTATCTAAAATTTTATTAATGAAATAATTAAACTAATAATTAAGAGAATTTAATTTTTGCAGTTATCAATTATGAATTTTTGTATCCTAATTAATTTTGCTTTCTAAATAAATGTTGTGTATTATTAAATGCTGAATGATGACCTAATTTAATAATCGATTTATGCTATTGGATGATGTGTAAATAAATCAATTTCTTAATATTTACATAATTTGTTTTAATCATAACATTAAAAGTACAACTCCAAATAATACAAATTTATATATTATTTTGATCACAAAAATATGAGGATCAATAATATGAAATTTAATTTCAGTTTTGATAAATATTTTAATGAGTCAATATTTAGGATTAATTAAATAATTTTAAAATTAATATTAATCTTTCTTGTGACCTAATTTGATCAATTGATTTCCAAATCAAAAGATCAAATAGTCCATTTTACTCACAAAAATGTGAGGATCAATAATATGGAATAAAATCCAACATTTGAAATATAATTTTCTTAATCACTTTTTAACCTAATTAGGAGTCATTAAAACTCTAATTTCCAATGTTGTCCAAAATTGACAAACTTAGTGTCAATTTTCTCCTTATGATATAAGGATTTCATTTATTTATAAAAGATTTCAATTGGACAACAAATTATGATAATAGATTTTTGACTCTCACTAAATGTTATTGTGATTAACCTAAATTTCTAGGTAGCTTACTTTAGGTCTTATAAACCCTAGAATAGCTAACTTATCACATTTATTATCTCCTTTAGCACTTAGATAACATTTTTATGAGCTTAGTTCTCAATTCCCTAGTTATGTGAACTAATTGCCAAGTGCTTAATTCACTTTTCAACCCTAAGGTAGAAATCCTAGGATTTGATTTGCAATTGATCTATAGTTGGATCCTAAGTCTATTAATTGCAACCATTAAGAATAGATAGTCTTAATGTATTAGTAATTGTAGAATTATGAATCAACTAGATTTAATTTTAATGATTAGTTTAGTACTTAGCTTATTCATCCTAATCCATAAAACCTATTTTTATTAATTTAAGATATAGTAATAGGTATCCTTAACTTACTTAGATTAGTTTAGGAAGCCTATTGAATTCTTTAAACATATATTAATAATAAATATAGAACTTGTAGTTCTTAAGTCTAGTAAGTACTTATCCTAAACTTTGTAATTACTTGTAACTTAGCTAGATTAATATGTTTGATTAGAACATTCAAAACATAACCTAGCTAGAAAATCATAATAAATAATAGTAGAATTACTTTAATTTCAAATTTCTTAAATTAGATAATTCCTTATCTTAATCTCTACCCATTAGTAACCTAAACTACGATTTAATTTTTAAGTTAGATCTTATAATTTAGGAAGAGGTTAAGAGCTAGTCTCTAATAACAATCATTATATTTATAAATTATTTTGTCACATCATATTAAATAAATTGAATCTATTAATTTCAAAATCTCAATTACTATTATATTACAATTAATTTGAGATCAATATCTCAAAGTTAATTGAGAGCTCAATTAGCTCCAATCATTAAGTAGATCATTAAAATTAGATAACTTTGAATATCACTTAGTTGCAAATATTGAATTCCCTTGTTGGCTTGCTTAGCCTTGAGCCTTATTCATTGAATCATTCATAAAAATATTGTGCATGAATAAAATTTTCACATAAAATTATTAGGGGTTCTATATGGTGGACCAGTCTAAGGCGGACTGAAATGGAGTAATAAGGAGACATCGCATTCTTAGTGGGAGAATGTGAGTATTTTAGGTATGGACCCCGTTTTCCTTAGATGTTAAACAGACGTGTTTAACTCCTCATCTTATTCTGAATATACCCACAGAATGAGCACAAATTAAAATAACTTCAATTAATAAATATGTGAGATCTTCAATCTTATAGATTGTTAAGACTCACCATAGCTTTCAGCTATACTACTTTACATAGTCCTAGACTATGTGTATCTTAGATTTAAGTCTAAGATTATTCCTTCAATTTACTTACTATGCATTTTCTATGATTTAGGACTGTACTTTACTTGTTTACAATTTATTTAGATTACAGTGAATGTTGTATAACTCCATTTAAATGCTTCACTGTTTATTTTTTCTTACTTAGCATAAGTTCATTTGAACATATCATGCTTTATTTCATTAAATTTCATATGCATATTAGTTCATTCTAGCCTATTTAGGATGCTTTACCCTTGTATTGTTTGTAGGCTAGGATGTTTGATTAAATGAGCAATTCTATCTCACTTATTTTTCATTTCCTTATTTGTATGCTTATCATATTGCACCTATACTTGTGCATGCATTGTAATTAGAACTGTGATATCCAATTATGACAATAACATGTTTAGCCAATCTTAAAATGTACTTAGACTGTTTAGTCTAACCAGGTTTTCTATTTCTTGGCTTTGCCCTATCACATTTAAAATATCAAAATGTGATAGATCAGGTGCACTTGAATGCTAGTGGAGCTGGACGAAGCGCTAAAAACTAAAACTGCTTCCGCCTATCATATATTATAAATTTATAGCTTATTAAGAACTCAAAGTGAGCTGTAAATTTTCTTTTCTTATTCAATTTACTGTTATTTTGTAATAATATCATTTACTTTAATTTACCATATTTGTTAGAGCTTAGAATATACTTAAATGCTTGTGATGAATGAATGGATGAGTAAATGAATGGATGAATGAAATTAAATGTATAAAATTTGTGTATTAATTAAGTCTTTGCATATCTTCCTATGAATATTTATTGTCTTGATGAAATAAATCATAGGATAGACAATTGTTACACATGTACTTTTCTCCCTTTTTCTTTTAGAATTGGAAATGAGCAATCCCATAAAAAGGATTGAACTCTATCTAGAATTGGAAATGAGCAATCCTATAAAAAGGATTGAACTTTATTGTAGAATTGAAAGTGAGCAATCCTATAAAAAGGATTGAACTCTATATTAGAATTGGAGTTAAAGTGGATTGAATGTATAATAGATTAGGTTATCTTTTTTTTTAAATTATGACTCCCATTGGAATGGGAGTATTGCATGTACTTCTGCAGGTGTTTCCTTAACCATTTATAAATGAGACTCTGCCGAAATTTTTAAGAAAATCTAGACTTAGAATAATTGGGAAAAATATAAACTCATAATTCACATGTTAACTTTCCCATAAATAATTAGAATATCATGTCTAAAATTAAATGTAAGTAATTCATTTGTTTTAGATTACTATTGCATGTACTCATGTCTTCTTTCATAAATTGCATGTTCAATTCTATTTTTCTTTCATTCTTAAATCCATTTGTTGCATCTTTATTTACAAACTTCTATATACCATTCATAACTCCCCTTTCATCTTAACTTAAGACCCTCTTCTAAATCATTGGCCAAACACAATACTTAATGATTTGGATTAGTTTTCTTCTAATCTAGTATTAGGTATTGTGGTGACGTATCAATATTGAGTTAAGTGATTTCCAATATTGGGGTCGTCACACTCAACCCGACCGGTTTAAATTTGTTCAGTTTGCATTTTCCAAGGGAATTTCTTTCCAATTTTTGAAGGACCTGAGTGAGCACAAACAAGGTTTTCAACTGTTGTGCTCAAACTCAGGCACTCAAAATTGTTTAAGGGAATTTTTTCATCAATTTTTACCTTCTTCTTTCGTTTACCTCTCTGAATTTTTCTCTTAATTTTTACTTCCTTAGCACTATCTCCTTTAGCTGAGGTGCAATCAGTTCCCTCATAATCAGCTTTCGTTAGATGCTTGCATTTAATTTCTGGTTCAGGATCGAGTGTTTTAACTTCTTTTGACACCTCAAATTAATATTTTTTTGTTTAAATATGGTAGGCATCAGGTCGATCTCTTCTGCTTTCCCGTTTATTCTCACTGTCATTACTCCCCTCTAAACATCAATTATAGCTCTGGGGCTAGCTAGGAAGGGTTTCCCAAAGATGACGGTGGAATTTTCATTCCACCTATCCCACTCACAGATAATAAAATATGTGGAATAATGAAGCTTCCCAGTCCCACCAGAACATTCCGCACAATTCCTATCGGGGTCAAAGAATCTAAATTTGCAAATTCTAAAATAACCGGGGTTTCTTCCATTCCCCTTACCCCCAGCTGGGCATAAACATGCAAAGGCATAATATTGACAGAAGCCCCAAGATCACACAAGGGAACTAAAAGGACATCTCCTTCAATGACATTAGGAATATTCATTCTTCCCGAATCTTTTCGTTTTAGAGCTATAAGGTTTTCTTCCGAGGGATTTTTCTCCATGTCTTTAATTTCCTCTTTTGTTTCCCTTAGCCAAATTATTTATCGAAGCTTTTTCAACTAATTTATCAGAAGTTATTGTACTCACTGTCTCCCTAGGATTAACTTCTATCAAGCTATGTAGCATTCCTTGCAGGCGAGTGAACAGTTGTGAAATTTGGCCCAGCTGGACTTCTATATTCCTAAGGGTAACTTCAATTCCTTGAATTGAAATTTCATGACGGATTATAGTTTGTTCAGTCCTCTTCATAAATTGAATTGTTTCAGCTTTAAATGAATTGGACGCTCCTTCCAGTCCGGTTTCTTAATTTCTTTGTTGTTGAGGTTGATATGTGTTATTATAATTTTGTGTCTGCCTATTTTGCATTTGATTACCATTGTTATAATTTTCTTGGGTGTTTCCAGTACTCCAAGAAAAGTTAAGGTAATATCTCCACTCTTGATTGTAGGTGTTAAAGTAAGGATTATTTTGTGGATTGTTGGGATTATAAATATTGTTCCTAAGGAAATTTATTTGCTCAGTGTTTAAAGGTGCAAATGTAACGACCTAATGTCGCTGCTTCACCAAATTAGATCAAACCCCATCTCGAAATCAAGATCCCGCGGAACTTCAAATTAGGCAAACCAAATTACCTTTGGATAGAAATAATTTTTAGATCAAAATGCTCAAGTTTGGGAGAAATCCGGATAAAGAAAACTCCTGCTTTAATTTTTAAACTTTTTTAAATTCAAAAAATAAAGAAAATTAAATTTATCGATTTTGGTGTCATTGGGCTAAGTATATTATTTAAAGGCTGCGCTAAAAGTTTCATCAAATTTGAAGCTCTAGTTCGATCGTAATTAATTTTTGAAGTTTCAAACTTCAGAAATTAATATAAAATAAAATATTGCTCCGAATCAAAAAATTTAGGCGTAAAGGTGTTCGTCTCATCGTAACACACCTCGGTATCAAATTTCGTTAGTTTTGAAAATCGAACGATGGAAAATTGCGAAAAATTTAATTGAAATTAATTATTTAAATTTTTTCCTTCCTTCCTCTATTCCCCCCCTCGACGCCAGGGTGAAGACTCTGTCACTCAACAGAGTCTGCAGGCGCAGACGAAACCCGCGCCAGACGGAATGCAAGCGCTGTCGGCTGCTAGTCGTCGGGGCCTGACCGGCCGACCAGTTGGCCGACCGCCCTCTCTCCCTCACCTTCCCTCCTCTCTATAAAATATCCCTCCCTTCCTTCTTCCTTCTGGCAGCTCTCCCTCAGCCCTCAGCCAACCCTCCTGCTGCCAGCCAGCCGCTGCCTTTGCTCCGGCCACCCCCTTCGGCCTCCCTCCGGCTCCCGGCAACCCTATCCCTATGTGAGAGGAGGAAGAAAAGGGGAAGAAAATAGGAGAATTTTGCATTTGATATTATTATTTTATTTCTTTATTTCTTTTCATTTTTTCATAATAATAATTATAATGTCGTTAGCATCATTATTGTTGTTATTAATCAATAATGATAACAATACAAATGTTATATTATGACTATCATTTGTCAAATTCATTTCAGCATATATATATATTTATATATTATAGTTAGTATTATCATAATAAAGATATTATTATTATTATAATTATTATTATATGAGAAAGAGGATTGATAAATTCAAAAAGAAATATGAGAGAATGAATAAAAGAAATATTACTTCTCTTTAACATATTTATTACATATATTGTTTTGTTTTGTCGTATAAATTAATTATCATTATTAAATAATTTAACTATTAAGTTTTCGAGTAATTCTTTATCAAGTACAAAATTGTGCAAATACTTGACTTTTGACTTTCTGATTTACACACTAAGAAAATGTATCAGATGTCTTTTATTACTCTTGTTTAAATATACTTTTCCGCTAAGCATCGCACAAATTAATAAAAGTGCTTTTAAAAAATCACATAAAATGATATATGAAAAAGTTGGATAACTGAGTAGCGTGGGTTCCATGTTGATATATTTTTAGTCTGATTAGACAACTGCTAGGGGTTGTTCGACATCGGGAATCATAAAGAACTTATACTGATAAGCCTTTGAGGGGGAAGGTATAGAGGGAAGTTTGGATATGTAATATAAAATTGAACCCTCTTTTCCTCAATTTTATACTTGCCCAACAAAATCATGTTTTGCGCCAGATATCAAACGTTAAAATTCTAAATTTATTTTTGTAACAACAATTATTTTATGCTTAAGTTTCTGTGCAATTAATCCAAGTTTGCAGGGATAAATTTATATAACTTTTATTTCATGTCAAATTATTGATTATTTTGCTTATTATTTAACAATTGTAAAGTTGATATCTATCAGTACTTAATTTCACAACTAACTGGTATTCAAATGCCCGCACTTTTGAAACGTGCCCAGGTTAGGAGCTCGTCCTACAAGAAAAGTGCTAAGAACCAAACAGTGCTGATACTGCTACCTGCTGATTTACCGCTTTTTAAATCTGTTTAAAGTTTGTAACTTTTATTTTGGCCTTTGTAATCAAAACTTATAAATTAATAAATAAATGAGTTATGTTCAATTTCTATATATTTTATCTTTTAAATCACTCAATATAATTCTACGGCTAGGGGACTTACCCCAAAAAATCGATGTTGGATTAGCTCCAGCTAATCCGGCATCGGGTCCCCACAATAAATATGTTGTTTAAGTTACGGCTCTCACTACTATGCCACCCCCACACAGCTCATAATGGATTTCTTGGATAGCATTTATGCTCATGCTCATTATTTTCTGATTAAGGTGTCAATTTCCTGTTGGAGAACAAAGATTTAATTGGTTTCATTCACATTATTTACCTATTTCCTATTATAGCTCAACTTTTTAGTAGGCCATTGGTATGCATTATTGGTCATCTCCTCTAAGTGGCCTCTTCTTGAGTATTGTTACTCAGAGAACAACCGGCAACTACATCAATAAAGATTCTAGTGGGTGCGTTCAAGCCATTATAAAATGTTTGAACCTGCATCCATTGAGGGAACCCATGATGAGTACAGCACCTTATACACTCCTTGAAGCATTCCCAACCAACATATACTCTCCCATCTTGCTGAGAAAAGTTGGAGACCTCATTCCTCAGCCTGGCAGTCTTAGCAAGTGGAAAATACTTGGCTAGGAATTTCCTAGCCAAATCGTCCATGTGCGAATTGAATCGTCAAGCAAAGAGCTGAGCCAATTTTTGGCTCTATCTCTCAGGGAGAAAGAGAAGAGTCTTAATCAAATGGCATCGTCAGTGACACCATTATATCTAAATGTATCGCAAATTTCCAAAAAAAAATTGGAAAAAAATCGAGTTGGGGTATTCAGTAGCTTGACTACTAAACTGATTATGTTGTATCATTTGTAATGTTGAAGACTTGATTTCAAAGTTGTTTGCTTCAACATTAGGTCTAACTATTGCGTGAGGGATTCCCCTACCTGTTAGTAAAGCGTAATCCCTAAGGGCTCTACCCCATTGTTGCTCGTGAACCTTACCCAAGTTATCTCCTCTATTTTTCATTTGTAAGTGAACTGGATTAGATCTAAATTGTAATTGTCTTAATCTTAATAACGTTCGCTCAATTTCAGGGTCAAATAAAAAGTTATCAAGATCGCGTATACTCATGCACAACTTAATTAACAAGATTTTGCAATACAACAAGTATACAAAGTGGATAAAAAAATTAAAACAGTAATTACAAAAAGGAATTAAAATAACATTTAATCACAAAAATCAAAAAAACATATGCATCAAAATCTTAAATCACTAGTTACTTTTAAGTTATCTCTAATACAAAACAAATATACTGTTCCCGGCAACGACGCCAAAACCTTGACAGACAAAAAATACGCGTATGCGCTTGCACTCAAATGTACGTGATCTGAAGTAATAAGGGATGGTAAAATCCCGACATTTATCGATCTTTGGGAACGGTATTCTTTTTGTTACTAGAATTTGCTTAGTTTAGCTAATGTTTAAGTGCTCAAATTGTTGATAATTTTTTATCCTGATTTAACAAAATCAGAGTTTCTTGGATTCGAAACTAGTTTTGGAGAAAATATGGAGAGTTGGACTTTAGCATGCAATTCAATAAGGGTTCATGTAAGTGCTCTTCTTTCTCAATTTAGTGTCAAACAAATTGGAATAATTAATAAAAAATCAAGAAACTTAGTCTTCTCTATGGAATTCCCTAAATGTGTTAAGTCTTACCTAGTGCTCAGAGATGAACACAAAAAGGTTCAATCTCGGCACATAGACTTTCATGTGATCAATATTGATTGATTTCAATGCTTACGTCTAAGTTATTAAATCTATAGTTTTAATTGTGCATCACATGAACTTGATTCCACTAATGGCTAACATGCATCAATTCTAGGTTTAGCTAAGGAGATGAGTCATTAGGCTAAATGGGTTTGTCACATCACCCATAACACTCAATACTCTAAATCCTCACATAAACCTAGAATGAGTTATGGAGCTCAACTAGTGGTTCTCGGCTTACACGCCTCAACTTCTTAGCTTAGCCAAAGTCATGTGCTACGACGCTCATAAAGCTTGTCATATAGCTCTAGGCTTAACATGCACAAATTCCTCGCATAAGCTAATGGAGCTCAAAGATTGTTAATGGTTCAATGGCTCTATTGATCTGCTTAAGTCTAAGGTTGTACATAGGCCATTTTTGCACAGCGAATGTTGTCACAGACATTCGCGGCGTCAACGCTCAAGCATGCACGGCCTTACTTTTAAATGATCCATGAGCACAAAGGTTTTTACTATTAAATTAATTTTTTCTAAGATTTCTTCATTACAAAACATGATTTTTCCAACTTAATTTGTTCACAAACATTCAATTAAAAATAACTAAATGATATTCATTGATATTGAAGAGTACAAGCATTACATTCTTAAATCCTTACATGCATATGCCCAATCCTCCCCAATGAGGGTTTAGGCTATCATTAAATTAAAAATACAAAGGATGCAACAAAAAAAAATAAACATTTGCATGACTTTTACAAGAAATCAAGAGAGTTAAGAAAAAGTACAATACTCAAGTAACAGTTGTCGCGTTCGCCTGGATCTCTCTTCCGTATGTCTCCTCTCGTTCCTTGCTCACTATGCTTCTCCTTCTTCCTTGGTTGTTGCCTCCCTTCCTTGGGCAGGGGACTCTCTACTATTTATTCTTACATTAGCTTCTGTGTCCAAGAGCCTGTGACTGAGAAATTGGAACCCTCTTATTCTGAAATCTTGCTTTTATAATCTTCCCCTCAGCTTTTCCAGCATATATTCAGCTAATAAATCTCTATTTTGAAATTTGAACTTTACATCTAATTTTATTCCTTTGTTCTATTAGTAATGAGGAGTCTTAAATGTAAGTATTTGAATTCTATTGTGGGGAATAGGAAAGAATTAAAGTCATGTGCTTTTTCAATGCAGATTTAAAAAGGTGAAAAGAATCCAGAATTTAGGCGTAAACTACGGTACGCTGTAGCGCCAAGCCCTCTGTCGGTCGCGCGCTATGGCGCGCTGTAGCACCTGAATTTCTATTTGGAATGCGTTGCGGCGCGCTGTAGAGCTAAACTTTCTGTTTGATGGGGGCTGCGGCGTGGTGTAGCGCCGAGCTTTCTGTTTGATGGGTGCTGCGGCGAGCTGTAGCACCAGGCTTTATGTGTGATGGGCGTTGCGGCGCACTGTAGCGCCAGGCTTTCTGTTTGATGGGCGTTGCGGCACGCTGTAGCGCCAAGCTTTCTATTTGGAATAATATTCTGAGGTGTCGAGCTTTATGTCTGGATCCGCCACGTCTCGCTGTAGCGCGAAGCCCTCTGTCGTTCGGGTGCTACGATGAGCTATAGCGTTGAGCCTTCTGTTTGGAGGGCATTGCGCCGCGCTGTAACACAGTCTTCTCAGGCTCCATTCGTCATAGCACGCTGTGGCGCGGCGCTGCGGCGCGTTGTAGCATAGTCTTCTCGGGCTCCATTCGCCACACAGCGCCGTAGCGCCTTCCTTGTTCCAGATTTCTTCCTTGATGTTAAATTCAACTCTTTTGTACTGAAACATCGCAGAAACACACATCAAAGTACACTAAACCTAAAGAAAGCATAACAATTAACATTAAATTAATTATATTTGTTATGTTCATCAAATACCCCCGGAAACCATATTGCATTTGATGATATTAAATACATATTTTTGCATTACTAATGTTTATTGTTTAGTGTTTAGCCAAGCAAGTCATATGATTTAACTCCAAACACATGAATCAAGGAGTGTTTCATAATAAATGGACACATTAATTTGAAGAACAATAGAAGACTCATTTTACATTTTGTATCTTTTATAATGATCATGGAAAGATAAAAAAATTATAGCTTAGATTAAAAGAGAGCAAGATAAATAAAAATAAAAAATTAGATATATTGTTTAGTGAAACCCTAAATTTGGTTGAATGATTAAAGATTTATAAAAAGAAAATTTTAGATTCGCTAAATAACCAACTTGAGTTTGCAGGGGGAGCCCAACATTCAAATGTGTCAACAATTGGATCCTTGTCATATAGTCATTAAACCTATTATTTAAGAATTGGTGAGTAAAACAAATCCGCTCTGTGAATGGGAATATTCATCAAGAAGTTTGAATCATCTAGCCATTTGGCTAATCACAATGGTTAACTGAATCATTTATGAGATAGTGTATTTGTTATGACAAATATTAAATATCAATGGGTAAAATTGTTCAAAAATTTCAATAATATTCTTTTAATACAAGGATTTAACTAATAATATTTCATTAGTCATTAAAGAGGCACCTTAACACTATAATACCTTGAGAAGAGGAACCCTTGTCATAATCTGACTTTGAGTTTAAGTTGGAAATATTGGGAGGTGAGATGTGAGAGATTTTGAGGATGGGGGATAATTGAGGAGCTTGTGTAGACTCAGCAGCTCTCCAACACAATAACCAGAATAGCTCAATCTTGAAAATAGCACAACATAATTAATGTTGATCCCAAGAACATTAAAATTTTTGTCACACAAAAGAATATGAACCCACTCCTTGTTACATGTAATAATTTAGAACTATTTATAGTAGGCATAAAGAAATGACTCCAATGGACAAGTAAGCCTATTGTATTCTCACAACCTTTAATCCATGCTAAGATTGCTTAAAGAGTTTTAAATTTGAATTAACTTGATCTAATACTTGAAATCAATTTTAATTTGCTCAAGCATGTTTAATATACCTTGAGCTGAATATATAAAGTATATGATAAAATATATAAAGCAAAGTTAATATTAAATTAGACAGAAAGTAGCAATCTTCTTCGCATATTATTAACCAACCATCATGGATTTTCAATGGCTACTATTTAAATTAGCTAATAAGCAAAAACAAAAAGTTATTTTTTGCCTTTAATTCTTTGGTTATTTAGTTATCTTAAATGATAGCAAATAAACATTGTGATTGATGGATAATAATGTATAATAAGTGTTATTATCGTCTACTTGAATAGTAATATCCCTATGTATACATATGTGTGGATCTATAATATAGTATAGATACTTATTTACATAGCTAAGAAAGTCAATTTTGAGCCAATTCAATATTGTCTCATTTCAAGTTAAGTCGACTCAAATCAAATTATTTATGAGTAAGACTTTAGCTTTAGCTTCAAGTTTGAGTTAAATTAAGCTTGTACATATTGGAATAATATTACAGAGTCCCCTTCTTCTGAATTTATATAGAGCAATTCCACTTGTCAAGTATAAAATGAGAGAATAAACAAATTTCAAATATTTTCTCCATCTCATGGTGCTACAACTACATCATTAAAAGAAGTGTGATGAGTAATACAAACTTGAAGATGATGCAAAAGGTGCCTTGAAGAGGAAGCCTAAGGGGTTCACCATTGCATGGTGGGATACTTTACCGTGGAATACAACTTTTTCCATGCACAGCCTTTTGTTCCAAACCACAATGCAAGATGAAGTGGATTAGGGTTTAGGATACTAAAATTGAATAACTTTTAAAGTGGTCAAAATGCCTTGTAGTTGGAAAGATTTTCAACTAGCAACATAAAGTGTATTTGCAATGAATTCCTTAACGTGGAGAAATTCCTATGTGTTCGTTGTCAAAGCCCTCGCGCAATAAAGCCAGAACTTCAAACAATTTTGTTTAAGCCAATAAAGCTAAAGTCTAACATCTCTGTAGATTATTATAAGGTATAAGTAATGACTTGTGTATCAGAACAAAGCTCATTGTGGTGAATAGGCTTCCAAGGGTAGTAATCCCATAGTTTAAAAAAACAAACCATTATTCATAAACATGGCATCTCATGTTAAATTGTCCAAGCCAATCACAATTAATAAAAGCTCTTGCTTCCTTGGCAATTGTTGGAAGTCAACTAGGACAATGGCAGTGCATCCTTCAATCAATAACCTAGAGGAATAAACAAAAGTTGTGATGGCCCATGTTAGAGTGGCAACAACCAAACTAACATCGGATACATCTTTCCGCATGATCATATTGATGATTAAGTAAAATAGCAGATAAACAGCATCAAGAACCATTCAAATATAAAGAAATAACATTCATTCAATTTAAGATAAATAACATCCAGAATTTATTACATAAATATCATTATACAAACATGATTATCCCTCTAAGGGGTAATTAGAATTCGTAGATTTCTCGCGTCATGACTTTAAACTATATCAGCCTCCTCCAGCTGTAACTGATCTGACATTATAAAAATAATGCCTTAGTGCACATTTTAAATATAAAAAATATTAAAAATATACTTTAAGCAAAAGCGGAAGGAAAAAATAATAATAATTACAGAGAAATATAATTTATAGCAAAAAAATAATCATAACTCCTGCAAAATAAATATAATTTTGTCACATACCGAATTTTCAAACAGAAAGGCAATAATAGCATAAAAATTCATATTTATGTTTATATCTATGATATTATGAAGCAATGATAGCAGTTCTGATGGGCAAAGCCAGAACCATGAAGCTATGTTCATATGCATTTACGCATAACCTTCAACTGAGCCCCTTAAGGGCTCCAGATGGCAACAAACATGTATTTAAACATAACCTTCACCTGGGCCCCCCTCAAAGGCTCCAGATGGCCCCCTTATAGCTCCTGAGAACTAGCCTCGTTCCTAGCCTATTCATGCTCCGTTTCGAAACCCTTTTGCAACATTCATAAGATACATAAACATCATTTTATTTCTCTTACATCATTAGTAGTAAGAATAATGCATTAAGTAGCAATACAAAACAGACTCAAAGCGATGCTTAAGCAGCAAATGATAGTAAAAAGAATAAAAATAATATAAAGTGTACCTTTTGTGTTTGACTTAACAAGACGATTCACTCACAAACTTGATGTATCTGCAAAAGTTATAATTGGAATTCTATTAAACCTTGAAAGTGATGTTTTGTGTTTCAACGAATCCTATTTATAAGATTTAAAACCTACATTCTTATTCCTAAGCTTAATTTTAAATTTACATACTTAGAATCTCAAAGTCATGAATTTTTAGACTAATCAATGTTTTCCTAAATTTCTTAATTTAGTTCTAAATTTCATACAAATTCGAATGCATAAATGTAAGGAGAATTATAGGTTAAAATCAAATGTATCAAATCATATTAAATAGATTAAAACTTCCTTCACATGATTTAATACTTAACATTGCTAATTTGCAGACCTAAATGCAAAGATTACCAGCTACACAATCACACAATGACATAAATTCAATATTGAAGTAGTTCTAAATCTGATTTCTTTCACTTCAAAATTCATCAATATATTATCTTTACTCTTCTCAAGATTTATCATTATTTACAGCTTGACATGAACAATGGTTATAATACTTCCACTAGACTAAGAAATTGAAAACAATTCTACTGTAGTATTCATGTGGGCAAATCATTAAGTTAAGATTGAGTGCAACCTAAATATAGTTTTTTTATTCAGATTCCTGGCATTTGCATAAACACCAAAGCATGGATTCTAAGTATATTGCACATTCATATAGAAATCTAGTTGCAAGTGACATCTAAAATAGCATAACATTCACTCAATTCATATTTTCAGCCTAAGTATACATACCAAATTAATATACTGCCATAACAAGTAACCACATCAAATTATATTTTATAAATCTTATAATAGAATGATTTAATGATTAAACTAAAGCTGATATTAGACATTTAGGATTTGCTACTAATGCACAGAAGTAGATGTTAAGCTTTTTGATCCAGCATATAATAGATTAATTGAATGATGCTACTTATGTGATAATCAAAATATTAATCTTAAAGCCAAACTATATTTAGTCTATTTATATATCTTTGTTATCAACTTTAATATATATTTGCTAACACATAATTAAGTTTCTGCATTTATAAAAATTAAAGCAATAGGAAATTCGTACCTGCTGAATAAATCGGGTGCAAAGATGGATTAGGCGCAGACAAGAGAACTGGGCGTAAAAAAGGAGACAAAAGTCGAGCGCAGCAGAGGGATCGAGCAGAGAAGAGGTCGCACGCTGCGTCTCTCAGGCGTAAGGGCTACGGCGGAAGAAGGGATCGATTCTTCTTGCTCGGTCGGCCGCCAGGTACGCCCTTACTGCGTCTTACGGGAGCATTCGGTCTGCGAGGAGTCGAGAGAGGGCAATGGAAGAATAGCGGCATGCGCTCGATTAAACAGAGTGTGTGTGCGTAATGCACACCCGTTTCGTTCAGCTAGGGAGACGCGAAAATGAGCGTAGGTTACTGGAATTAGGGAAATATGGAAGTCGCGTGATCACGGGAGCCGAAGGAGTCGAGCGGTTCCATTTCTTTCCTGATTGAACCGTCGACAATTAAGGCCGACGGTTTATAAGATCTTCGTTTCCTGTCTTGCCTTTATGTGCTCAATGACAATTTAGAAATCCATTTTAGCATTAATTGGATTTGAGAAACTTCTTCAATCAAAAATTTAATCAACGTGTAACAGAAAATCTCGACGAAAACAGATTTTAGCGGGAGATGCAACTGAAAACTGAAATTTGCAGGAAAACAACGAAATTTGATTTTAGCGGGATTTTAATGTCCTTTTCAAAATGACCTTGGGCCATTACAAAAGTTATCATAATTGATAGAGGTTATTGCTTCCTTGGAAATCTTTGGGAGTTGTTATGGGTCATGATGGATGTAACCCTGAAATGTGCATCCTTCTATCCATAAACTAGAAGGATTGACAAAATTCATCAGCTAAACAATAGTCCACCTGTTGAGGGGGGTTCAAATTTAATCATCCAAAAACATTAAAGGGAAGTCTCTCTTACATTCACTTTATTTGTTATCATATGTTGCATAGTTTTACCAATCACACTCATTAATGAATAACTAAGACACCAAAAGATTCATTTGAAGCTCATTAAACAATGCACCCAATCATGTAAGATAGAAGTCTCATAGGAGCTCAACGAATCTCAAATGGTTCCCAAGAGGTTGACAAAACAATGGATAATGAATTTGCCAAATGCTTATAAAAAAGTGTATTTAGATTGCGTAGTGAGAGTATTAATTGATACTAACTAAGCAAATTGTTAGCTACAAATCAGTATTATTTGAAAAAAAAAATGTTTCTATAGACCAATAGTATATTGAAGTAGTTATTATATTTTAAAATATGATTTAATGTAATATAAATCAAATCATTTTGTTTGAGTTCTTTCCTCTGAATTAATTAACTTTGGACAATAATAAGGCTATGTATCAGATAACATAGAGACAAAAAACAGAGACTTGTATCAAATATAACCCTAAGGGACTGTTTGGTAGCACGGTATTTAAGCATTTCTTAAATCATTAAACCTAGGGCACAAGGATTTATGGGCCGGTTATGCTAAAAAAATCCCGTAAATCGGATTGATAAAATTTAAGTTCCCAGGAATTTACTAAATCCGAATTTGAAGATTTCCTAATTCATCTGACTAAACACCTACCAGATGCCAAACAGCCCCTAAAATTAATTTTTTATCATCACTAAAATTTCAAATGTTGATATCTATCATATATAAAAAGCTTAAATACATATTGCTTCCAGCAACCTCTTGCATGATAGAACAAAAAATTCAAAACCAATTTTGTTCAATTTTTTTTTTTTGCGAATCACTCTAATCCAGAGAGGAGAGACAAGTAGAAGTAGTGGTAATAATAACAATAATAATAATAATAATAAATATAATAAAAACAAATGCCGATACATGGACAAGTACCGTAGCAGCGCCCTAAGTTCATGGAAAAATGAAGTAATTTGTATAAAATACTTTACCAGTAGCTGCGCCAAAACTGGTGAGGCTGGCAAGCACCAAACCCCTTCCTCTGTAAGAAGGAGAAGTTCAGCAATTGAGTTCCGACAGTCAAATGGCTTCTGATGCCTGCAGCCGATACATATGCTCTTCTTCCCACAATATGACTCGCCAAAAATTCATGGTAGAATCCAGAAGACGAAAGCTTCAGAAATGATGCATGCTGGAAAGGGGAGGGTACAAAAGAATCCAGCCGCCGCTTCAAAGGACTGAGAAGAGCATCGTAAGAAAAGGTTCCGCTCCCAACATCAGCCGCTGCCACCGTAGCGGTTGATCTGCGGCTCAGAAACATGTTAAGAGCCAGAAGCCGTTGCATCTCTTCAAGCTTCTTCGCGCAGAGTTGCGAGAAGGACAATAGCCTTTTTTTACTCGCATCAAACACAATCCTGGCCTCTCTCACGTCTAGCTATAAAATTGGCAGATTCGGATTTCTGGTTTTATTGGTGCATCCCAAGTCGGGATCGAGCCAGTCTAACTAAACGGTTTGGAGTTTGACCCAACTTTAATTTGACTCAAATTGTACTCGCTTAGAGCTGACCAACTCAAAGAATCAAGTTTATTGAATTGAATCTGCTCACAATTTTAATTTTTATGAGTTTAATATTAGTTTTAAAGCATATGAATCGGACTCAATTTATGCTTTACTTCAAAATGCTATATATAAATATCGGTTGTGATGAGAATCAAACCAACACCCTCTAAATTTTAAAATCATGCCACAGCTCATTGACATATAGTTTTTTTATCTATCCCAACTAAATGTAGTATATATTTGATATTAATTTTAAATTGATTCTATTCAAAAATAGTTCAAAATGTTTGTGTAATTGTGCGTATGTGTATGTATGTGTAACTTTTTCACCACACTTCCCAGTTTTTCAATACTTAATTCAAATATGATATTGATGTAGCACGAAAGCCTAAATGAGAGCATGTAATGAAGTGAGTTTACTCAAAGAGCTTGAATGAGAGATTATTGGCATGATGCATTATGTTTGTGGATTTATCTTATTTATGTATTTTGGATATCTTATTTGATTTTTTGCACATTATATTTGTATTTCATTTTATTATTCTTGTATTATGAATGTAAAAGTTCACCGAGCAAAGTATAACGAGACCTTATTGTCATTATTAACGTCGCTAGGTTGGAATTATGGTATGGTGCTATTTATATCTCATGTAGACCGTATTTTGAGAACACTTAACTGATAATACAAAAACTTTGGCTTGAGAGCTTGTTTAGTGTGGATAACCAAATAAACTTGTGGTGCCCCGTCCCCGTCATAGTCATGCTAATACTTATATTACAGTGAAGAGGGTCACCAACTAAGGCAAATCTCCCAACTATAGTCGAGTTAAGAATCAACCCAACCCGTCTTAGCTGAAAAATTATCTCCTGAAGACTGTAAGTCATACATCAACATATCAAAGTGCGGAAGCAATGTAAAAATAATATCAACATCCATAGCATAAGAACGGAAATAGTAACTCAACTCAGTATGAAAGTACAGAAAAATAAATATATCAAGAATATTTAGCTATTACAAACAGAATTTAAATAAAAGGAACACTCGTTCTCACAAACAGAAAAAAAAGTCTAGTTGAGCCTTAACAGCAGTAGGAAGATCCTTGTAACACCCAAGGTTGTTACCCCAGCCAATTAATAATAAATTATGTTTTGATTTGATTTCAATACTCATAATAAATTATTAGGAGCTCATCTTGATGCTTGGTCCAAATCAGAAGTTGTTTGGATTAAAACCCTAAATCTGTAAATCCTGATAATTGGGAAATAACCTATTTAAATTGACCTCATATCAAAAATCTGACTTTATCATTGCGTTCATCACCCCCAAATTAGCTAGAGGTGATGTTTTGAAAGCATTTGTAAGTCATTGGATTTTTGTCGAATATTTTAATATATTTAAACTACTCTGAAAAATAGAAAAATTAAATACTCATTGAAATTCAAATACAACTTCACCGTTGCGTTCCTCACCTTTCAATTAGCTAGTGTGAATTTTTGGAATTTTTCTAAGTCCATTTAATTGTCCAATTTTAAATTTTAAATTTGTATAATTTATCTGAATTATTAAATATCTTTTAATCGGTTGAGGCCTACCATTCAAAATGGGCCGTACTTGTCTTGTACTCGGGCTGGACCTCGATCCCGATCAGCTCAATCGAGCCGATTGATTAAACCGTCCAAATCGGACGGTCCTGATCTATAACAACCCAAATTATTACCCATGTTAATTAGAACTAACCCAAGTCCTAATCTTGATTTGAGTGCACTAATTAAATCATTAGGAGTTCATCACCAAGACCTAGTCCAAATTAGGGGTCAAAAGGATCAAACCCTGATTTTGGGAAATCCAGAAACTCTAGAAATTGACATATCTAAATTGACCTCAGATCAAAAATTGAACTTCGCCATTATACTCGTTGCCCCCAAATTAGCCATGGGTGATGTTTTGGTGGCAATCGGAAGTCGTCAAAAATCCATCGAATATTTTAATAATATTTAAATAACTCAAAAATTATGAAAACAAAATACTCGTCGAAATAAAAATCCGACTTCGTCGTTGCGTTCCTTACCCCTCAATTAGCTAGGGGTGAATTGTAGCGCCCCGCTCCGTCGCCGCGCACAAAAAAGGTAAAATAATCAATTCGGCGGTGGAGCGGAGCGCCACTCGGGAAAGAATTTCTCATCTTCCCGAATAGCTGAAACTAACACTTATCTGGGCTGCTGACTCAACCTCAAATGAGGGTCGAGAATTAAAACTTAAGTAAGAGTAGTATCTTTATCCTAAGTATTAGACACATACATACATTAGATTTAAAACATACGTGAAGAATCTAATATATGTATATAATATCAACATTCTAGTATACTCATCAATTCACAATACTAAATATAAGTAGTATATAAATAGAGTACGGAAGCTAAAGCAAATATCCAGAAACATTTATCATAAAAGTTGAATAAAACATTCATCTCATAAAAGAAAATAAAAACACATCCAGAATTATTACAAACAGTTCACTGAAATACAAAAACAAAGTCAAACTACTGAACTGAAATAAACTAAGCAAAATAGTAAAGCTAGAGAAGAGTCTACTAGTGCTCCACGAACTCCTTTTGAACTTCTGAGTGTCCTTCTGATCTGGCTCCACTAACTACTATGAATCTAGCAAATTGCTAGATCCCAAATGTATCATGTGTAAGACAATAAGTCTAATACATCGAAACTAATCTAAACAGTTCTAATTATTTACTTAATATTTACATAATATAAATAAAATTGTAAAAATATTGTAATGGTAACTTAAAGTATAAAATTGTATAAAACTGAAGTAAAGTAAAATAAAGCCATACTGAAAACTAAATACTAAAAATAAATAAAAACAGTAATTGATTTGAAACTGAGTAATAGCATGTAAGACTATGCTGTATGCCACTAAAATTATGCATATAAATATGCCACAATATTGTATGTCACTGATATGCAACTGAATTATCACTAAACTGCTATGAGTTGTACGGTCTAATATCTACATACATCATATTAGGAAATACAATTTACTATGATGTCTGAACATCATGAGTTTCCCATATTGATGCATTTAATATTTTGTAACTCATAAATCATCATTGATATTCATACATTATGCTTATGTTCATAATCATTTATCTACACTACATGACTTAAAATTTAGAGATCCAAGAAATTATTTAAAATCAGATAATTAATCAAGTGTCTCCATGTGCAGAATCCATCCAAATGGATTCGGACTTCTAGTTCTAATTTCAATAACTAGCTTTACTTAGGATTTTACTTAAAATTATCAGTTGAAAATGCTATATACACATGGTTGTACGTCTCCAAGAGGGTGAATTTAACACTTAATTTGTTTTAAACTGCACTTATCGACGGGCTCCTCTTAAATCTCCTGGGTGTCCTTCTAACCTAGCTCAATACACTACTCAAGATCTAGCAAATTGCCGGATCCCAAAGGTACCTCGTGTTAGACAATAAATCTAACACATCAAAACTAATCTAAACAATTCTAGTTATTCATTTAACATTTACATAATGTAATTGAATCTGCAGAAATACTGTAAAGATAATTGAAAGCATAAAATTGTATAAAACTATACAAAACTGAAGTAAAGTAAAGCTAAACTATAAACTGAATACTGAAAATAAACCAAAACAGTAATGAATCTGAAACTAAATAATTATATGTAAAACTATGCTGTATGTCACTGAAACTGTGCATCTGAATATGCCACAATACTGTATGCTATTGATATACAACCAAAATATCACTAAACTACTATGAGTAGTACGGTCCAATGTATACATACATCCAGTTGGGAATACTGGTTACTGTGATGCCGATGCATCCTGAAATTCTCCAGTCAATGTATGCAATATTCCGTAATCCATAAATTATCACTGATACTCATACATCATTCTAATACTCACACATCATGCTTATGCTCATGCTCATGCTTCTAAGCTACATGAGATAAGTCTAAAAATCTAGAAAAATGCTTTGAAATATGATAATGAACTTAATGTCTCCATTATGTAGAATCTAGGAAATGCTTTGAAATCTGATAATGAACTCAATGTCTCCATTATGCAAAATCTAGAAAAATGCTTTGAAATACTTGTGTTTGTGTTTTCTTTTATGCGCTATTATTTCCGAGTATTTTCACTTTTATTTTTCATTTGAGTTATGATAAAGTAAATGTATTATTTACTGTATTTGCTTCCACACTCTGCAAATTTATATTTACTTAGTGATTGATATTATGCATTCATTCTGTGCATACCCTTCCTTTAGTAATGGATTTTGGATCAATAAGGTCTTCCCCTAGTGTCAACAAGGAGACTAGGCAATCAGAAGACAATACTGAGAGGCAGCTCAAATACATACAATTATTATCTTTAATTAATCACTTTAATATTTTCACAAGGAATCTAATGAGTCTCCATATTTTTCTAATATTTTATTTATGCACCAAAGATTTTATATGATATGCTCAAGGAAATATGACACAAAAATCAAGGAATATGTAACATCAATCATCAAAGTAAGCAAGGGACTCTACTAAACATGGTGATATCATTTGTTTTCTACTTAACCATTCTAACTATTCCAAGTTACACAAGTTCAGGATTACCATTTTCTTACTCTCGAGTGTAACTTAGAAACTCATCCTTATAAGTTAAAAAGGACTAGAACTGATTAGGTTCTAATATAGTTCAATCAGATAAATGACTATGAGTTGAATCAATAAATCATACGTCCTAATCTTTGTGAATTTAAACGTTCTATCTAAGATTTTATCAAGATCTTCTAAACTTATATATTATGGATTAAATATTATGAGATTTAGGTTTAATCATATAATCCAAAAAAAAGGATAAGACATAAGTTATAGGTTTCATTCTAATAGTGATCTACTTATTAAAGCAAATCTTATTAAGTAATTAGACTTAATAGGATAAATCTCCTATCTTAACTCTAAAGTTAAAAGATAAAATAATCAAAACAAGTTGTAAAATAAAAGAAAAGTCTAGAAACAAGCCATTACTGGCTGCGGCAGAGGGTGCGGGACCCACCACTGCCACGCGCTGCTTTGTCATATGCCGATAGAGGGCTGGCAGGCCCCACAGGACGCGGTCGAACTGACCGCGGGACCCACGGACACATGCTATTACGTGCGGCGAGCCTCACGCTCCACGCGTGCGACTAGGCCACGTGTCGACTTCCGAACGGGTAGAACATGACACGCGGGGCCCGAACCTGGCAGACGTGGCAACCACCTGGCATCGGGTCGGGCAGAATCGAACGGGCCCGACCCGTTAAGCCGGGAGACGATAAACTAAGGTTTTACCCATCGGATAACTCATTTACCCCATGAATGAACTCTAACCTATGATCCAGTCATAGTCTTAGGAAAGCTCCTTAAGGTGTAGTATTAAGATCCTAAGAGACTTAGAAAGATTTTTAGGGATTTCACAAATTTGACCTAAAGACTGATTTTTACTCAGTTAATTGTTACTAATATAATTATGACATTAGTTTTAGTATTTTGGAATATTAATTAGAGGTTAAGAGTATTTAGTCCAATCTTAGGGCAAAATAACTATTTTGCCCCTATTTAAGGATACAAATAGTCAACTTTTGACTTAAGGGTCCGAACTGAATTTTCTTAATTCCAAGTGATTCCATACTGTCTAACTTAAAGATAGACAGTAAGTACGCCCAATTTGGGCTTCAAATGGTCAAGTTATGACCAAAATGAGGCCAGGGGTAATTTAGTCCTTTTCTAAACTTTTAGAATTCTGAGCCTAAATATTATTTCAGTTTATTGATGACACCAAAATTTTGAACTAGTTAGCATCTTGAATTTTTAAATTTAGAGTTAAATCGACCAAGTTATGGTAATTTGAATCTTAGAGGCATTTTGGTCATTTTTCACTAAAGTCAACTCTGAGTTATAGGGTTGACTTTTTATCCTGATATATAAATGGAAAAACTAATACTACTACGGTGATGGGGCTGTTCTCTTGAGTATTTTAAGACCCATATTGACTATATTTGGTCAACTAGGTCAAAAGTTACGGGGTCCTAAAGAGATCATAAATTACTACATCATTATGCATACTCCGAAATTAATTTTTACATTATGTCATTTAATTCTATTTATTTTTCTGAGTATTTTGAGACCTATATTAGTTATGTTTGGATCATTCTACAAAAAGTTATTAAACTTTTAAGTTTTACTATTCAAAAATACAATTTGTATTATTTTATTATTTATTTATTCAAATTGAATTAATTTACAGTTTATTCCTAAAGTTCATATTTTATTTCCCTGCATTTAATTAATTAATTAATTTAAAATTAATTAACACTTAATTTAATTAATTAATTAATTAATTAACTATAATTAATTATAAATTAATTAATCTATTACATTAAATTCTTAATTTGTATTTAATGAATTGTAATTAACATTAATTAAGTTAATGATATCTAATAGTCTTAATCATACTTAATTAGTCTAATCAATTAATTAATCATAAACTAATCATTTATTTAACCTTTAATATTAATGTATATTAATTAAGAAGATTTAATTAAACTAGGTAATTATATTTATTAGCTATCACATTAATATTTAATAATTAATCAATTATTACTGGTTAATAATAGTAAATTAATTATTAATATTAATTAAATATATTAATTTATTTGTTTAGCACTAAATATACTTAATTAGCTAAACTAACTAACTGCTAACTATAGTTACATTAATTTAATCACATTAAGTTTTCTGTCTTAATATCTAATTATATATATATATATATATAAATTAATTATTATATTTATTAATTATTTATTTTTTGCAGAATTTTAAATGCAGTGGGACCCACTGCCACACGGCAAGCCATTACTGGCTGCGGCAGAGGGTACGGGACCCACCACTGCCACGCACTGCTTTGTCATATGCCGACAAAGGGCTGGTGGGCCCCCAGGACGCGGTCGAACTGACCGCATGACCCACGGCCACGCGCTTTTACGTGCAGCGGGCCTCACGCTCCACGCGTGCGACTAGGCCACGTGTCGACTTCCGAACGGGTAGAATATGACACGCGGGGCCCAAACATGGCAGACGTGGCAACCACCTCGGCATCGGGTCGGGCAGAATCGAACGGGCCCGACCCGTTAAGCCGGGAGAAGATTCGTCTCCCCGTTCCTGCTGGGCTCGATGAATCGCAACCGCATTAGCCGGATGGCGCCCAGACGACACGATCGGGTTCGCTCGGACGTGATCGAACCCGATCAAGACTCAATCTACCATCCTATGAGCAATCATAGAGCAAGAAAAATGGAATGCGAGGATGGATGCAGGGGTACCTGAGGGCTGTCGAAGACCTAGGGTTCGTCTGGAGCTCTTGCCGACTTCGGTTGAGCAAAAAACGGCACGCCAGGGGTGCAGCAGGGGTTCTATAACCCCCTTGGTGGACTCGCCGAGGTTGCGAGGGCCCTGGCTGGGTAGGGTCGCGGCGGGCACGCCGCGTGGCGTGCGGCGTCACCTGTGAGGAAGGGGGCGAGCGCGGGGATGCTGGGATCGTCGGATCCTTGATCAGACGGTCAGAATTGACCGTCTGATCCAGACGGAAACCCCAAATGGCGCACTCAGAATATGCTGACGGTGTTAGCCACTTAACGATCGCGGGATTTAATAATACAAATATTAATTAATTTTTTGATTACTTGATTATTTAAAAACTTATTCTTTAATTACTTAATTCAAATATTTTAACTTTCCAAAAAAAAATTTCCAAATACCCACCCCTAGCTAATTGAGGTGTGAGGAGCGCAACGGTGAGGTCGGATTTTCGATCCGACGAGTATTTTAATTTCTCAATTTTCGGGGTATTTAAATATTATTAAAATATTCATCGAATTTTCGATAACTCCCGATTGACATGAAAACTTCACCCCTAGCTAATTTTGGGTCAACAAATGCAATGGTGATGTCCGTTTCTAATCCGAGATCAATTTAAATAGGTCAAATTTCAGGGTTTCTGAATTTTCAAAAAATCAGGATTCGATCTATTTGACTCCTGATTTGGACTAGGTCTTAGTGGTTAACTCCATTTGACCTAATTAACACTTATGATTAGTCTTAAGATACAGATTAGTCATAATTGACTGAGGTAACAACCTAGGTTGTTACTTTAGATAATTAGGGTTAACCCTAAGTCTTAAACATAATCTTAAGTGCTAATTAGGTCATTTGGAGTCAACTACCAAGATCCGGTCCAAACCAGAGGTCAAACGGATTAAATCTTTATTTTGAGAATTTCATGAACCTCGAAAATTGACATATTTAAATTGACCTCCGATCGAAAAATGGACACCGCCATTGCGTTCCTTGACCCCAAATTAGCTTGGGGTGAAGTTTTCGTGTCAATCGGAAGTCGTCGAAATTTCAACAAATATTTTAATAATAAAAATATCACGGAAATCGAGGTATCAAAATACTCGTTGGATCAAAAATCCGACTACGCCATTGAATTCCTTGACCCCAAATTAGCTTGGGGTGAAGTTTTCGTGTCAATCGGAAGTCGTCGAAATTTCGACGAATATTATAATAATAAAAATATCACGGAAATCGAGGTGTCAAAATACTCGTCGGATCGAAAATCTGACTGTGCCATTGAATTCCTTGACCCCAAATTAGCTAGGAAAAACATGTTCAAAATTTCTTTTTTCTGAAAATGTTTTTTTTTAAAAAAAAAAAAAATAATAATAATAATAATAATTAATTAATTAATTAATTATTAATTAATTAATTAACGGCGCCGTACGACGCCGTTAACTCCAGTTAACGGCGCCGTTAGATCGGACGGATCCATCCGGACCGTCCGATCGCGCGCGGATCCCACGGCTCTCGGCCGCGATCCGCATCACGTGGTCTGGAGCGATCCAGACCGTCCGATCGCGCGCGAATCCCACGGCCCTCGGCCGCGATCCGCGTCGCGTGGTCTAGGGCGATCCGGACCGTCCGCGATCGCACAGATCCGACGGTCCGGAGGCGTCTTCCTCGCCCTCTCCGCCCGCGTGACACGCGGCGGCCCGTCGCATTTTCTGGCCAATCCGGCCACATCCAGGCCTCGGCGAGGTCGCCGTCCGGTCTATAAGACCTCGGCCTACCCCTAGGCTCCGAGTTTTCACCGATCGGAGCCCGGATCGAGCCGGAATCAAGCCCGGAAGTCAGCCCTTTTTTTTTCGCCGAATCCTTCGCCGATCCAAACTTCAGGTACCCCGATCTCCCTCGTTTACCGTTCGATCGTTGCAAAAATTGTATGATAGGTAGATCAACATGTCATCTTCACATCCACTGTTCCGATCGGGCTAAAACCCACCTGATCAAGCGCACCAGGTCCCCGAAGTGGACTGGGTTCGGTCCGCCGAACCCCCGGAAGGCGAAGGGTCACGCCTTCGGGTCGGGCCGGGCCGACCCGAGCCCGACCCGTCCGGGTCGGGTCCGCGTCAGCGCGGGTGGGGCCCCCCCGGCCACGTGGCCGCCTACGGGCCCGCCACGTGTCAAGTGGGGGGGCCCACAGCCCCGTCAGCCAGGCTGAGTCAGCAGCCATGGGACCCACAGTGCCACGTGGCAGCCTCTGGCAGTGCCACGTGTCAGGTGGGACCCACTGTCCAGTCACCCGAGCTGAGTCAACAGCCCGTGGGACCCACAGAGCCACGTTGCAGCCTCTGGCAGTGCCACGTGTCAGGTGGGACCCACTGCCCAGTCACCCGAGCTGAGTCAGCAGCCCGTGGGGTCCACTGTGCCACGTGGCAACCTCTGAAGGTGCCACATGTCAGTGGGGCCCACTGTCAGTTAATTAGAAATTAATTAAATTAATGTTAGTGTTAATTAATTACTGTTTAGCCCTAATTAATTACTGTTAGTGGTTAATTAAGTTAGGGTTAGTACTAATTACTTTTAAACAGTAATTTTAATTAAATAATTATAATTAAAGATTAATTAAGGATTAATTAACTGTTAATTAAATCTTAAACAGTGATTAGGATAATTAATTACTTTTGAACAGTAAAATTATTTAATTAATTAATTAATAATTAAATAGTGATTAATTAAATAAAAATGTTATGAATGAATAGTAAATTTAAATAATTAAATATAATTAGAAATTAATTAATATTAATTAAACAGTAATTAGCATTAATTATTTTACTACAGTAAAATTATTTAATTAATTAATTAATAATTAAATAGTGATTAATTAAATAAAAACTTTATGAATGAACAGTAATTTTAAATAAATAAATATAATTAGAGATTAATTAAGATTAATTAAACAGTAATTAGCACTAATTACTTTACTACAGTAAAATTAATTAATTAATTAATTAATAATTAAACAGTGATTAATTAAATAAAAACTTTAGGAATGAACAGTAAAATCATTCAATTTGAATAAATGAATAGTAAATTAATTCAAATTGTATTTTTGAATAGTAAATCTTAAAAGTTTAATAACTTTTTGTAGGATGATCCAAACATAGCCAATATGGGTTTTAAAATACTCAGAAAAATATTTAGGATCAAATGGCGTAATGTAAAATTTCATTTCGGGGTACGCATAATGAGGTAACATTTTAGAGCCTCTTTAAGACCCCATAACTTTTTACCCGATTATCGAAACATAGTCAATATGGGTCTTAAAATGCTCAGGAGAGCGGCCCCATCACCGTGGTAGTATTAGTTTTCTAATTTGGACATCAGGATAAAAAGTGAACTCTAGAATTTAGAGTTGACTGTAGTGAAAAATGACCAAAATGCCCTTGGACTTCAAATGGCCATAACTTGGTCAATTTAACTCCAAATCCAAAAATTCAAGAAGCTACCTAGTTTAGAATTTCAATGTAATCATTTTCATAGAAATAATATTTAGGATTTGAACCCTAAAATTTAGGGAAATGACCAAAATACCCCTAGCCTTATTTTAGCCATAACTCGGCCGTTTCTCGTCCAAATTGGACGTACTTACTGTCCATCTTCAAGTTAGACAGTAAGGAATTAGGTGGAGAAGATAAAACTCAGTTTGGACCCCTAAATCAAAAGTTGATTGACCCATAAAGTAGGGGCAAAATAGTCATTTTACCTTAAAATTGGAAATGCGCAACTTTATTCCTTAATTAAAATCTTAGAATACTAGGTTTAATAATGTAATCATATTAGTACCATGTAAGTAAATAAAACAAGTCATTAAATTGAATTCCAATATTTTTTTTTCCTAAGTCTTAAGCATCCCACCTTAAGGACCTTTCCCGAGAGTAGGACTAGATCATAGGTTAATGTTCATTCATTGGGTAAATTGGGTTACCCTATGGGTGAAACCTTGGTTTTAGTAGTTTCTAGATATTATTTTGTTTTACAACCCATTCTGATTAGTTTATCTTTTAACTTTAGATTTAAGATAGGAGATTCATCCTATTAAGTTTGATTACTTAATAGGAATCTGCCTTAACTAGTAGATCACTTATAGTATAAAACCTAGAACTTAGGTCTTATCCAGTTTGGATTATGTGATTAAACCTAAAATCTCATAGTATTTAATCCATAATCTATAGGTGTAGAAGATCTTGATCAGATCTTAGTTAGAACGTCTAAATTCACAAAATTAGGACGTATGATTTATTTGTTTAATTCATAGTCGTCTATCTGATTGAACTAGATTGGAACCTGATCAGTTCCAATCCTTTTTAACTTATAAGGACGAATTTCTGAGTTACACTCGATAGTAGGAAAATGGTGATCCTGAACTTGTGTAACTTGGAATAGTTAGCTGGTTAAGTAGAAAACAAATGATATCATCATATTTAGTCGAGTCTCTTGCTTACTTGTTATTTGTTGCTACGCATACCTTGTAATTTTGTGCCTTATATTTTCTTTGAACATATCATATAAGAAATTTGATGCATAAATAAAATGTTAGGAAATTATGGAGACTCCTTAGATTCCTTATGAAAATATTAAAGTAAATAAGTGAAATGATAATGAATTGATGTGATTGAGCTGCCTCTCAGTGTTCTTTTGATCATACCGAATGTTGCCCTAGCCGTATCATGCTAGGAGTTGCCCTAGCCGTACTGTGCTAGGATATTTCGGTATGATAGTTGGTGACCTAACCGTATCGAGCTAGGAGTAGCCATAGTCGTATCGTGTTAGGGCCATATATGTGACTGTTGTTGGCTTAGTCGTATCGAGCTAGGAGTAGCCCTAACCGTATCGTGCTAAGATCTTCAGTTTCTTTTGGCGAGCTAGTGTAGCTCTTTTCTGTATGGCAGTTGATGTATTATAGTTTTATATGCAGTTGTGGTTGTTTTAGTATATTCTTTTTCAGTCAGCTATTTCCTTATACTGCTTTATATATATCTAGGATGTAGAATCTTGCTGCTATATGTATATATCACTGCTGAGTTATTCATTTTTAATTAGCATGTTATTTTTATTGATCACCAGCATGTTTAGGATGTAGAATTTTTCTTCCAGCATTTATTCAATTATATTTACACTTATATGTCTTTCCTTGATTACTTGTTATGCGAGGCATACTTCAGCCTCATTTCTTTGCCTTGTTTATACTATAGAGCATAGTCTATAGTTTGCCTTTTTACTTGTGTTGCTTACTGCTCCTGTATTTACACATCATGCTTAGAAGTAAATGGTAAAATGGTGATATTATATAACTTTATTAAAAATTCAGCTTAAAATGTACTTAGACAATTGTCTAACCAGATTTTCTTTTTTTGGCTGGGGCCCTACATTGTGAAACCGACAATGTCAGGCTTAGAGCAGTTTGAGGAGTCTGCACCCGAGGAGGAGCCTTACTTAGAGGAGGTGCAGCAGTTGGGGCCAGAAGATATCTAGTCATTTACTACTTGTGAGGATGAGTGGATTTTGAACATTTATTTTGTTAAATTTTAATTAATGTAATAATACAAGTACCTGTGACTGTGTGTTCAGATTTCACTATGCTACTTTTCTGAGTTATATTTCTCTTCTTATATATATTATGATGCTTGGATGTCATTTATTTATCGCTTCCGCACTCTGTATTTTTACTTATATAGTGACTGCTTGATTGATTCTGAGTTAACCTTTCTCTAATCAGGTGGATTGTGGAGTTTATCCTAATCCAATGCTAAGTGAGGGGTTAACCAGAGTGACACTCCACCCTTAATCTAAACCTATTGAGGGTTAAGGGTGAGGGCCCTGGCTGGGTAGGGTCGAGGCGGGCACGCCGCGTGGCGTGCGGCGTCACCTGTGAGGAAGGGGGCGAGCGCGGGGATGCTGGGATCGTCGGATCCTTGATCAGACGGTCAGAATTGACCGTCTGATCCAGACGGAAACCCCAAATGGCGCACTCAGAATATGCTGACGGTGTTAGCCACTTAACGATCGCAGGATTTAATAATACAAATATTAATTAATTTTTTGATTAATTGATTATTTAAAAACTTATTCTTTAATTACTTAATTCAAATATTTTAACTTTCCAAAAAAAAATTTCCAAATACCCACCCCTAGCTAATTGAGGTGTGAGGAGCGCAACGGTGAGGTCGGATTTTTGATCCGACGAGTATTTTAATTTCTCAATTTTCGGGGTATTTAAATATTATTAAAATATTCATCGAATTTTCGATAACTCCCGATTGACATGAAAACTTCACCCCTAGCTAATTTTGGGTCAACAAATGCAATGGTGATGTCCATTTCTAATCCGAGGTCGATTTAAATAGGTCAAATTTCAGGGTTTCTGAATTTTCCAGAAATCAGGATTCGATCTATTTGACTCCTGATTTGGACTAGGTCTTAGTGGTTAACTCCATTTGACCAAATTAACACTTATGATTAGTCTTAAGATACAGATTAGTCATAATTGACTGAGGTAACAACCTGGGTTGTTACCGGATCTTACCTAATCTAATAATAAGTGAGGGATTTGCCAGAGTGTCACTCCTCCCCTTAAGTCTAATCTTATGAATTAGGGGGTGGGGCACTACATGATCTATCTTCCCCGTGTGAATGCACAGAGTCGGTGCATGGCCCTCTTCCTCACACGTGGCAGCCGCACTGCCAAGTGGCCAGCCTGTCACTTCCATCGGCCTTAGAATCTCAAATTAAACTCCTCTCCATCTTAATTCCTCATCTATACCAAGGAGGGCTAGAGCTGAAGCTAACCGTAATCTTCCTTTATCTTGATCGATTGTAGGAACCTATCAGCCATCAACGTAAAGGTACTTCGATCCCTCCATCCTTCATAGTATATTGTAATCGTCCATTTTGTATAGCTATTTCATTACATTGATTAAGTATCGATCGGGTTCAATCGAACCCGATCGAATCAATTTGGGTTTATATCTACAGTTGTCTACAGTGGCAACGCATCCCTTCCGAGAGTAGAGCCTTAGGGTGTAACGCCCCATCCCATCGCCATGCGCAAATGAGTTAATTACTAAATAATTGGCGGCGGAATGATGTGTTACTTGGGAATGACTGCTGAACCTCTATAACAACCCTAGGTTGTTATCCTAGTTAGTCAGGGCTTAATTGGGGTTTAATATTAGTTTTAATACTTTAATTAAGTCATTAGGAATCCACTATAAAGTTTTGGTCCAAATCATATGTCAAATGGATCAAATCCTGATTTTGGGAATTTTAGAAACCATAGAATTTAACCTATTTAATTTGACCTCAAATCAAAATTTTGACTTTGCCATTGTACTAATCACCCCAAAATTAGCTATGGGTGATATTTTGGAAGCATTTGGAGATCATTGGATTTTCATCGAATATTTTAATATATTTAAAATACCTTGAAAAATAGAAAAATTAAATACTCGTTGAAATCAAAATTCGACATCGCCGTTGTGTTCATCACTCTTCAATTAGCTAAGGGTGATTTAATGAAAATTTTGGGAAGTTATTTATTAATTAAATTCTAATTAAGAAAAAATGGAAATTAATCTTAGTCCACTGCCAGAACCTACCAGCACTTTGGCTGTCTACACAGAAAATGGAGAGGGCAGGAGGCAGGAGGTCTTTGCGTGCGCCAGAGGAGGAGAAACCGAACATATGAATAGGGCCAGACAGAGGAAAAAGAAATGGAGAAATGAATTTAAATAATTAAATTAATTATTTTTTTCTAATTTTAATTAACTTTTTCTCTTAATTAAAATAAGGTGAATAAATGAGCTACAAAAAAATCTCAAAAATTAACCCATAATTAATTTGGGGGTGAATAACTCAACGACAAAGTTGGATTTTAATTTGGAGATCAATTATTTTATCCTAATTTTTATGGTATTTTAAATACATTAAAATATTCGTGAAAATTCGTCGACTTCCAAATACTTCAAAATATCACTCTTAGCTAATTTGGGGGTGACGAGTGCAATGGTGAAGTCGGATTTCAATTTCAAGGTCAAATTAAATATCTCAATTTTTTAATTAATTAAATATTATTAAAATATTCCAAATATTTGATTGAGTTCCGAATTGCTCCAAATCTCTGAGAATTAGTTCTAGTGACTAAGTAAATCTAATATAATGATAATTAAGATGCAATTAATCAAAATAACAACCTATGATTATTACAGCCACTCATTACGAGATTCAAGTTGAACTATAGAATCATACATATATTATGCAAACTCTTCATGATTGGATCCAAGTCTATTATATCTCAACAACAAGAACTAAATATGTAGACCAACTAAGACACACTCTACTGAACTGTTATCTAATTTACTAAATTTACTGATTATTAATGCTAATATTTTATGTATCTCAAAACTAACATAGAATATTCATCAAATATTAATATGCTATTAGATTTTCAGTTTGATAATTAATTTAACTAATCATCTTTGTAATTAATTAATCATTTAACCTTATTTTAATTAATGCATAATTTGATCAATTCATATTCAATTTTGATATTCCAATATAACATTTCAATCAAAAATATATAAGGAGCATTAATATGTCAAAATATTTTAGATTCTATAATTAGTTTTCTTTATATTGTCTAATTATTTAAGAAATAGATTATGAAATACTAAGCTCAATTATTATCCAAATTTTATGTTTAGATCTCTAAACATTGACAAGACAGAGAAGAACATATTTGTAAGGATAAAATTATTTTTCTACATTTAATTTTTTATTAATCACTTACTAATTATCCTAAATCATAATTAAGACTTGTATTAATTAATTAAAGTTCAAATTTAGCATACTTACTGTCATTATACTCAATGTGCTACTGGGAACTCATAGCCACTGATAATTTGGACATCAATTGGTGAAAATGAGTTCTTAACCCCCTTAAATTGTCATTTTTTAAAGATTTCCCTAATTAGCTCATAATTAAGTTATTTGACCTCTGATTTGAGTAATATAGGTATCTATGAGTTTCTTAGACTGAATAAAACTTAATTATATCATAGAATCATAGTTACCCTATTTAATTTTTCTAATCAATTTTTAATGAGCTTAAATTATAATTAGAGCTCATTAACCCAATCAATATTAAAATTAAATGTTTTAATTTCGTACACTTAAATTATTATATATATCACTGATGATCTTTTTTTTCTTGCATATAATTCAATCAAAAGATATTGCAATAATTATATATTTACATATGAAATTATTATATAATCTTAGTGATATTTTAATTATAACAAGTTTTTTTTAAAATACATATTAGTGCCATTCATTTAGTAATTAAAAAAAGGAAAATAAAATTGCCAAATCATTTCTAGTTAATGCGCGATCGAATTCATAGAATAGAATATTTGACATATAAATGGCGATTATTTACTTCAGTGCAGTGCACTAAAACATATAATTCTGATACTGATAAAGGTAGTATATAATATAATTTGCAAATATAGCATCTTTAATTCTTTATTAATTAATAGTTTTTTTGTAAAGAAGGAAGTATTTAATAGTTGAAAACGATTTAAATTAAATAATAATTTTAATTAATAAAACGCACAGCATATTTATCAAAGGTAAATTAAGAGTTAAAATACGGATTAACAATTAAAATTAAGTTAAATATGTTATCAGTATGCCAAATAAGTATTTATTAAAGAGGAATTATGATATGTATTTATTATTTTATATTAAAGAGGAATTATAATATGTATATGATGAATATGAAATACATCATTTCTTGTTGTATAATAATTGTACATACGTATTTAAATAATATTTTAATTTGCAATTTTTTTAAAACATAAGATGAACATAACACAGGAATGAGTTAAATAAAGAGGTGCTTAAATAATGAGCCGTCCAGATTCGGACCCACCATGATGAAATCCCGCGGCGGTTCTAACCTTTTTAATAACTTAATTAATATATAATAATATACTATGATGTACTAATTAAAAACGGTCATAATGGGCAGCTTCACAAGAATAGAATGATTGGAAACGGCGGAGGACCCACCCGGCGCAGCGCAAACGACGTGGACATCCGTAGTGAGGGCAGTATAAGTAGAGAGGGGCATCTGCCAAGAATAGCAAGAATTGTGATCAGAATGGGGTTGGATGTCGTGGATTCTACAGCCGCTTATTTCCAGCCGCTCTTCCTCCGGAAGGAGGCTCTCTCACCAGCGATCCTTATTGTCGCGTTAGCTCTTGGTGCTCTGTTGCTGTTCCCGGGGGGCATTGCATGGCTGTTGTACTCTCCTATAATGATCAGCGGGCGGCGGCGCTCGAAGATTCCCGGCCCTTCGGGCGTGATGACAACGGTACTCTCCAGCAGCATGGCCCACAGAGCCCTGGCGAGCCTGGCAAAATCCATGGGAGCTACCGAACTGATGGCCTTCTCGGTGGGCATCACCCGCTTCATTATGTCGAGCCATCCAGAGACTGCAAGGGAGATCCTCAACAGCTCTGCATTTGCCAACCGCCCAATCAAGGAGTCGGCTTACGAGCTACTGTTCCACCGCGCCATGGGGTTCGCTCCTTTTGGGGAGTACTGGAGAAATTTGAGAAGAATTTCGGCAACTTACCTGTTCAGCCCCAAAAGGATAGTTGCCCTGGGGAAGCAGAGGATGGATATCGGGGAGCGCATGGCGGGGGAGATGAGGGATTTGATGGAGAAAGACGGTGCGGTGAAGGTAAGGAGCGTTCTGCATTTTGGGTCACTGAATAACGTTATGATGACCGTTTTTGGGAAAAGATATGATTTTGCGGGGAAGCCTGCTGCTGATCTTGATGACGGCTCTGCAGCGGAGGAGCTCGAGACATTGGTGAAAGAGGGTTATGAGCTGCTCGGAATGTTCAACTGGAGCGATCATCTGCCGCTCTTGGGTCGGTTTGATCTGCAGGGAGTGAGGAGGAGGTGTCGCAAGCTGGTAGGTAAGGTGAACTCCTTCGTCACTCGAATCATAGAGGACCACAGAATGAAGCGGGCGGCCGCCCATCCTGTAAGTCATGATGATAAGGCTGATCAGGACTTTGTCGATGTACTTCTTGATCTGGAGGAGGGCGAGAAGCTTGCAGACTCGGATATGGTGGCCCTTCTTTGGGTAATAATAATTACAAAATATTTGATTTCTTTTTTATGGAAACATTGCACCTTAATATTGAAATACCATTTTATGATCATTAAAATAATTATATACGTAGTACTGCACATGTTGCCAATAATAGATCAACTGCACCTAATTTGTTGTTGTTTTTGTTGCGTTGAACTCCTTCAGGAAATGATATTCAGAGGAACTGACACAGTAGCAATCCTGATGGAATGGATTATGGCGAGAATGGTGCTTCATCCTGACATACAAGCTAAGGCTCAAGCTGAGATAGACGCTGCTACAGAGGGGAGCTCAAGGCCTGTTAGTGATTCTGACATCAAAAGTCTTCCTTATCTTCAGGCCATTGTGAAGGAAACCCTTCGAATGCATCCCCCGGGTCCTCTCCTTTCATGGGCTCGGATGGCAATCCATGACGTCCAAGTTGGAAATCATCTCATTCCTGCTGGAACTACCGCCATGGTCAACATGTGGGCAATAACTCACGACAAGAACATCTGGTCCGATCCCGACCAATTCAAGCCCGAGCGATTCACCGCCACAGATGACCGTATAGATGAGATCAATATATTAGGTTCTGATCTCAGGCTCGCACCATTTGGTTCGGGAAGGAGAGTCTGTCCCGGGAAAGCTATGGCATTGGCTGCGGTTCACCTCTGGTTTGCTCAGTTGCTTCAAAATTTCAAATGGCTGCCGGCTACGGCTTGTCCTGTTGACCTCTCTGAGTGCCTCAGGATGTCGCTCGAGATGAAAAATCCTTTGCTTTGCAGGGTTATACCAAGGCTTGAATAATTTATTATATTTATCATAAACATCGTCTTATAATTAAGTATCATTCTTCGTCATTTGGCAGCTTATACTTAATAAAATATTTATCCATAATATTTTAATATAGCAGTTTTCTGCTAAGTTTTTGATGTTCTTTATCTAGTTATTATTCATATTCTAGTGTTCCCAATTTCTTATTATTTGTCTACTGCAATAGTTAACGGCGCTTGGTCTCTAATTCTTTTATCTAATGCCTTGTTGGTATAAAACCTAAACAGCTATGAAATGTTTGCAATAAAGCTCATCAATCGATGGAATGGAGAGAGACGTTTTAGCGCAGAAACTTATCTTTACCCGTTCCTTCTCTTTTGTTAACTCATAATTTTTATTGAGAATATAAAAAAAATTCAAATTTTATAAACAATTTTTTAATGTGTTGATTTATAGACTAACCTGATTAATTTTCAATTATTTGAGTAATGAGATTATTTGTGAATGATACTAAGTATATTTAAGATGCAAGATTACCTCAAATATAGAAAAAAAAATGTTAAATTCATACCATCAAAACATACAACTCTATTAAAAAAGATATTTCATTGGCGAATCCTACAACGAAGTCGATCGAGCTGTGAATCTTGCAATGGCGATCTGGGTCAAAGAAATCAAGTTGCTTGCATCAACGAAGTGAGCTAATTCTTTCATCAGTGAAATCCTATGATTGTCTTTGCTGACAAGATGCATTTCATCGATGAAATCTTATGGATTCGTCGTGGAATCCTGCTTCTTCATAGGCTAAACTTAGCAAATTCTCGTTTCAACAAATTCAATGGGTTGTTTCTATTGAGACCGATAAATTGAAGAACAAAGAATACAGTCACAAATGTAGGTTCATACAAGTACAACACAAAACACAAAATGTATGTGCTTTTGTGAGATTCACATTTGTCCATGAAGAGAAATAGAAACGATTTCACTAAATAGAAGAGAATAGAGATGTTATAAGATTTTTAGGTTTCTCTACCTTTAGCAATAGATACTAGCCCCATCCCGACGAATTCGTAGTCTAAGGAAGGTGCTTTCGGGTTCATTAGAATCACCTTGATTCAGTGAAAGTTGTAAGCCTGAATTAGGGCTCTGCCATTAATCACAAAAGGAAAATTGAAGCCACACGGTAAAACCTAAGGTCCTAATGAATTCAAAGGAAGGTCCCAATGATCTCATCGGCTATCCATGGGACTTTTGGTACCCATGTTTCTTAATGAAAGGAATGTTTTGGGATTTGATTAAGAGCTCAAGGTAGTATGTGGACCTATAATTTGGCATTGGATTGAAACCTTAAGCATGAATTGTCGGGAGTTTGCTTGGGAATATAGAAAACAATGTTTAACTATGAATATATTTTTGCAATGTCTTGATGAATATATGTCTAAATTAAATAAATTTATACCAAAATGATCAATAAAGGGTTTATGGTTTATGATTTAGGGGTTTAAAGTTTAGGGTTTAAGGTTGTACAGAGTTTAGGGTTTAGGGTTTAGTGTGGCGCCCCACCCCCTGGTTCGTAGGATTAGACTCAAGAGGTAGTGTGCCACTTTGGCAAATCCCTCACTTATTATTGAATTATGTAAGATATATAATCCACTAATAAGGGAAGGAGGTGCTCAGAATGAATATAATAGATCAGTCACTAAATCAACACAGTCACAGAGTGCGGAAGCATATAGAAATAAACAGTACATCTAGTTCACTATACATCAGACATGAGATGAAATGAATAGCTCAAAAAATAACAGTACATAAAAGTAATCATAGTCACATGTACCTGTATTATTACAACATTTAATGAATAGTTTAAGAGACTGAAAGTAAATATAAGAATATCTCATCCGCACAATAAGTGGAAAGAAGACTAGGTAGTGTCTGCCTCTCCTAGCTGATGCTCATCCTCTAAATAAGGCTCCTCCTCTTTAGTACTAAGCTCTTCAAACCTATCTGAATCTGACATTATCGGTTTCATAATGCTAGGGCCCAGCCAATAAAAAAAATTTATTAGATAATTGTCTAAGTACATTTTAGGCTAAATATTTTAAATAAATTATTAATATCACCATTTAAACTTATAATAAAAGAGGACTAAAAGTATAGGAGTAGTAAGCATACAAGGAACATGATAAGTTATACATATAGCATTTATAACTAAGCAAAAAGTGAGGCAAAAATGCACCTCAAGCAAATTAAGCAAGGAATGAGCATATACATATATATAATGCAATAATTAAAAGTATTGAAAGTAAAATTTAATCCTAAACATATTAATGATCATATAATATATGCTGATTGAAAACAGTAAGTCTGAACATCACACATATACTAAGCAATAAAGTCTATCGTCCTACAAATATGTATGAGTGAGCAGGTAAGTAAAGAAATATAACTGACTGAATAACATGCATCAATAATACAATAAAATAATAAAATGGAACTGAACATGTATATAAAAATAGCCATATCAGAAAATTGGCCAATCGGGCCCAGGCAGAAATTCCCATAGCCTTTATGAGCTAGGGTAGATAGAATAGAATAATAAAATTGAGGAGGTAGTAAATACAAATATAGAATATTTTTAGTTATTTTACTTTTGTTCCTGTGAACACATCCATAAACAACTGAAGAGTCAAGCATGTTTGCAAGACTATACGAGTTCCAAGCTTAACATGCACTCCTTAATGATTAATGCTAAGCATCCTTATTATTCCGTACCCCTATCAATTAGGGTAAATGTGTACCAGAACCTACTAGAATATATTGAACATAAGGCAACTGTTATCCTAATTATTTTATATTTTTATTTCATGTACAAAGTTTTCTTACATAACATGTCCAAGGAATTAATCACAAAATATAAGGAATATGTAGCATAAATAAATTAAGTAAGCAAGAGACTCTTCTAAACACGGTGACACTGTTGTTGTCTAATTAAACCATTATAACTATTATAAGTTACCAAAGTTCAGGATCTTCAATTCCTATTATCGAGTGTAACTTAGAAATATGACATTATAAGTTACAAAATATTAGGACTAGCTAGGTCATAATATGATTAAATCAATATCGACTATGTAGGTTAAATAATAAATCATTACGACCTAATTAATGAATTTAGACATTCTAGACTAAAAGATGATCAAGATCTAATAATTATGGATTATGAATTAACACCATGAATTAGAGTAAAATACAGAATCCAAAGGCAAAGTCTAAGGATCTAGGGTTTACCACCCAATCTCACGGATTAAAAGTTAAAGCAAATCCTATTAAGTAAGGTCACACTTAATAGGATGGATCTCTAATCTTAAATCTAATGTTAAAAGATCAAATAATCATGAATAAATTATAAAAATTTATAAACTAGTAAAATTAAGATTTTACCTATTGAGTAACTCAATTTACTCAATAAATGAAATATAACCTAAGTCATATTCATAATTTCTAAGAAAAAAGATCTTAAGCAACTAAGATGAACACTCAAGCACAAACCCTAACTAATCTTAATTTTGAAGCTTAAATGAATGATTCTTAGATTTAAGGAAGGCAGGGTGTGAGATGAATCTCACATTAGAAAGCTTAATTATTGTAGCATAAAAGAAAAGATATAATTCAACTCATAATTCTATCACTATTCAATTCACCATTTACTATTCAATCCGCAGTTTTTACTATTCAATCCACTATTTTTACTATTCAATTCGCTATTTCTATTCAATCCGCTATTTTTACTATTCAATTCACTGTTTTTACTATTCAATTCGCTGTTTTTACTATTTAATCCACTGTTTACTATTCAATCCGCAGTTTACTATTTAATTCGTTGTTCTTACTATTTAATTCACTATTTTTACTATTAAATCTGCTATTTTTACTATTCAATTCACTGTTTACTATTCAATCCACTATTTTTACTATTCAATTTGCTGTTTTTACTATTCAATCCGCTATTTTTACTATTCATTTCGCTCAATATATCAATTGGTTTATCTTCCAAAGCGCTTAAATCACTTTAATTAAAAATGACTATACTTTGTGTTTAATTAAGTATTGGTTCACATCATACATAACTTATTTTCACTGGGGAGGTATCAATTCTACATTTGGTACCTCACGATATTTATACTAATTATCTTAACATGCAAATCGGAAGTTTCCAGGGGGTCGCGCTCTAACAATTGCATATTTGAAATGTAAAGGATAGTGTTGATGATGAAAATCCAATTATATATCGCTCAAAAGTGTTCTTCCATTTCATCAATTTAAATCCTATTCACATTACTCTTTGTTTCGTAAGCTCGCTATTAGCTATATATCCTTCTTTTTTGATGGCATCTAAGAGCTTTAGTTTGAGAACTATGATATATGTGGAAGCTCTGATAATAGAAGAGATTCTAGAAGCATACGAGAGGAATTTAGTCCCATATTATGTAATCAGTTAGATAGCCGCAAGAAAAAAAATGGTTGGCCATTCTCTTGGGCTGGCATTACGTTTGATCATATGTGTATCTAGCTCAACCTTGAGCTCCCAATTAATCCACTCCCTTAAGAACATTTCTGATTCATCTAAGGCAAACAAAAGAGAGATCATAATTTCTTCTGCCCAAGACATACAATTCAATCTCTCATTAATTTTAAGTTGTTCGAAAAAAAATCATTTTGGACCAATTCAGTTTAAATCAAATCTAATTTGATTTCTGATTGAGCCAAACTAAGAAAGATTGAGTTTGAGTTCATTTTGACTAGTTTGAACTTGACTTGAAGCCAACGCTATCTACAGAACATGCACAAAAGTTTCAATGACCCGAGTGATTTCAGCACATAATATATGTGTGGCGACCCTGCCCCACCGTGGTCCTGTTAGTTCTTAAGTTAACATGATTACGGTGGAGGGATTACCAAATGACAAGGTCCTCACTTAGAACTGGATTAGACATACATTCTAATCCAACTTAACTAAGGACTTTGCCATTCATAAAGTAAATATCTCACTAAATGAACATACAAGAAAATGTAGAGAGCGCAAAAGCATAAAATACAACATCCATCCATACAATACAATAATTTAGAATAATAAAAGTACTGAAAAGAAATGATTAACCTGTATTATTATAACATTTAATAAAATTTAAAAAGCTAAAAAGGAAACTCTCAATCTCACAAGCTGAAAGAAACTAAAGCTAAGAGTCTTCAAGCACAGGCTCCTCCTCCAAAGGCAAGTTCTCCACTGGATCAACTGCTCCAATAAACTCAAAACCTACCATTATCGGTTTCATAATGGTAGGGTCCCAACCAATAAAAAAAAACTGGTTAGACTATTGTTTAAGCACATTTTAAGGTAAATAATTGATTATGTTATTTAGATATCATCATAAACTAGTACTAAAGCAACTAGGTGCAGTAAAGCATAAGAAAAGAACGGTATAAAGTTATAAACAAATAGTTTATAACTAAATCAACTAGGAAGTAAGCACATACCTCCTCCAAGCAACTGTAACAAAGTCAGGTAAGCAAAAAAGAAAGACTAAACAAATACTATAAAGAAAATATATCCTGAACATGCTTATGATCAAAACAGGCTTATGCTAAATAACATAACAGTAATTGAACATGTAGAACTGTAACAACCCTGGGTTGTTACCAGGCAAATTACATGTTGCCAAATTTAATATTTTTAAGCACCATAGTCTTTAAGACATCAATATAAGCCTATCTGGAATATTTGAGATCAATTGGATGTCTCTAAGTCAAAAAGTGCAATTTGGCGGTCTAGATGCCCTAAACTAGACCCAAAATATTTTGATCTCAAAATTAAAATCTGATTGCATCTTTGAATTCCTCACCCCCAAATTAGCTAAGGGTGAAATTTTGGTGCAATTTGGAGTTCATTTGGGCAATAATTCAATTTAATTTAAATGGTGCAATTGCACTTAAGGGCTCCATACAATTAAAATTTGCAAATATACATTCCGCCGTCTTCAAAACAGCGGGCGCGATCTGAGCCGTCCATTTCTCGGATCAGATCGTGCGGCCCGTGCCTTCTCTCAGGATCAACCTATCTGGGCCGTTCCGCGGTTAAATCAAAGGATCGGACGGTACCCATCTAACCATAGTAAGTAGCGCGATCCATCCGTCAGATCCAGAGATCCAGATCCAACGGATGATCCCCGCTCCACGTTCGGCCGTTACATGTCCGAGAATCTGAGCCGTTCCGCATCAACGATCGATACATCAAACGGCTGCCGTGGATCCCGCGCTGTTCATCATCTTCCTCGCCTCTCCAGAATTCCCGACAGGGAAAAAAAAAACACATCCCTGACAGCAGGACCTGTCCCCCACTCCCCCAATCCAGCTCAGCATAGCCGTTAGAGGTTTCCTAATCCAAGGAGGCCGCTGAGTCAGGCTATTCAGCCCGACACCTCCTTTTTGGAAGCTTCGAGAGCTCCTCTTGGCCCGAGCTCTCGGGTCAAGCCAGACCAAGCCCAGCCCCGTATTTCCTTCTGCACACCTTCCTGAGTCTATAAATAGCCTCAGACTTCACTCTGGAGGCTCCTTGCTGCTCAATTGGGTCCATTCCAATTCTTCCTCCTAGCGCCATTGTTGCTCCGTCAGACTGCTTCCAGTTGATCCCCAACCTTGCGTACAGCTAATAGAGGGTAGCTCCTGGAGTTCAGGACCCCTAAGAGCCTCACTGCTGCAGCCGATCATCCCCATCGTCCAGCCGAGCTTCAACCAGTAAAAACAGGTACCCACGTTTTGGACTGAGCTGTATGGGCTCAATTCCAGCTTGATTTCTTTCTCTGAACTCTTGCCTAACTAAGACGAACTCGTTGCAATTAAATTGATGATCTGGGAGAGTCCGTTCGATCGTATCGATCGAACGGGTTAGCCATTTCACTGGATTTTAGGGACCAAGCCAGGTCCTAGAGATCCAGAGCCACCCAGGACTAGTTTAGATAGGGCTTCGATCCATCCTTACACACTGATGGTGAATGGATCGAGCTCTAGGCTAGGGAAGCCCTCTGTGAGGAGAATTTATCCTCACAGTGAGCTCCTGTGGGTGTAAAGAGGAGAAATAGGGTCCAGAGGAATTGACCCATCCCCTTTAACAATTTAAGGTTCCAAGGATCAGTCTCGGTCCCAGGAACGTGTGGCCGTCGTCTTTGAGCGCTGGCCTGGCCCGGAGATGAAGAATTTTGCCAATTAGGGTTCGACCTAATCAGGCTCTATCGGGGCCAGATGCCAGAGGAAGAAGACGACAGCGCAGGTCGGGTCGACCTGTGACCCGCGCTGTCGAACAGTAACGGGCCTTCAGGCCCGATTGACCCGCGTGATTTGGATCGGGCCGGCGCCGTTTTAAAAACCAACAGCCCACAGTGACGGGCCGCGGGACCGAACGACCCGCACTGTTTGGATCGGGCCGGCGCTGTTTAGAATATTATTAAAGAATTTAGTATTTATTTTCCTTAAGGAAATTAGGAAAATATAATAGAAAAATGCAGAATGTATTTTCTTAATAACTTTTAATTCACTGGTTAGAATTTTATGATATTATATATGAAAATGTTCAGAAAAATCTCAAGAACTTAAATATAAAATAAAATTACACATCTGATGGTTAGATCTTTAATTATTGCCTAATTACAGTGAACGTTAATAAGGGTAGATTAGCAAATTTACTTATCCAAATTGCATGTTTAGGGTGCCCTTAGCTCACTGATATTAATTAGATTGCATGTGCCAAGTATAAAATTTTTTTGAGTTCTGTAAATATAGATATGTTCTAATCTTGTCAAATCATAATTAGTGAATTTTAGGGTTTATACACATTGGATCATAACAAATTTAGTCTCTGATTATTTGTATGAGTAATTATGACTTGCATGCCAAACTTCGTGAAATTTGAATGGTTGGATTTTTATTTATGTGCTAATCCTTTTTGCTTGAGTTAAGGTTTGGTTAGCACTAAGTAACCCCTGTTTGTTAAACTTTAATTATTATTTTGCTCTAAAATAGTAAGCTAATTGAAATGAAACTATCCTTTATTACATGCTTAGTATACTCAAACAAAATCCAAAATATTAGAATCTTAAATACCTTAATTAACTTAAGAAATCTTTAGATTTGGATCAAGCTTTAAGACTTGATCTAGATCTAGGATTGCCACCAATAACACATAATTAATCCACTGATTTAACATTGATCTTTAAATACACACTTGATTTGACTTAAGACTTGAGAAGGAGTCAATCCCTAATTCTACTTAAGGCAAATCTAAAACCAAAACCACAAACCTAACTCAACTATATTGATTTCAAGATTGTGAATTGAACATTTTCCAATAATACATTTGATTTACTATTGATCCTAAACATTTAAAATAGACATGTTAAGATTAATAACAATCTATGTGATTACTTGATCTGAATCTAAACTTGAGATCCTTGATTTTCTCTTAAGAAAGAAGATTAGCATAAGAAGATAATTAAAATCATATTGATTAAACAAGTGATCTAATCCTTAATAATATGCTTGATTTAGTCCTATAATCTTAGTCTAAGTGTGATCAGATGATTCCATCATCTAATCTAATCATTCTAAATCCAATAATGAACCAGAACCTGATAGTCTAATATTAACATCTAAAGAAGAGATCTTGATGTTCTCTTCATAAGATCATCTTAAACTATTTAAAAGACCTAAAATTCATATATCATGAGGTAGGAGGCCTTGTATAACTCCTTGAGGTAGAAGTATAGAAGATCCTATCACCTTATAGCTTGATCAATTCTCCTTGTGGTAGTAATCCCTTGAGACACTAGAAGAGACACATCTCCTTGTGGTAGAATCCATAATAAGTGATCTTTGATCACATTTGATTTGTGAAACCTTGTATAGGACTTACCTATTAGTCTAAGACTTGTAGTCTTGATAAATCCTTATTCTATTAAATAGATTTGATTGAACTATGATTGTTGGGTAAGTGTAGTATAGTATACCCATATTACTGGTCCCCAGTAATAATCTGGATTAGTTGAGTCACTCTAAGTAAGATTTGTCTTTGTTGCTATCATGCGGGCTTAGGCGGACATAACCTCACTTAGAATAAATCAATCAATCCTAAGAGTGTATTAAATGGGTACCCATTTCTTAGTTTTACTGAAGGACAGTTGCCATCGGGCAATGCCTCCTGGCGAAGGTCGCTTCAATAGGTATGGCTTAAATAAAACTAAGAAAAAGGGAAATTACCTTCCTTAAGACACTAAGTATGATTGTGAGAGTAGTGACTAAATGCTTAGTTTGAGATACAAATCATCATCGGATGGTGCCTCCTAATGAAGATCGCTTTATTAGGGTGGCGTAATCAAACTAAATATTATGTTCTATCTTTGCAGCATATTTAATATGTGTATACAATTACCATGCCCAGTGATCCTTGAAGTAAATAAGCAACTTGAACTAAATATCGATCTAGAGATTTGGAGTCAGAATCCTTTTAGCAGGATTCTACACAGTGGAGACTTAGGATTCATTTTTGTTTCTTATTATATTTTTCATGGATTTCGGGATTTTTCATTCATACCATATAATGGCATAAGCATAAGCATAAACATGAGTTGAACTCATTCTTTCTGTTGTGACTCATGGTTATCATTGATACAGTATGAGATACGAAATATTATATACACAGATTGGGGAATTTCAGGGTGCATCTGCGTCACCATACTGACTTCCTAACTGTTGTGATTACATTGGACCGTACGACTCATAAACCTTCAGTGATAGTTCTGTGATATACCGTGATATAGCATATCTGTGAGCATTGTTTCAGTAGCATATAGTGCAGCTTATAGCATCCTTCTCAGCATCTGACATTTTTAGGTATTTTCAGTACTTGGTTTTTATGCAATTTTTCTTTACTTAGTTCTTACAGTTCAGTTATTTGATGCTTTACAGTTTTTTTGCATTTTTACTCTATGTCCTGCATATTTATTATATTTAGATTAGCTCGTATAGCTAGCTTCGATGTGTTAGACTTCTTGTCTAACATGGGGTACTTTTGGGATCCGGCAATTTGCTAGATCCTGAGCAGTTGTTGGAGACAGGTCAGGAAGACGTCCCAGAGTCTTAGGAGGAGCACTTGGAGCTGTAGGGGATCGAGCACATACTTTTACTTTCTAGTTCCTTCTAGTATTTAGCTTGACTCTTTATATTCTGCATTATTATGGTTTGTAATAAAACTCTGGATGTATTTTCACTTTTCTTTTCTGAGATAGATATATTTTCTATTGCTTGAGACGAATGTATTCTGGATGTTATGCTTTTAGCTTCCACACTCTGTTATATTACTATACATAGTATTGTGATGTGATCGACATACTGGAAATGCTGATATATCTTGTAACGTACATGGGTCCTTCTCTTTACCCTTATATCTTATGTACGTACTAAGTCTAATACTTAAGATAAGAGTTCCATTCTTATCTTAGGTATTGGCTCTCGAGCCTACTCTTAGGGCTCGAGTCAGCGGCCTTCAGTATGGCTTTGTCTCTTTAAGCCTATTTGGGACGATGGGTTTTACTTGCATGGCCCACCCCTCCCGAGTAGCGCACCGTTTTGCCACCAACCTATGAATTATACTCGTGTTTTGTGCATGACGACGGGACGGGGCACTACAAGAACATTATAAAACTGAAAACATAACTAACATCCTATATATATATATGCATATGAAGATTAGGCTAAGAAAGTGCAGGAAAACTATAAGTAATGGCAGCACTGAAAATGCAGAATATGCAAAGTAAAACAGTAACTGAAAACTGAAAATTGAAATGGCTATTCAAGCCACTTAACTGAAGGCATACTCAGTAAAACTTAGCCTGATGGGCTAAGAAAGAAGCTCTGGCCTGAGTATTACTGAAAAACCTCTTAGCCTGATGAGCTAAGATGGAAACCAAATGTAAGTGTACTTGAATTAGTATAACCATATTAGATCCAGACTCTACAGTCAGTAGGGCAAGAATCTATCCATCCTATCCCCCTGACTAGGCATGGCATAGATTATCGAACTGAACCCCCAATAATGTAGCCGATCCCGAACGGGTGATTGAAGAGGCATACTAATCAAGCTACACCTTACAAAAATACGAGAAGAAAACAAAAATGCTATTAATGAATGATCAAAGTTGACATAAAATAATTATCAATTATCTTATGTACCTCATATATGCTCATGGTTTAAATCTCAAAATCAAGGTAAGCGAAGCATCAAAACAAATTGAGCAAGAGACTCTATCTAAAACACAGGTGATATCTGTTGTTGTCTATTTATTCGTTCTATCTACTCTAAGTTACATAAGTTTCAGAATCATCAATTTTTACACATTCTGTAACTTAGAATCATGAATCATACTAGTTGAAGATAATTAGGACTGGCCAAGTCCTAACTATATCTTAATCAAAATACGACTACTTGGTTAAAATGAATAAATCATCGACCTAATTTTATAATTTAAATTACCCCAACCTCATCTTGATTAGCCAAATCAAGATGAAAAGATTAAGAATTAGACTCCAGATGATGGGGTATAATCACTTAATCCAAAGGTATAACTAAAGATCTAAGGTTTAGAACCCAAATCTCACAGATTAAGTTAAGGCAAATCCTAATGATAAATTAATTCATTAGGATAGATCTCTATTCTTAATTTTAGAATTTTAAAGATCAAATAATCATTTAATAAACTAAGAAAATCTATAAACTAGAAAACTCAAGGTTTCATCTATTGAGTAACCCAATTTACTCAACAGATAAATTCTAACTTAAGATCTATTCCTAATCTTAGGAATTAAGGTTCTTAATTACTAAGAGTATCTCTCAAGACACACATCCTAGCTAATGTTATAAAAACTTAAGAAAAGATCTAAGAATGATTTAAGGAAAGAAGATTCACTCACTTTAAACTTGAAAATTTCCTTTAAGAGTTTAAGATTGAAAATTTAATCAAAATCTAATTTAGGCTTGAACTTAATTAATTTTTATTATAAATCATTCCATTTATTGATTCTAATGATTATAAACTGACTTTAGAACTTTAGAAAGCTAAACCCTAAATTTGGGCAAAATTACCATTTTGCACATACTTAAGGGTTCAAAAGATCAAATTTTGATTTAGAGACTTAAATCTAAAATTTTCTATTGGAATAAGATTCTTATTGCCTAATATAAGATTAGATAGCAATTATACTAAGTTTGGGTGATTAATATGCCACATGAGATCAAATTAATGAATTTGACTCATAGGGGAAATTTAGAAATTTGGTTGAATAAAAGTTAAATTTTCCTTCAGATTATTATTATTCACTGTCTAAGGTTTCCATAGAACCTAAATTTACTAATTCTGATAAGTATTGGAGAAGTTATGACCAATACAAGATCTAGGGTTAAAAAGGGTAATTAAGGGATTCTTAATTAAGCTCAAAAATCCTAACTTTGTCAATTAGTGTCCAAATTAAGTATAATCAGTGGCTATGGTTTACAAATAGTCCATTGATCATAATGACATGTGATAAGCTCAATTTGGATCTAATTTGACTAAGTTATGGCTTAATTAGGGTTTAGGGTGATTAGTGAGTGATTAGTGAAATTAATCACTCAAACACTAATCCAACCTTACATATAGATTTTTAATGATTATATGAGTCTTCTGAAACTTAAATCACTCAATTTAAATTACTAAATTTGCTAATATTAACTAATCAAGATTTAGAGTAATTAAGGGTGATTAGCAAATATAACTGTTGGATCTAAAATTTTTTATAGATTACTGTTAATTAGGTTTTTTTGATCTAAATTGATATTTGGATTATTCAATTTGGAGCTCAATTCACCAAGTTATGGTCAATTGAAGTTCTAGGTCTAATTAAGGTAATTAGGGTTAGTTCCTAAAAGTGATTAGTCAAATACTAATCCAAACAACAAAGATAACCCTACTAAAATGATTCTTAGGGTTTTCTGAGTATTTTAAGACCCATATTGGGTATATTTGGATCAAAGGTTGCAAAGTTATGGTCAAATGAATTTATGTAACATTATTTGGACTCAATTAATACCCTAAATGTCACTTTGCTAAATACAGGTCCAAATATAAATTTGATAGTACCAAAATGTTCCTCTATTTTTGCTGATCAAAATGGTATATAATTTTGTGTATTTTGGACTTATAATTATTAAGATATTAATGTTTAAAGTTTTATAATTTATTAATTAATTTAAAACTATTTTAATTAAACAGAATTTAATTAATAAAATTTTAATTCTTTTAATATATATATAAATTAACATTTTATCTCTGCAAGTGGGACCTACGCTACGCTTGTCAAGATCGGATTGGGCAGAAACGGCAGTGGGTCCCACAGGTGCTGCAGCATCGACAGGCACTGTCCCGCGAGACACGTGTCCTCGCGGGATTGGTACCCTCGGCTGCACGCGGGCCCTCCATCTAACACGATGCATGGCCGGTCCACAGGCGGGGCGACTGAACCGGTCTGGGTCATGGCGAGACGAACCGGTCCTGGCTAAACCGGTTCGAGCGATCGAGGAGTCCCTTCGCCTTCCTCCGAGAGACGCGATTTTAGGGTTTGCGATAACGGATTTCATTGTGGGAAATCTTTCGAATTCGCTAAATCTCACAAGAGTTAATCAAATCGAACCGCACAATTCATTAATTGACATGTGGAATAAGCATTCGAACAAACAAAGTTGAGATTTGATTGAAATCGAGAGAAATTATAGAGTACCTGATGGACGGTGGATGAAAATTAGGTTCATGGTAAGAAGCTCCAACTCCCTTCGATGCTTTAGCTAGTCGAAAATTGGGCTGAGAGGGTATGATCGGGGATTTAAAGGAAGTAGACCGCTCATTTTAGGCGGCAGATGCGACATCTGGCGATCGAGGGCACCGTGCATCGACCGTCTTGCCGCGTGCAGGATCCTGGGGACGAAGGGGTTTCAGCCGTCTGATCGTTCGATCAGACGGATTAGAAGCCCCGTCCATTTAGACGGTGCAGAAGAATAAGCTGGGTGATGGCGTGAGGATATGGACGGCGCGCCGTTAAGTTTAAATAAAAATATAATTATTTAATTTATGTTATACAGATTTAATTAATCAAATTTATCATATTAAATATATCCCAAAAATTTCTAATAAATCACCCTTAGCTAATTGAAGGGTGAGGAACGCAATGACGCACTCGGATTTTCGTTACGACGAGTATTTATTTATTTGAATTTTCAGGTATTTAAATATTATTAAAATATTTGACGAAAATCCAACGACTTCCAAATGCTTCCAAAATTTCACCCCTAGCTAATTTGGGGGTTTTGAACGCAATGATGAAGTCAGATTTTTAATTTGAGGTCTAGATAAAAAGTCAATTTCTAAGGTTTGGAATTTTCCAAAATTTCTAATTTGACTCAATTGACTTCTGATTTGACCTAGGTTTTAGATATAAGTTCTAAATTACTTAATTAGTGACTTAGAACCTTAATTAAGATTTAAATTAGTATTAATTGAGCCAAGTAACAACCTGGGTTGTTACAAACTCCCCCACTTAAGAATGATGTCGTCCTCGACATTACTCAAGTTGAAAAATAAAATAGAGTAGAATATCGAACATATTAGAAGTTGATAAGTATGATTTGCAATAGTTTAAATGAATGTAGAATAGTCTGGTAACGATGGAAGAAACATCAAGACTCATAATCAGATCTGAGGACTCCTATCAAATAATCAATTTTGATTATTATCTATGATTTTGACAGGTCAATTAATGGGTAATGGTGTTAGTTTGAAATTCTCACTGAAAGACAGGAAGATGAGAATCATGAAAGTATTAA